>OX456526.1:34137625-34545125 GCA_949748255.1 Eustalomyia histrio
TTTTTATTTTTTTTTTTTCTTAATTCCCTTTTTATCCTTCTTGCTGGAGGACAGAGTAAAAAGTGAATACGCCGATAAAACACCAAAGGATGAAGAAAAAATAAACACACACACGATTAAATATTTTTTTGCTTTGGAAATCTTTTTTTTAATGATTTTAAAACATGCACTTGCTTAAAACTATTAATTTAAATTTTTTTTGATATTAATAATTTGTATTAATAATTAATTTTTTTAATTTTGTGTTTAATTCAATCACGATACGGCGACGATTTTATGTCGATTTTTTTTTATTTTACTTTATACACGCACACAATTACACAAACAAGACACAAATGAGGAAAAAAAAATGCCAGGTTAAAATAACGAACAAACGAAGACCTCGCTTCTTTTCAGATTTTGTTGTTGTGTTGTGAGGAGCTTGTTGTTGTTGTATATAAAATCAAAGTTGGCAGAGGACGTTGACGTCAACGTTTTTATGAATACAACAAACTTCTTTCTTATACACTTTTAGTTGGTTGCTATTAAATTTAAACACACACGGTTAATAAAAAGGTAAATTTTCCTGTTTTTTTTTACTACCGCGGAGACGAAAAACGAACAAGAAAATTTTACAATTGAAATTTTTCGTAAAATTATTTTAATAGAAAATCTTAAATATTTTTCAATTGCAATTAATTCATCATAAATTTTAATATACTTTTAAAATACCCTTAAAGTTGTATAGCTTAATAGCAGGTATAATATTTTTGCACAATTTTTTTGTAACGTTTCTTAAATTTCTTTCGTATTATTTATTTCAATAAATTCACTAACTTTATTGCAATTTTTATAAATATTCATATCGTTTTCATTTGGTCATTTTAAAAAATTCACTTTTTACACAATTTTTTTTTTTATTATTTTAAAGAATTTCTTTTTAGAAAATTTTCATCCGCTCACGTTCGTTATATATTTACGCGCTACGTCGCCGTCGTTTTCCAACTGAAGTAGTTTTTTCTTATTAAATGTAATTTTTCTTAATTTTACTTTGTTTTGTTTATTCGTTGCTGTGATTATTTTTATTTGTTGTATTCATTGTTGCTTCTTCTTTTTTTGTCAATTCGCCGTATTGTGTGAGGAGTTGCATAAAGTAGTATATGTTTAGGGTAGTATATCAACTACAACTCTGTGTATAAAATTTATAGAGTTACCAGTTCGGTTTGCAAATTTTATTTTCTATAATGTTACAAGAGATGACGCCACTGCAACTTTTATGCTTAAAAAACAAAAATACGCTTAAAATTGTGTCTTAAAATATGCAAAACATACGCTTAATACTAAATATCATACGCTTAATACTTAATATCTAAAAATATGCCGTGAAGACAAAAAATTAATACTAAAAATTAAGAGAATATCAACAAAGAATTTGCCAATTTTTCAAAATTAATAGTTTTGATATTAAAATTCAGTCCAATACACTATAGGTGTGTTCGACGTATCTTACCGCGGGTGCCCGCGGGAACCCAATCTTAACAGAAAGCGTTTCTTATAACAAAAATTGGGTAAATGAGAGCTTTCATGAGAGAGTAATTGTGTTTCTCATTTTACCAGAAGTTAACCGTACTTTTTCTTTGGGTAAAATGGTAAAATTGTCAAACCATCAGCTGTTGCTAATAAATTAGCTGTTTTGCATTTTTGAAAAAAATTAAAGTTAAATAAAAATTTACTATAAAGAACTTTTCCTTCTTAATAATGCAAAATACATTTGAAAATGTAAATAGATATTTGCCATTTCAAATATATTCATTATTTAAGCTGTTTTTTAATATGAATAAATTTGACGTTTATTTTTGGGTATGAAATGTGGTTTTGTGCGTTCGCAGTTTATGGGCATTTTTATGGTTTTGTGAGAGAATTTTTTGATTACTCTCATTTTACCAGACTTTGCCCAAAATTACCTCGTACAGACCTTATAAGCGTCAAAAACAACTGTTCACATCAGTCAGTCTTTTAAGTTTTGTACTTTATTTTACTAATTTGCTTTGTGATTTAATTCATTTTTTGAAAAAAAAAAAAAAAAATCACCTTACTCATTTTATAAAAAATAACACAAAATATACAACAACAAAAAATACTTTATATTTAGAGTGCTAAAAGCAGTTGTTTATTAAGAATTATAAAAGATTTTAAAATAATGTTTAAAAAATTTTGTTTGTTTTCCATTTGCTTTGATTATATCTTCTTTAGGGCAGATTTTTTGCCATTTCTCCATTATCACTGATTTGAGAGAGTAATTACTAGTAATTGTTTAAATGTTCAATGGGAGGATGATCCAGTAGTTTATGAGTACGATAAACCATCCATTTCTTTACTAATTTTCCGGGGTGCTTGGGATTATAGTCCTGTTGAAATACCAAAATTTGAGCCAAGCTCAATTTTTCAACACTGGGTGGCAAATAATCTTTTGAAATGGTGAGGTAATATGTTTTATTCATGGTGCTTTTTATCAATACCACCTTAACTACACCACTGGCCCCAAGAAATGTGGCCTCAAAATAAGAAATGAAAAATCGCCCCAAAAGAAGGAAAAAAATTGGTCCCTTTTAGAATGTTGGGTAAAATTTCATGGTTGTAAGTGGACCCCACTGCAACCCGAATTGCATTATGAAATTTGTCCATAGTTTTTGAAACTGAAAAGTGTATCCAGACCTTGAAAAAGATAATTCTTTATTGAGTTAAACAAAATTATTCTTTTTGTAAATCAGCGAGTTGATTCAATATTTTATAAATTAATTTATTAAATCAGATTTAAAATCACAATTGATTAATCAATTTCATTTGAATCTTTTTGTTTCAATTAAATCAAATCATTTCAAACATAATTCTTTTTTTAATTCGCGATTTTCTAGATATTCGATATTCGCTGTTTTAAAATGTAAATTTTTTTTAAATAATCGTTATCTCAAAAACTAAGCGAGATAGCGCAAAACGGACCCAATTTTTGCTCTACTAGAGTATAAATATTTTGCCGATAAAAAAAATAGTCCAGGTCGTTAAGACATCCCAATGTATGTATCTATTTTTATAAAACCGCCATAGGGTGACCCATTTTTATATAAATGAAATGGAACGGGAAACGAAATTTGTAGTATCAGAGCGTGTTAATTAATATTATCATATAAATTGATAAAAAATAGTCACTATGTGGTTGATTTATAAAAATTCAAGAAAACCTTTCGAGGACCTACCGAATATATTCTATCGATGTGTAACCTTTGTTGAGCTTTTCAATAATTTTGTTTAAATAGTCGGTATCTTGAAAACTAAGCGAGATAGGCCGATAATAAAAATGGGCCAGGTCCGGTAGACATCTCGAAGAGGCTGTTTTATAAAAATTTCATGAAACCTTTCAGGTTTAAAATTAAATTATTCGTGATTTAAAAAAACTATTTTAATTTATGTATCAAATTATATTCGAGAATCAAAATAATATTTTTTTTTTGATTCGCGAATCCAATCAAAATTGATTTGATTCTTTGATTTGAAATTGATTACTCAAAATTAATTATTTCGTTTGATATACACAGAATAAAATTACAAAATTCTGTTTGTAATATTAAACATCTTCCTTAGAACATTTTTGTAAACAAAAAAAAATATTTTTTAAAAAGGCACCAACAATAGAATTTGTAAATACAAAAAACTTTTTGTTTTTTTTTTGTAAATACAATTTTTATTTTCAAAGAATTTTTATATGAAGAATAAAACAATTTACAAACATCTCAAACAAAAAATTGTTGGAAATTGAATTTGAATTTTAACAAATATATTTAATTACTTAAAATTTTGTGATACTTTTTCTGAGTAGTAAATAATTCAATCAGAAAAATTAGTTCGCGAATAAATTTGTCAAAATTTAAATCAGATTTGAAAATTGATTTAACACAGAAAAAAGTATCGCAAAATTTTAAGTAATTAAAAATATTTGTTAAAATTTAAATTCGATTTCTAAGAATTTTTTGTTTGTAAATTGTTAATCTTTATATAAAATTTCTTTGAAAATAAAAATTTAAGTTACAAAAAATAACAAAAAGTTTTTTGTATTTAAAATTTCCATTGTTGGTGCCTTTTTTAAAAATATTTTTTTTTATTTACAAAAATATTCTATGAAAGATGTTTAATATTACAAACAACGTTTTGTAATTGTAATTTTAAAGGTTTGAGTGTGTCCTATTTGTGCGGTATAAATTTTTGGTGAAACACGAAATTTTATACCGCAATCTCGTTTAAAATCAAATTACCCCCGTTTACACTATGCTAAACTGGGTTCCGATTTGACATTTTGTAAACAAAATAAAATTGAATATGTTTCTAAAAAAAAAAAAAACATTAATTTAACGGCGGATTGCAAAATTTATTACCTTGATGAAAATTTTAATATACATATATATTGCTTTTAAATTTTTTTTTTTAACAAGGGTAGACTATTTGGAAGCAAAATTGTTAATGGTAGATCATTCCGGAAATATTTCAGTGTTGTTTGCAAAAATTTCCCTTGCTGGGGGCAAAAATCAGTAACTGGGTGCTGTATTTAACTTTACTTTAAATTAAGAAATTTTTGTATCTACAACTCATATTGTAAAATTTTCTTATATAATATGTAATTTATTTACATTTTTTTTTGCATAAGGTGATGCCAGATTTTCACAATATTTTTATACATTTGCTGAATGCTGTGCAAACCTATGTTAATTATGAAACTAGATTTAGCCTGATTCTGTATTAGATGCGAGAAGTTTTCGCATCGAGAAATTCATGGTCACCCTACTTTATACAGGGTGACTTAATATATGATAAAGTTGTTTGCAGTTTTATTGGAACTTATTTTTAAAGATTTTAACTTCTAAAGCTGTGGACAGACACATTTAATATTGTGAAATTTCTTATAACATAGAGAAATAACATGAATAAACCGCATTATTATTCTCTTTAGATTAATATATATTTAATTGCCTGTGACTCACCCTATAGAAATCAGAACAAAGTTGCATGTTACATGTATTTTGCGAAAACTTTATCGATGAGAGAAATACAGAAACAAGGTCCTGCACCCCGTTTCTGTATCTGAAGTTTTCGCATAGAGAAATTCATGGTCACCCTACTTCATACAGGGTGACTTCATAAATGATAAAGTTAATTGCATTTTTACTGGAAATTTTTTAGGGCCTTTAACTTCTAAATCTGTGGACACATTTAATTTTGAAAAATTTCTTATTACATAGAGAAATAACATGAATCAAGCTCATTATTATCTTCTTTAGATTAATATATATTTAATTGCATGTGACTCACCCAATAGAAAGCAGAACAGGGTTGCGTTTTACATGTATTTTGCGAAAATTTTATCGATGAGAGAAATACAAAAACAAAGCACTGGATTTCTTTGTATGGGAAATCTGATTTTAAATCCAGTTATGAACTAAAATGAGATTTCGAACTAAAACGTTTTAGAACTTGTAGGTGTATTTCACTGACTGACTTCTTTAGATTGCATTTTGATAACAAAATCCTTCATAATTTTGCCTAATTTCATTTTTAAGTCATAAAAGAGAGTTATTCTATTTATTCAAATTTTCAACAACCAAGCCCTCTGGGCCAAATATTGTTTGTATACTACTAAAAAAAAACAATTTACTAAAAAAAAATATAAAAAATATATATATATATGTATATAAAATAATAACTAAAATATAAAATAAAATTTAAAATTTAAGGTCCATAATGTAGCAATAAGAGCGGCTAAATTCGGTTATGCCGAATCTTATATAGATTTATATACGGACGCCTTTAAGAGGAAATTAACCATTTAGTTTGGTGATAAAACTTGGACTCGGGAAGATTTATGGTTCCAGAAAATAGGTATTTAAAAAAAATGTATGTTTTGGGCATAACTTTTTTTTATCTGAACCAATATTTCCGAGTTTTTTCAGCAAATATGTTATACTAAAGATTTTTGATCTTCTGCTATATAAGACGTATCCATAGGTCATATTACAGCTCTAGAATAGTGTTTGTTGTTTGTGTATAAAATGTGAAGAGGTGAAAGAAAATAATTTCAAAAAATCGTTAAAAGAAATCACTAGAACTGCATGTGTTTTATTTCTACAAAAACGTTTGATTTAGCTGGCAAATTTGCATTTGGGATTTTAATTCGCTTTTTTATTAAAAAATATTTTTAATTTCTTTAGCTTAATTTTAAAAATATGAAGGAAAAAAGTTTATAATTTTTTTTTATAAATTATTATAAGTTATGACCTAAAATAGTTGCACTCAAAGGAAAATTATGTATAAAATTTTCTTAATATATGAGAAATAAAATGATTTAAAAATCTGTATATAAATTCTTTCAAATCGGAGCAAAAAATATAAATAAAACCGTTTGTATTTTGTTTGTATCAGAGGGTTTTTATAAAAAATTTTGATGTTTTGAGCCTATTTATGGATTATTTAATTATTAATAAAAAATTTTATATAAATTAATTATTAAATGTTAAAAAAAAAGTCTTAAGAAAATAAAAAAAAAAATGTACAAAAAAAAGTAAATTGACCGGGACTCGAACCCGCGGCCTTAGAGAAAAAAAGTATTTGTGACGTCTAGACAACTGAGCTATTGAAGCTCACACAAAATCATCGTTAAAAGAGGTACATATATGTATAAAAAATCTTCGTTCATTAGAGATTTGTTTGGTTTTTATTTAAAAGTCAAATCTTTGTATGTGTTTTTTGTTTGTGTATAAAAGGTGGAGAAGAATTTCAACAAATTGATGTGTTTGTTATGCGTAAAATTCTACATACATATTAAACAAAGGGATTTTACGGAAAAAATTAAAGGTAGTCCTGGTTTTTTGCTAATATCTCAGCCATTTATTAACCGATCGAATATATACTTTATAGGGTCTAATATCAATATTGTAGAAATTACAAATGTAATGACAAATTCTTTTTTTAAGAATCTTTAATTTTTATAGACTTTTCTATTAGTGCAGTATATGATATACACGATTTTTACATGAATCTGCTCTTTATTCAAATTTTTTATACCTATAACAATTTTTATAAAAATTCTCATATCTTTTTAAACTTTTTGTGTAAATATATTCTTATTTAAACAATGATAACTTATTTATATTGCAATATTTGAGGGATACTTTCAAATACAAATGACTAATTGTAATACTTAGTTATTAAAAATAAAAAAAAGGTGTAACTTACCCCCTCATTTGTGTAAACCCACAACAAATTTATACAAAACAAATCGTTGCTTATAATTTTGTTTATCAACAATTTTTATATTTTGATAAGAAACATTAGAAAATGTACTCAAGCAAAAATAAAGCATTATTAACAATAAAAAAAAAGTTATTATTCAGTAAAGTTAAGAGAATGGTAACGTTAACATACTTAGAAATGGATAATTAAATAAAAGTTATTTTAAAACTCAATTATTGACAAAATTACTTTATAAAAAAAAATATTTTAAATTAAACTAAAACTATAAAAAAATGAATAGACTTTCTAAATTTATAATAATATTAATAATATATTTGAAAATAAATAGCATACAAACAGGTGTGTTTAAATAAAACAAATAATTATTCAAAAAAAGAGGATTAAATAATTAAATATTTTTTTTTTTTTTGTTTTTCAAATAAAATTTACAATAGATAATCCTTGTATATTTGAGGATACTTGTAAAGGTTGTTTAAGTGCGGATATATCATGTGCCTGGTGTACGGATAAGGTGAACATATTAAAAATAAATTTAAAAAATATTATTAAAAAAAAAAACCAATTGATTTATTTAGCAATATGAATTACGTTATCGTTGTTTAAATCGTTCACAACTTTTGGAAAATGGCTGTCATTCGAATCATATTTATGAAAATGAACCTGAAATGCATACACTTAAGGATTCCCCCCTAAAAGATTACGAATTTTCAAATAATCGTGCGGTACAAGTACAACCACAACGTGTCTATGTAAAATTAGTTAAATGTAAGTATTTACAGTGAGTTAGACAATATTGTATAATTCCTTCACCTTGTTAAGTCATTAATTAGTAAATTCAGTCATAACACATTATCGAGTCGCATAGATAAGATAACTTTGGTCCGTCCATGTTATCTATTGGCATAGTTTTTATTTCAAAAGTGTTAAATATTTTTTTTTTGCAGATTACAAAAAATAAATAAACATTCTTATACACAGAGAAAAATGTTGTCAGTTTTCAACACAAATTATGTTAATTTGACTAAAATTAATTTGTACAACTGAATATTAGTTTTCCCAATACAATTAAATTTTAGTTGCAACTATAGCAGCCAGATAACTTTTTATAAAAAATCGCCAAATTGATTTGAAGAAATCATCACAATATAAAACCGAAGTTTTTAAATATTTACGATTTTTTATTAAAATCCATAAAGCAACAATTAATCCTATAAAACCACATAACACACACTTATTACTCACTTATTTTAATAATATTTTACATTACTTAAGTAATTCAGTTTGCGTATAAATACTAGAACTTAGTATTTTTAATGTTAGGTCAATTAAGGTATCATAACATTTTGAATTATTTAGTTTTATGTAATCTTTGAAATTTCGAAATTTAGAGCCAATTTATACCATGCAGTTGATTGCATAATTTTTATAAATTACATTTTCAAAGTTGCCAAAACCGAATAAAAATGAAGTAACAAAAGAAGAATACATATGAGTGCGAAAGAGAAATAACAAAAACATGCACGAAAAACGAAAACCGTGCTTTTTCTGTTACCCTGTTCGCCTCACAACAAGAATTGCATTCATTAATTGCATGCAAAAACATTAATGTCTAAATTGGAAAATAAATATGAAAAATCGTAATTTTTGGAGCAAAAATCGTAAAATCGTCTTTTGTCATTTTTTGGACAAAAAATCGTCAATGACGATAAATCGTGTTAACTGAACTACACATTTCAATTCTGTTGTAGCTTTATTTCTCAGGGTTTATATTTTGGAATATTGGGAAAATGTATTATAATCTGATAAGATCTTTTCCTAGATCAATTTAGTTGAAATTGATATAAAGCTTTATTTTTGTACATACCCTGCGGGAAAAGGACCTATCCCAGGATACGTCACATGGCCGATTCATTGTGATAGGGACCGGTCACGGAACCGATCACTTTAACATGGGCTTGTCCTAGGAGAGGGTCAATTGCCCTCTGTGACATGACACAGGACTGGTCCAAAACGACAAGTCGTGACTTTTAAACCGGTCACGTAATAGGTACTTTAGGAACCGGTGCTCTTTTCACCTTTCTCGTGATCTCGGTTCAGTTCTTACCTATCCCGGGACAGGTTCCAATTACCAACTGACCTCTTTTTTCCCGCAGTGTACATAAGGGGAGGTTAAGAGTTATCCTATGGGAACCTGTCATAGGACATGTTAAGTGTTTGCTCCCTTGGGACAGGGACCGGTTCTCGAATAGGTACATTTATATGAAAAAAACCGATCACTTTAACATGGGCTTGACATAGGTGGGGGTACACTGTGGACATGTCACAGGAATGACGCAGAAGAACCTGTCACAGGACTAACAGAAAAGAGCTTGACGCGCAAAAATAATTAAAAAATCAAGAATTTGAAAACATTGGCTGGGCGTCAGAAAGGCTCGCTCACACAACGTTCTGCCTACAACGAAAAGGGCTGTATTGTCTAAGCTTATATTAGCCATGCTTTTTGGTGGCTAATAACAAAAATATATTGATATGATTATCTGTTCAAATAAATAGAAAAGAAAGAAAAAAAATAAAAAATCACTAGCATTACAAAAAAAAATAATACTTTTTATCAATTTAGTAGTATGCTCTCGGGTGGCCTGTTGTAGAATATGCCCTTTGAAGTCAATTGACTCATCATTCATCGTATGGTAAATAAAAATTGAGAAGCAAAGTGTAAATTGAAATTAAATATTTTTTTTTTTTTTTCAATTAAGAAATTTTAAAATGCAGAAATCACAATAAAAAATCAATTAAATTGAAAATTCGGTCTAAATAAAAAATTTATATTAAATGAAATTCCAATTATTTTAAATAAAAACGCTGTAACAATAAATTAATTTAAAAGCGAAAAACTTTAAAAATTTATAACAAAAAAGTACAAAAATGTTAAAAGCGCTTAAAAGAAAAATACTTCAAAAATAATATATCAATATCTTTTTCATTTTCTCATGGGGGCCCGGTTTACACTTTTTCAAAATTTTCTACTAAAATTTTTAGAATAAAAACTCAAGTCATAATTAGAAAAAGTGTTTTTAAATTTTAATTCATCAAAGAGGTTTTCTTAAGCATATTTGTACCACTTCACTGATATCTCTAAGATTTGTCCTGTTTCCACCAGTCGGTTTTTTTCAGAACGATCTTCTTTTCACTTATCAAATGAGAGGTTATAATGTTATATTTCAGCAGTTACGGTTCAGGAACTTTCACACCGATCTTGCTTGCACAGTTCAGGGGATTGGAACTGACCCCTTAGGAAAAGAAAACAGAGGGATTTTATTGACAAATCTTTGGCAGAGAGCTTACAATGTTGTTAAGGATACATTACAATTCCGTTCCGTTCGATTACTTTTCTCATCCAAGACCAGCAAGAATTATTCAATAACAGACTTACAGAGCGTGAGACAAATTTACTCTCAATAAAACAATTTTCTAAAAAGTACGCGAACGGAAAATTTGTAACAATTTACAAGTTTGTTAAACAGCTGATTGTAATACCAAATGGTGTTATAAATTTGGGAAAGTCGATTCTTTAAAATTTTTAAAAATTAATTTTACAATATTTATTACTTTGCATTGTTGTAAAACATTTTCATTTTTATTTGCAAATATGTTTTTTAATCATATGGTTTTTTTGCTTGAAAATTTTTGCTGGAAAAATTTTACCCTGTAAAAATTTGCAAACTCTCAACATCGAACTGTCACTATATTCTCTATTTTTTCTTTAGTTTTCTATCTGTATAACAAACTTCATCCAGTAAAAATTTTGTACAATTATGTACAAAAAAAAAAAATATTAATGATGATGTCCAACACTGGATGTCCCGCTTAAATTTTATATGGGAAACAATAACAAACGTGTTAGCTAGAGTCTCAGTTAGTAGCTAACGGTCCAAAAACTGGAAAAAAATTTAATTTGTTATTTACAATCAGCTGTTTTAGCTACGAGGGCGGATGAATAAGTGCGTGACTTTTCGAACTTCTCTCTTAGTTATATGAAATGCCGCACTTCTCCCATCAAGTACCACCTGTTAATAGACTACTGTCAAATTTTAAGCAAGTACCGTCATTTACTTTGCGTTTAACAGCTGTTAAAAACATACAACCTCGTAGATTTTTTTAAAAATCGAAAAAAGTGAATTTTGTGTGCTCATTAAACATTATTTTTTTTTGCGAAAAAAACCTTCAATTTAACCAAGGAAAAGCTTGATAAATACTATGGAGACTCTGCAACATCGATTTCAATGGTAAAAAGGTGGTTTACTGACTTTCGTTGTGGCCTTACAAGCACGGAAGATGCCGAACGTTCTGGACGCCCAGTTGAGGTCTCTACACCCAAAACAATTGAAAAAAAATTCACGAATGGTGTTGGCCGATCGGAGATTGAATTTGCGATAGATTGTGGAAGACATAGGCATCTCACATGGCTCAGTGGTTTAAATTTAAAACGATCACTTGGGTATGAGAGAGCTTTCCACAAGATGGCTGCTGCGTTTGCTCACAATCGACCACCAACGGAATCGTGAGGCAACTTAGTTTCCATGGCAAAAATCCATGAAGTAGACTACGAATTGCCCCCTCATTGGCCTTATGCTCCGCATTTAGCCCCCAGTGACTATTTCCTATTTCCAAACCTAAAGAAATGGCTCGGTGGAAAGAGATGTAGATCCAACGATGAAATTATTGATCAAACAAATGCCTATTTTATGGACCTCGAGAAATCCTATTTTTTTTTGGAGGGATACAAAAATCGGAGAAATGTTGGACTACTAAAGGAGAATATGTTGAAAAATTAATTTTTTTTTGCAAAAGAAAAACTGTGTTTCATTCAAAAAGTCACGGACTTATTTGCCCACCCTCGTATCATACAAATTTTCTGTTTTGCGGAGTATTTGGATATATTTTAAGCGTAAATTTTGTATAATCTCTTTAATTTTTTTATTGACAAGGAAAGTGCTCAAACCTAAACACTCCAATTTTGATGGATTTTGGACATGTCAGAGAATTATAAAAATCTAGGCACAACCTGTCTCATTTTTTCGGTCACCACAGGGATTTTAGAAGGTGAAATAGCGGAAAGAAATTCAGACATTTTTGAGTACTTTTTTGTTCTGCAGCATTTATGGAAACATTCAAAATTCTATATAAAAACTGCATTTAAATAATATTTTCCAAAAATAAGGAAGTTTTATATCCAGAAAGAATACTTATGTTTTACCACTGGGTTTTCAAGTTGTCCAAAAAAGTAACAAAAAAAGGGCGAAAAATTTGTTAAAATCCAAAATACATAGCACGAATATCAAAAAAAAAAAAAAACGTGTCGACTGAAATATAATAAAATATCCGATTTTTTTTTTATGTGAAGGTACCCCACTAAAATTTTGTTCCCTTACAATTTCTTTCCCATCCAAACAAGTTTTTTATCTCAAACAATTTTTTCAGTCCCATTATTTCCCTTCTAAATTTTTATATTTTTTGATAACCAATGCAAGATAATTCTCCATATACCTTAAATTTTTAAAATTTTTACAAAAGCAAATTCAAAAAAGTACCAAAAAAGGTACTAATAAAAAACCATCGTAATTATAAAAAATACGTTTGAAATTAAATTTTGTAATGAATAAAATATGTGAATTTAATAGTCATAGCAGTAAAATTATTTATACAAAGTATCCAAAATTTTTTTATTTTTAACAAGAGCGAATTAAAAAGTCGAAAAAGCACCAGAAAAAGCTTTCAAAAATCCCTTTCCAACAATGCCACATTTTCTTTAGTTTAAATACCTCAAAAAGCTAAAAAAATCCGTATTTGAAACCCATTTTACCCCTTAAATCGACCGAGGCAGGTCCATTTAATTTTTCTTTATATTAAATATCCAAATCGTAATGCTTAGGTTGATGTACTTTTCTTTGAGTAATTTTTACTGGACTTTAAGAAAAATGTACTCAAACAGACCAATTACACTGAACATCAATTTCGAACTATTTCTAAAATTCTGTCCATGGATTCTGGTAGAGGAGACAAAAAAAGTATACGTGGGTCGGCGTTTCGAAAGATCACATTGGAATTTTATTTTAGGGGGGTTTTAAAGTTACCCCTCCCCCCCCCCCTTTGGCCTGTTCGTGCAGCATATCGGTATCTGAGGTACAGGGTATGTTCAGAAACTTTTTAGAAAATATTACCGCAAATATTTTTCTAAAACATTAGGGACATTCCATGTCAAACCGCACAGCATTCGGATTTGTCATCTCCGATTTAAGTGAAATTCGCCACAAGTATTTTAAACGGGTAGTGTTTTTCAAATCATTATCCTTTCGACCCCAAACCCTTCCGAATTTCATTAAAATCGGAGATGAAAAATCCGAAAATTACAGTTTTCTGTGCGGTTTGACATGGAATGGCCCATTAACCCTCTAACTCCCCCAAATAAGGACAATTTTTGGCTGTATTCTAACAAATTGTAAAAAACACTCCTTAAAAGGGGGAGGACGGGAATGAAGTGTTCTACAAAATTGTTAGCTATAAAATATCAATACATATGTCAGAACACACTAAAGCGCAAAACTTAACACAAACACCAAAAACCAGTGGAATTCAAAGTTGCTCAATAAAATTCTAGTCAGATTTTGTAATGATCTACATATTATGAGTCAGATTTTGGAGTGACTGGTTTTTGGTGTTTGTGTTAGTGTTAGTGTTAAGTTTTGGACATTGGTGTGTTCTGACATATGTAGTAAAATTTTATGGCGAACATTTTTGTTGTACATTTGATTCCCGCCCTTCCCCTTTTAAGGGGTGTTTTTTAAATACAGCCAAAAATTACCATTATGTGTGGGAGTTACAGGGATAATATGTTCCACAAAAATATTTGCGTTAATATTTTCTACTTAGTTGCTGTAGATACCCTATGCTGTACGAACTGGCCAAAGGGGGGAAAATTTAAACCCCCCCTCCTTAATTAAAATTCCCATGTGATCTTTTAAAACGCAAACACGTTTATATATTTTTTCGTCTCCCCTACCAGAATCGATTATCAGAACCCGTAATTTTTTTTTTGTGTTTTACTGTGTTTTACTGTGTTATTTGTTTACTTTTTTTACGGTAGGTTCTTATCTTATTGTTAGATATTTGTAAAAGCGAGTGTATTAACTACTGTGTTGCGTGCTCTTTTTAACAAATTTTCTACAAGAGTTTCCAGAATTTATGTCACCCACAATTATTCTTATTGTTTATTTATTTACCTTTGAGATTTGGTTTGACTTAATTGTTAACACTTTTACTTTTAATGTTTGAGATCTTATCAAATTAAGGGTAACATTAGGAAACACAAGTTAAAAATACAATAATGTTTGTCAATAGTAGAGGAAATATTTGAAATATAACAAGAGATAAAGTTATTTCATTTAAGTTTGGTAGATAAATCGTTTAAAATATAATTTGTTTCAAATTTGCTATAAGAAAATTATAAATTTTTGCGTGATCATAAAGTGTAGCCTTTTTAAGATGTTGTAGTTTTTAATAAGATGAAATATTTTTCTTCAGACCCAAATCCCACCACCACATACTATCAAATAAAATTTTGCAGAGTATGGTCGAACATTATCACTTGAATCATTCACCCTTATTCTAGTTGTCGTTATCAATGTCGTCGTCGTTTTTGAGTCAACATCACTTTGCTTCGACGTCGACATCACTTCGACACCAAATTGGTATTCTAAAACAGTGTTGTAACGACGTCGACAGTTTATCGATTTAAACAAAAACACATCTCTAAAAATTAAGTCGGCAGATTTATTTTGTTTATTATTTTGGCGAAAAAATGTTTTTTATGTGTAATTTAAATTCTGATACCAGTGATGAAGAAAATAAAGAAAATCTAGTATTGGAAAGAAGACTTCTCATACAGAAATCCAAAATCTTTAATCTGCCGGATAACAAGTGAGTAGAAAAATCAAAGTCTGTTACTTTAAAGAATGTTAATCTTCTAATTTTTTTAAAGGTTTAAAAGCTACTTTCGGCTGAATAAAACAGCCTTTAAAGATGTGCTGGAAACAATAGCACCTAATTTGAAAACCGGAATCAAGTCCACATTTATTTCCAAAACAATAAAGTTGGCAGCTACATTAAGATTTTTAGCCCAGGGGTCGTACCAGCTCAGTGTTGGAAACGACTTTAACTTAGGGTTCAGCTGTTTCTGAAACTGTAGAAGATTTGCCACAGCTTCCTCCAGCGGGCTCAATATAAATTGCTTGAATCTTCCGCCACCTGTAGCATTACACTCCGCTACCATTTTCTTTTTTAACTTTAAATTTTAAGTCTCGCCAACCCCTATAAATAAATTTTGTTATATTTTTATAATGCACTTTATATGATCATGCTTTCTTTACCTTCTGCCATCCATCTCACATTATTCTCGGTGGGCCAAGTGCATTTAATAAATTTGATATTTCTTCCCATTTTCCCTTTTTTTTTCAGTCATTACTTTTCCTCAAGTCGTTTCTAAAAATTATGTAGACAAAATCAGAGTCGTTTCAAGACAATATCGTCGTCACATTTTCTTACAGAATACCAAATACTTGTCGACAGTTATCAATTATTTTGGATAACGACAACGGGAATACCAATTTCAAAAAAAATCCCAAAACGACATTGTCTTGTGTCGATGACGACAACTAGAATAAGGGTGATTATTTCTTCATCATCTCATTTTAATTTTTTTTAATCTAGCGATATTTCAATGTAGGAAAATACATAATACATATATTCCTTAATTTTAGCCCATCCACAGCGTATAAAACTATCATATCGTCCGGCCCGCAACAATCCCCTAGATCTCTATGTACTCATGGATCTTACCTGGACTATGCGTGATGATCGAGAAACTCTAGTAAAATTGGGCTCTGAATTGGCCACAACTCTGAGTAGTCTAACCTCTAATTATCGTTTGGGTTTTGGTAGTTTTGCCGATAAACCAGCAATGCCCATGATAATGCCACATCTGAAAGATAATCCCTGTGCACCAGAGCGACAAGTTTGTGAACCAACCTATGGCTATAGACATCATCTTCCCCTAACGGAAAATGAGAAATTATTTGTCAACTCTGTGAATAGTAGTAAAGTAACCGGGAATCTGGATAACTTAGAAGGAGGTTTAGATGCCTTAATGCAAGTTTTGGTTTGTCCCCGTGAAATCGGTTGGAAAGAGGAAGCCCGTAAAGTGGTAATTTTGGTTACAGATGGCTTTATGCATTTTGCCGGTGATGGTTTGTTGGCTGGCATTACAAGGCGTAATGATAAACAGTGTCACTTAAGTCCTAAAGGTGAATATTTGGGATCACTAGAATATGATTATCCTTCACTAGAAGAAATTTATAGAGAATTGTTAAAAAGAAAGATAAGTGTTATATTTGCGGTAACCGAAAATGTGGTAACAACTTATCGTGAGATTAGTAATTTAATGAAAGAAATCAGTAATGTGGAAATATTAACAACAGATTCTTCAAATATTTTGGAATTAATTAAAAAGAGGTAAAATAGAAAAATTTTTTAAATGTTTTTATACACTAAAAAAATATTTATTTTTCCCTTTATTACAGTTATGCAAGTTTTATAAAACGCACCCAGTTCTCTGATAATAGTCCTGCATTTATAAAATTAGAATATGAAACTGATTGTGGTGGGCAATTTCCTACTTTAAGACAACGTAATTATTGTAATGATGTGGCTTTAGGTAAAACTATCGATTTTTATATTAATGTTACTCTGACAGATTTTCCCAAAAATGGTGTTTATGTAAGTTTTTCGTGATTGGAAGTAAATGAAGTAGTTGAAATTTTTATTTTTGTTTTCAGACTCACAAAATTAGAGTAGAAGAGTCTACTTTAAATGAGTTTATGGAAATTGAGATAGATATACAAAAACCTTGTCCTTGTGGTGAACAACCCGAACCTGAAGATGAATATGGTCGTTTTCAGTGCAATGAAAATGGTTTTCTACAATGTGGCATGTGTCAATGTGATGCTGGATGGTGAGTTTCCTTAATTTCAGTATATTTACTACGAGCTTAAACGCTTAATACTTCGCCACCGGCAGTTTTAAATGCCGAAATATATTTAGAAAAACATTTTAATTTTTTCTAAGGGGTTTTCTCTTGTATTAAATTTGTTTTGCCCAGATTTCTAAAAATGAAGAAAAATCGCTAAAACAAGGTATATCAAATTGATAAATACAGTGAAAGCTCCTGTAACCGGACACACACCGTTGCGCTGTTTTTGTCCGGTCATGAGAGATGTCCGCTTATGAGAGAGCTACACATTTTTTATTTTCAATGTATCGTTTGATTATGAATGTACTTAAATAACGAAGAGCCAGTCTACTGTGATTGAAAAATTTTATTAATATCCCAGCAAAACTTTGGTAATGGTTGCGATATTCTCATGCGTTACCTTTTTCATTATTTGCAAGCATAAAGTAATTAGTTACTGATTATTGATTACGTAATATATGATTTATAAATGTAAAGTAATAATTGAAATATTTTTGAAAATCTATTTTTAGATACATTATTTTCTGTTTTTTGTAAGCAAAAGGGTAATGTATGTTTGTTTCGATAACACTAGCGAACAAACGAAGCGCAACTATTCATTTAAGTTTAAAGCAATCAAGTATATTCGTCGATAGCTCAGTGGGTAGAGTTCTTGGCTGGCAACCAAATTTCCATGGTTCGATTCCCATCTTGACCACATTATTTTTAATTACAAAAATTTTAAATAAAATATTTGTAATAATTTCTAATCTATTTTTAGACACATTACTTTTTCCATTCTCGTAACCATATAAGTAACCCCTTACATTATCACCTCTAAAGTAATGGTTATATACATTATTTTGGGGCTTATCGCTTGTAAAATTCATCAGTGAAGTAAGGTGTAAAGTAATCCATCGGCTCCTATGGCTATAAATTACTTTACCCATTATTTGGTAATGTGTGGTTTTGCTGGGATTAGACTGCTTCAGCATGGATTGGTTTAACTTGAGCTGTTGAGTCTCAAAATGACTCGATATGTTTGATGTATTGGAATGGTACAAAGTCAGCCTTAGCCTTTACAATCCGACCAGAAATTGGAATATTTCGACATCTAGCCTTAGCGAACCAATCAAAGCACATTTTGTCTATTTTAGAGACACCCGCTTTAACAAACATTATCTTTTGATGAAAATTTACTCCAGACTGCGACTTGTATCGAATGTCTTCTTAATTATTAAAAAATTATGTACATTTGCATTGTTTAAAGAACAAGAAACTTCACCTCTTCGCAATTTTACGCACCGACAATTTCTCTTTTTCAATCTCATTAATTATTTAAATTTTTTCTTTAGTAGATAAAATATTTGTTTTTTGGTGCCGTTTTAATGCTCTGAAACTAAAAACCGATTATGTAATTATTTTTTAAACAGACAACTGACACGAGCAAAGCACAAAACTTTATGAAATAATCAGCAATTTCATTGCCAACCTTAACACATATGGCATGAATATGTGTATATGTGTTAACAGGGGATTGACCAATTTCAATGGCATCAACACAAATATAAATAAGAGTTGGTAAAAAGGGGAACTACAGATTTAATAAAATTCTTGTATGTGTGTTTCATCGCTTCTGTCCGCTTATGAGAGTTATTTTGAAAAAAATTTTGTAAAAGGTAGTGTCCGGTTGTGGGAATGCATTTTGTAGAGAAAAAAAAAATATATAAAGTTTAGGTCAACAAAATTTGTCTGGTTATGGGAGCTGTCCGGTTATAGGAGCTGCCCGTTATGGGAGCTTTCACTGTATCACTAAATTCAGGCTCGCTCTATTCCATTTCTCTCTCTGTATTCAGTGTTTTTTAACTAGTTTACGTTCCATTCCATTTTCCTTCCCTGTTCCATTTCGTTCCCTTTATTTAGTGTTTCAATTCCACTTGTTCCCCGCTCCATTCCATTTCGTTCCTCTTGTTTAGTGTTGCAATTCAACTTGTTCCCGTTCCACTCCATTCCGTTCCTCGTGTTTTAATTCTAATTGTGCCCCGTTCCATTCCGTTTTCTTGGCTAGTGTTTTAATTCCACTCGTTCCATGTTCCGTTCCCCTTGTGTAGAGTTTAAATTCTATTCGCTGCCCGTTCAATCCACTTCGATTAGCAATTAGTGTTTCAATTCCACACGTTCTTTATATTTTAGGTTCATAGCTAAATTTTCCCTGTCAGAACCCCTATTTTACGATGATACTGGTGAAAATTCTAAAAAGTACCTTATTAGTCAATTAGTCCATACTCCAGGAAACACATACTTTATATTTTAGGTTTTTATCTAATATTGCAGGCCGTTAAAGGATAGACTTTTCCTATTAAACCCCCTTTCTTACCACATTCCAGGCTAAAATTCCAAAAAGTAACATATCAATGAATTAGCCCATACTCCAAAAAACTTACCACATTTCTGGCGGGAATTCCAAAAGTTATTTTCACTGAAATATCTTGTCCCTATTCCAAGAAATTCATAATTTAAATTTTTGGTTTCTAGTCAGTGGCTTAGAAAGACCAACAAGTTATTTAAAGCAAAATTAATTTTATTTCAAAGACCTGCGAATGAAAAACCCATTCCAAAAATTTATAAATATGTTTGGCAAAAACTTCATAAAATTTATAAGTGATTCAAAATTTTCTTTACATTTGCTTAAATATTTTTTTAAGATGGCTATAACCTGTTTTTATTCATATTTGTTTTTTCTCTGCTTTTTTCGAATTTTATTGTTTTAAGCTTTAAAGTAGCACTTTAGTAATTTTTTCTAATAAAAAAAAATTTTTTTCTGCTAGTTTTGTGCATTTCGAAAAAGATTTTTTCCTCAACTTTTTTACTTATGCTTTTTTCCAATATTTTTTTGCTTTAAATAGGTACATTAAATTTTTTTTTTGTTATTTGTCTTCTCGGTTATTATAATTTGATGTTTTTTATATAATTTTTGGACAAAAATTTATGGCTGAATAAAGATTTTGCTTTAAGCCGTTTAGTTAACGAGATAAATGCATCGAAAAATTAAAAATTATTTTCATTCCAGTTAAAGTGTTGCTTAAAATTGGGTGATTACGAATTTTTATTGTTGTTTTTTATTAATTCCAGGTAATAAATAGTTAAGCTCAAGGTCTATTTTATACAAAATTATTTATTTTTTATCCAATATTTTGCTATCTCAATGAATAGATTCTTCAGGGATTTTTGGTTTTTTAATTTTAAACTGATTTAAAATAAAAACCAAAAAACCAAAAATCCCTGAAGAAGCTATCCATTGGGATAGAGATATATTGGTTAGAAAATAAATAATTTTGTATAAAAAAGACCTTGAGCTTGACTATTTATTACCTGGAATTTATATTAAAAAGGTCGAAGAAATTAAACTAAATAGTTTTTTTTTATTAAATCTGTTAAAAGAGAAATTACAGCTTTACTTTTTACATAAAACTAGACTTTTGGCTGAAAACATAAGTGACCAGGAACTTTTACTATTTTTGCTTTTAACCTTTAATTTGCCTTTAAAAGTTAGTATATATGAATTTTGTACATTTATAAATATTTGATTAAAAATACAGGCTATCATGAATACTCCCTTTCTTGTTTTAAACCAAAAAAAAAAAAAGATATAATTAAAAATTTTAAAAGTTTCCCTTTTCTTGCTATAGGACAGGCACCTTTTGTAATTGCCCCACCGAAAGCACCAATGCCACCACTAATGAAGCTATAGAAAATCTCTGTCGCCAACCTTATGACTTTAATAAGCCCCATGAATTGGGTTCAATTTGTTCAAATCGTGGTGAATGTGATTGTGGCAGCTGTTTTTGCTTTCCCGGCTATGATGGAAAATTTTGTGAATGTTCTGAGTGTGATATAGCCTGTGATCTCGAGAGAGCCGATTGTATATGTGGTGAATGTATATGCAAATATGGTTGGTCCGGCAATCGGTGTAATTGTAAAGAAAGTACTGATGGTTGTATTGGTCCGACGGGAGAAATATGTTCGGGACGAGGTTATTGTGAGTGTGGTGAGTGTTTGTGTGATGAACCATATGTGGGTAAATTTTGTGAAGTTGGATCAGAAACAGAAAATAAATTATGTACCTTTTATGAGCCATGTGTTGCATGTCTAATTGAAGAAAAAACTGATATGGGTAAATGTGAAAAATTTACAGAGGTTTGTTCTAGTGCAGAAGAAAATGAAAGATTTACTACGGCTTTTGTGACAGAGGAAATAGGTGAGAGGAAATTCTTTATACTCTTTAATTCTATTATTTAAAAAAAATCTGTTTTTATTTTAGACTCTGATATCAGATGCTTGGCTCGTGTTGAAAATAAGTTTGGTATTAAATGTGATCATTATTTTACATATCAATCTATGGGTCAATCGGAAAATTATCTTTTAATACAATTGAACAGTTGTGAACCGGTCAATTATATGGCTGTTATAGGATTTGTTTCAGTGGCTACTTTCCTTATGGGTTTACTTATAATCTTTATTATTTGGGGCTGCATTAGAGCCAAAGATGCCCGAGAATATGCCAAATTTGAAGAAGATCAACGTAGTAGTTATTTAATGGAGAGTCCCATTTATAAGGACCCAATAAGTCGTTATATTGTACCAAAAGAAATTAATCGTAAGCAAAGTAATCCATTTTTATAAAAGATTAAATAAATGACAATTTAAAAAAAATCATTATTGCATTGCCATCATTATGTCATACCACCATTTTGTCGTACCATATTTATGTCTGGCTAACTAAGGAAAACATACCCTTAATATAAACCATTAATATATTTTTCTTTACTAACGATTAATTGAAATTCTTCATCATTACAAAGGATTTTTCATTTTAAATGTCATGTCATTAAACAAGCGTCGCATTTTTAAATTAATTTTTTTACTCAATAGTTTAGGAAAACTACAATTTTATTTTATTTCATAACAGTTGTTTGTTCCGTTTAAAAAATTAGTTTACTTTGCATTAATTTTGATATTTAAAATTTTTTTTATTTATTTTTGATAATTATGACTTATTAACAAAAAGTAATATAAACTTAAAATGTATAATAACGAATTTTTATAAAATAATTTTTAAATCATTTATACAAAAGAAGAAAAGAAGAGATTTTGAATAAAAGAAAATTTTTTTTTTTTGGGAAATGTAAAATTATATTTTGGGAAGTATAATTACAAGATAAGTAGGATTTTGTAAGAAAATTATTTTTTTTTTTTAATATTTGTATGAAAGTAGAAGAACATTGAAGGGTGGTATATCAATTAGACTTTAAAGATTTTGTGTTATTCTATAAACTTTAAGCTAAACTTACACCCACAAGTTAATGATAGTTTAACTGAAAATAAACTTAATTGTTTAGAATTTATACAACAGTTTTAAAACCCTGAATTTAAATGATTAAAATTATTTAGTTTTTATTATATTATTATCATTAAAATATACAAAATTATACCCAGATTATTTGTACCAAAAATTGTTTTTTTTTTTTAGCAATGACAAGACATAAGAAAAATTTACTTTTCAAAATTAACTACAATACAATTTGTTGAAATATATGCAAAAAAGTTTTCAAAAGTTATTATATTATGATTAGTTTACAATTTTATAAAAAAATAAGATATATTTTAAGACAATTCATGAATAAATTCGAAAGTTAACCTAAGCGTATGAGGACTTGTGGTGTGCAGTTTTTTTTGAGTTAAATTCCGTAAAAAATCAAAAATATATATGAGTTTTAAAAATCTTTTAATTTTGAGGACATTCACAATTTAGTTTCAGATAAAAAACTAATAGATTATTTAAACATTTCCAATTAAAAAATCATACGATTTTAAGCGCTTTTTAATATATAAAAATATTTAAATTTAACAGACTTCTACATCAGAAAGATCCTTTAATTTTGGTTTTTTCAGTTTCTCATAACTTTTTGCCTCTACACAAAAGCTTGTCTCAGCGGAGACGGCTTCGAGCCCACCACAGAGTATTAAAACCATCATCAAAACAGTTGAACGGCTACGCAGAAAAGTTTTACCACGGAGTAAAAATCTTTAAAGCCCGTCCGCAGGCTTACTATGCAGAAAAACGTAACTAGTATTATGACTATCCCTACAATGGGGATTACGTCCATTAGGAAAACAGTCTTAATGCCCATGGGAAATTAGTCCACTCTTGGATGGGTATTATGGCCAAAATCATATTGATCATAGTCCCCATTCTGATTTTGGGGGTTATGAGCCAACACATTTTCCAAATTATAATTGATAATAATGCCCGCAGGGGTTATGACATCACGCAAAGAAAATACATGGTTAAGCCAATAATATTCGAAAAGCATTATATATTTATGGGCTTATAACTGTGCCCACAATAGGAGTAAAAATAATATAGTTATTAAATTATCACTCATAACCCCAGGAAACAAATTTGCTTTTTTTCTGTTTTTGCTTTTTTTACACATATTTGTCTTTTTCTGCTTTTTTTGATTTTCCAGTTTTGTTAACTTTAAAGTAGCTTTTTCTTAAGATGTTTGAACTTTTAATTGTTTTTTTTCCGTGCTTTTTTTAATAAAAAATATATTTTTTTCGCTGGTTTTATTTTTTTATATAAAAAAGTTTTTCGCCAACTTTTTACTTTTGCTTGTTTTTTGCTTTTTTGCCAATACATTGACTTTAGCTTTTTTTTGGCTTCTATGGTCATAACAAGAGCTGGGCACGTAACACGAAATTTCGTGACTCACGTGAATCACGCGTGAGCGTGAGCCAAAATTTAAATTACTCACGTGATCCTGCGTGACCGGTAAAAAAATTCCATGCGTGAGCGTGTGTGAGTCGATTTTTTGTCGTGAGTTTTCGTAATTATTCCTTTTATTCGGTTTTTATTTTTTTTCGATTTTTTTTTATTATTTATTTTTTCGATTTTTTTTACATGTTTTAGCGTAAGGATTTCGTGAGCGTGAGTGAAAATTTAAATTACACACGTGATCGTGCGTGAGTAGAAAACAATTTTCGTGCGCGATTGTATTTTTTTGTTCGTGGTTGTGAGCCAAAAATCGCTTACGTGCCCATCTCTAGTCATAACATTATTATATATTAAAACTTTCCTTCAAAAATTCATTTAAATACAGCTAACGAAGAATTTTTAATATGTTTTTGTCCTAACATTATTATGTCATAACATTAGTATGACATACCATATATATGTCCTACCGTATATATGTCATGACATCAAAAGAAAAATATTTTTCTAAACGAAAATAACCTACGACTAACAAAATTTTAATGTAATGTCATAACATGACATGTTAATGACATAATACAAAAAAATTTCAAATTCAATTAAAAAATGCATTTGAATACAGCTAACGAAGAATTACTAAATTTATGTTTGTCGTAGCATTATTATGTCATAACATTATTATGGCATACCATATATATGTCCTACCATATATATGTCATGCCAACAAAAGAAAAATTATTTTTTAATACAACAATAACCTACGATTAACAAAATTGTATTGTTATACATAACATGACATGTTAATGTCATGACATAATAAGAAAATATTAATTTAAATAAATACATATTTTATATGACAATAACCTCCGATTAACAACATTTTATTGTGAATAATTTTTTTTTTCAATTTAACTAAATACTTCTTTTGTCCTGACACTATTATGTCATAACATTAATATGTTATACCATATATATGTCCAACCATATATATGTCATATGACAATAACCTACGATTAACAAAATTTTATTGTGATGTCATAAGATGTTGATGCCATAACATGACATGATAATGAAATAATATGACATGTTAATGCCATAACACATTAAAAAAAATATTCTTTCAAATAAAAATTTTTTAATTTTACTGTAAATACTACTGAGGCCCAAAATAAGTATTTAATTATTTCGACTTGCAATCTCAATACAGATTTTAAATCAATAACTTGAAAAAAATGAAAATACATATTTTGGGGTTCAATAAAATTGAAAGCCAGGGGTCACTTTGGAGCAATAAAAACAAAAATCATTGGTATTAGAACCATCTGTAAAAATGCTTATGAAGGAACAGGATTTGCTCTTCAAGCGAAAAGACAATTTTACTGGATTATATTTATGTCATGACAACATTAAAGAAAATATTCGTTTCAGATAAAAATATTCTACGTTAGTTTTAGAAATAGTTCTATAAAGTTACCCTTTTGTCTTGCCATTTTTATGTCCTTAAATCACAAAGGTACTAGTTTTTTTTTCTTTCATATGATTGTTTTTTTTTTAATTATAATTAATTTTGTCCTAACTACAACTAAAAACTATTATTAAACTAATAAGAAATGCCAATTTAATAAATTAAAAGCAAAAACCTTAATTAGCTAGACCTCTTAGGTTTACTAGAATATTGCTTAAAATAATTTAATACTAATTTTATGAAATACAAAACAGATTTACAAAACTCGTTCACCCAGCGAAGGAGATCGCTGTATAAGCAAAGAACCAGCTTTGGTTAAAGGTTCCTTAAATGAACTAGTAATATCTGTAATGTAAGAAACTGGTGCAACAAGGGGAACAGATGATGATTTTGAGAATGAAGATTTTTTATAAAAATTTAATAAAGACTTCTGGGCTACACCATGAGGAGAAGCATCGGGTACCAAACGTCTTAAAAGGCCACCAATACAACCCCAAGGGAAGGTCCTGAAAAGATAAATTATTATTAGTAATTGAAGAATTTTTAATAATTTTTTTTAACCCCTACCATTTGAAAGACAACAACACCTTTATATAACCAGGTATAATGGCAATTTTTTCATTTTTCTGTATGGCGGTAATAATACGATCAGCTACATCATTGGCCTTTAAGGTAGGCACCCAGCTTTAAAGAAAAATAACAACAAAAAAAATTTATATAACATTGGGTTTTGTAGCTGAAAATATATTTATATTGAACTTATTAAAGTTCAATTGTAGTTAAAACAAAATCAATTATATATTATATTTTTGTATAAATTACCGAGCATTAACATCATCAAACATGCCAGTTTGTTGTATAAAGAATGGACACACACAAGTGGTTTGTATATTAGTATGACCAAGGACTTCAAGTTCTAAACGTAATGCTTCATCGAAACCCACCTTAAATAGAAAAAAAACAACCACAATATTATTACAAAATCTTTAACTGATAAAACCATAAAAAATTACACAATTTCTTGTTTAGAATATTTAAGTGAATAAGAAACAAATACTTACAGCTGCAAATTTACTAGCACAATAGTCTACCAATTTTGTTATGCCAACATGACCAGCTAATGAAGCTATAGTTGCAATATGACCACGTTCTTTCTCAATCATTTTGGGTAGAAAAGCTTTAGTTGTCTATTTAACAAATTAAATAAAAACAAAATACGCAAGGTTAACAAGAACTCTAATGCTATCATAGTATAAACGCAAATATTGAAAAACACCACCACACAAATGTTTAACTAACATTTAACATGCAGTATATTTTAAGAAAAAAAAAAAAAAACAACAAAACTTACCCAAAAGTGTGCCATTACATTTACATTGAATGAACGTTCAATTAAATGATCAGGGGTATCAAGTAAATGTAAACCAGATACAACACCAGCATTGTTTATAAGTAAAGAGACCTGCAAATTAAGAAGATAAAAAATAAATAAAATTTAAGTATCAATATTAAAAATGTTACTAGAATTGCGTAAACAGAATTTGCTTTTAAGACATATTGCAAAATTTATGCTGAAAATTAATATCTTGATTGATAGTTTTGGGGTAAATTGCGAAAAAAAATTATTTAGGAAAACGTAAGACTTAAGCAACAAACTTGTTTTTTTTATTACATTTAGATCCAAGAATTTTAAGCACCAAATATTTGGTCTATTGCACCATTATTTTCTTGCTTATATGATTTCAAATACAGTGGTAGACATGCGTTTGGACGCATGATGTTTTTTTTTTTTTATTTTTAAGAAAAAAAAATAAACTTTCGAAAATCTGACTGTGTTATTTGATTTATTGTTGTAATAGCTTAAAAATAAAACACAAACATAAATAGTATTTCGCTTAAATTGAAAATATGTCTAAAGAAATTAAAATATAGTGAGACATTCGTTTAAACGCTCTTCTAAAATTTTACATAAAAAATGATAATTATTTTACAAAATTAAATTTTTTTTATTTTAATATTTAGTGTGACCACCTTCATGCCGTATTACACAAAATATCCTGTTTGGCATTGAGTTTATTAAACTTTGAAGAGTTTGTAGCTCGATATTAGACCAGCATTCTTTAATTTTAACTCTCAGCTCAAAAACTGTTGAAAACTGCCTTTCTTTCTCATAAACTTTGGATGCAAGAATTCCCCAGAGATTTTCGATAGGATTGCAATCCGGACTACATGCTGGCCATGGCAACAAATTTATGTTTTTGGATGCAAACCAATCCTTGCATTGCCTAGAAACATGAATTGCTGCGTTATCTTGTTGAAAAACATACTCCTCGTTTGGAATTTCATCCAGTTTTGTAATAAGAACATCTTCCAAAAGATTTACGTACATTTCTGAGTTCATTTTTGTGGTTATAAAACATATGGGAAGTTTGAAATCGTAAGCAAACGCTCCCCACACCATGACGCTTCCACCACCGAAATTTCTCTTAGATCTGACGACATTCTTTTGGTTCAAATCATGCCCATAGCAACTGTAACAGTCAGGACCGTCCAAATTAAATTTCTTTTCATCTGAAAAAATCACTTTTTTCCACTCATTTGTCCAGGCCATGTGTGTTTTTGAAAACATGAGTCGTCTCTCCTTGTGGACCTTCGTTAGTCGGGGCTTAGATTTAATTTTTTTTCCATCTAATGGATGAAGTTGAATTTAAAACACGGGCAATAGTTCGTGCGGTTACTGGAAAATTATGTTTTTCCTTTATTTCTTTACAATTTAATCGATTTTTCGTGGCTTCAAACCGAATCTGACCCTTTTGACGGGGTGTTAATTTAGAAGATCCTCTTGTTCGAACTTTAATACCGTAATTATTTCCAAGTTTTAAAAAGTTTCTCACCACTTTTTCAGAACGGTTTATTAATTTGGCAATTTTTCTATTTGAATTTCCATCTTTTTTCAAGTTTTTTATCAAATTTTTTTCGGTTTTATTTAACCGTTTTCCAGAAGCCATCTCCCAAATTTTTTCCTTACAAATTTCTTTATAATTTATGGTAAATTTTTTTATTACCAAAAACTTTACCTTTATATTTTTTCGAATTTGTATTTAAGATTTGTATTTATCAAAACACTTCCTCACGTCACTGAATTCACAAAGAAAATTAACTTTTTCTTTACTGCGTTTAAAGGCATGTCTCAACAATATTTGTAACAATTTTACTAAAGAATGTATAATTCCTTGGTATTTACCGTTAGGCTAGTTATTGTTTTTGTTTTATGCACTTTAACTATTAATGTAAACAAAACAACAGAAAATAAATAAATTGTTATTGTAGATCGTAAGAGAATTATATAAAAATGAGAAAAAATCAATTGCGTCCAAACGAATGTCCACCACTGTATATATTTTTTTTTTTGGTATTTTAAATATTTTTTTGGGTTTTTCAAATCTGTGCAAAAACAAGAAAATAAACATTTTCTAAAAAAAAAATCTTGAAGCAACTAAGTAATTGGTCAGTTTAGGAAATATTACAAGATTTTTTATTCAAATTAAAGCCTTAATGAGTTTATGGCTATTTTTTTTTAGAAAAGAATTTTGTAATTTAACACTTCGATTTTTTATGATTTTTAAAGAAAAAAACTTAAAGTAGAATCATATATTTTTTAATTACCAAAGACTTTAACTAATTAGCACTTTGCATGATTTACTTCGTCAGTTTTAGTTTGTTTTGAAAATTTAAATCAAAAGACTTAAGACACAAACTTCATTTGACAATTTTTAGTTTGGCTCTCAAACGCTATAAAATATTGATGCAGTTATAAAAAGTTTTACATGAAATATATTTACATCATTAAAAATAGTACTTTTTCATTCTTAAAAGTACCAAAAAATGATTTTTTATATATTTCATTCAAAAAATTCACAAAGTCTGGAAAAAATATTTAACCTATTAAGGAAGATAAATACCCAGCATTAAACAGACATTACCAAATAATTAAGGGAGTAAGTAGTACACAAAGGTTTTTACTAGTTCCCAGCAAAAATAAATGGAAGTGTTTATTAAGGAATACATTTTTTACTGTTTCCAAAGTATCATTTAGTTCTGATTTTCTCATTCTAAAGCAGTTATATTTCACAACTTCTAAAAATGTAATTTTTAATGAAACTAAGCTCTTTTCAAATCTATGACAGGTAACTTATTTTAAAAATAATAAAAGTTAAACGTTTACAATATATATTTTCGTACTAAACATTGATTATTTTGAAAAAAGTTATCAGGTTTAAGTGATTTGTATCAATTTTTAACTTTGAATTTTGAATAAGTAATTTAAAAAAATAAGGCTCAATTACTGAATAAGAATTAATGAAAGCTTTGTAAATGGCCGAAATGCACTTTTTGTACCTTTATGTGTCTATAAATATATTCAGTTGAACCTCGATGGTCATAAGTTGCCAACTACTATGTATCAAACAGTTTTACTTAAGAAAAAGATGCCAAGTGAATTGTCAACTTATGACTGATATAGAAAATTTTATATTGATCCTACAAAACTGTTTCTATATGCGTCATTTTTCACTAAACCATAAGAAGGGCTTTATATGAAATAAAAAAGCATCATAAAAGAAAACTTCCACACTATTACACCCCTATGTAAAAATCATTGGTTCCGATACAAATTTTCACTACACCGGAATTAAAATCACTGCTTCTTTTTCTCTTCTTTTGCTGCTTTTCCTTTTTGCTGGGTTACCAGGCTATTTACTCGCTTAATTACTTTTTTTTCTCACGATTTCCCGAATTCATGGTCATTACCCTCTCGCTTACAAAAAAATGAGAATAATGAGTTACCAGCATGGTTACTCATAGAGAAGAAAAGGGTGTTACCTACAACAATAAAGTTAGTAGTGGAACTTACTCAAGTAAAATTTTCTTACTTAAAGAAATTCATAAAAAAAATCCTTAAAATACCTACTTTTTGCATTCAAAAATTTATGTTCATAATTCAATGATCATTAGAAAGCCTTTAAAATATTAAAATTTATTTTTACAGCAGATAAGTTTAATGAATATAGTCGTAGAAAAACAACAACCATTAAATCATAATTTTGCGTGTACATATAAGTACTTCATTCAGCCATTATCAGCAGGTCATAATTTTGTTTTTTAAAGTAATGCAAAAAGTAACGATCTATCTTTACATGGTAATCTACACAATTATGACCTGTCATTACCATGTTTTTGCTAGTTACGTACTATTGCAGTAGATCTGATAATGATAATATCATCGTTTAAACTGATGTGCTTTGCTGACAAGGATTATCTTATGTAGCAGAATATTGCCAAGATATTAGCTTTCCCACATATACTTTATGTACATAATAATTATAAAAAATGAAGATGTAAAAATATTGTGGAGATAAAAAAATATTATTCAATATTCCTTATCGAGCTAAAGATCCTTTATTTATAAAAAATTTAATTATAAATATTTATTTATCCCAATATTTCGTCACCACCTTGGGTGACTTCTTCAGGGGAAATTGTCTTTTACTTTATAATTAATAAATTAAAATTATAAACTGAAAACTTATAAATAACAATTTTTTTAAAAAAGGCGGTAAATCAAAAACTATTTTTTGTCAATATTAAAAAATAAAAATATCACAGAAAACAAAAATAACAATATTTGAAAAAACAAAATATTACATGAACAAAAATATTTTATATACATACATGTTATTAAACATAATAATATTTATCCTAGTTTTTATTAACTAAATGTCTGTAATTTTGTGCAATATTTGCTATGTCTGTTTTATAATTAATTCATTGTGTAGATGGTACCTTCATAATTTGTAACATTTTTAACAATCTACGTCTGTAATTATTTTCCGTGTTTAAAATTGACGTCCTATCAAAATCAGGATAATGATTAAAATTCGTGCAATGTAATGATAATGCTGTTTTCTGTGTAGAAGTAGTGTTCCTGTATTTTTGATCAGATCTGTGTCCAATTTTAGAATGTAATTTTAAAATTCCTTATTTAGATACATTGATAATAAGAAAGGGTGAGAGTCTATTAATAGATTGGTATCAGAAACCAACAGCTTCTGGAAGAGGTATTAACTACTTTTCTAAACACCCGAAAAGAATCATACTTAATACGCCTAAGAATTTGATTGAAAGGATATTAAAGATTAGCGATACAAAATTTCATAAAACTAATATAGAAAAGATTAAAAATATTTTGTTAAATAATAATTACCCAATTCAATTAATCTGTAGATTGATAAGACAATGTAAAAAACAGAATAATTTAGTGACGAGAACGGTTACTGAACCTAAAATTTATAAATCTCTAACTTATGTTCCTCTTATATCTGAAAGATTAGAAAAATCGAAAATTTATGATAATAAGATATATATAGTAGGACATAGAACATATTACACATTAGGTAGATTATTTAGTAAAACGAAAGATAAAATAGATAAATCTGAAATGTTCAATTTAGTTTATAAAATACCTTGTAATGGAAATGATAATGAGAATTGTAGTAATGTATATGTAGGTAAAACAAAGAATAAATTAAAAACAAGAATTGCAGGACAAAGATCTGATCAAAAATACAGGAACACTACTTCTACACAGAAAACAGCATTATCATTACATTGCACGAATTTTAATCATTATCCTGATTTTGATAGGACGTCAATTTAAAACACGGAAAATAATTACAGACGTAGATATATGTTAGAAATGTTACAAATTATGAAGGTACCATCTCTACACAACTAATTAATTATAAAACAGACATAGCAAATATTGCACAAAATTACAGACATTTAGTTAATAAAAACTAGGATAAATATAATTATGTTAAATAACATGTATATGAAATATTTTTATTCATGTAATATTTTAATTTTTCAAATATTGTTATTTATAAGTTTTCAGTTTATAATTTTAATTTATTAATTATAAAGAAAATTGGTAATTTTAATTTATTAATTATAAAAATTTCCCCTGAAGAAGTCACCCAATGTGGTGACGAAATATTGGGATAAATAAATATTTATAATTAAATTTTTTATAAATAAAGGATCTTTAGCTCGATAAGCAATATTGAATGAATAGAGAAGATCGAAGAAAACTAAAATAATTATGAAAAAATATTATTTGGATGTAAAAACAATTTGTAGTTTAGTAAATTTTTTTATTTAATAAAAAAAAATAGTGTTTACTATCCGTTAGTAACATTAAATTATGATATAGCGCCTGATAAAACTTAAAATTATATAAAAAAGTTTTCCGTTCCATTTAAAATTGAAAATACATTTTTTTATAAGAATAAAATAATTGAAAATACATTTAGCAGTAAGATAAAATCCTCTGTCACAGGCTCTGTTTAAAGATTACTGACATTTTTATGTGCTATAGCCGATGGTGCCAAAAAATTGTACTTTTTTCGTTTTTTTAATTGTTTTAACATTAAACTTGTATAAAAAGTGCACGCAGAATACTTTGTAGTTAACTGTTTGTAATTTAATAACAAAGTTTTCGGTTAAACTAAAAATAAGGGATCATAGAATTATTTTCCCAAAAAAATCTTTATATTAACTTTTTTATACATTTATCCAAAATAATTTATTGTCATTTACCAATTTTTTTAGTTTCATTTACTTAAAATTGAATAAAAATTTACCCACAAAACGGAAATTTGTGGTTTATTAGTTTCCGTAGCAGTTATTAAAATTTTAAATTTTGTTTGCTGTCTGTTTGAAAAATATTTAAAAAAATCCACTCTGTTTTTTTAATTGTTTAATTATATACAAAATTATTTCAATTCAAATAACAAGAACTTCATAAACACATATACATACACATTCACACAAAACGTGTCTATAGACATACCCTGGGGGAAAAGTACCTATCACAGGACACGTATCGTGGCCGTTTCACTGTGATAGGGACCGGTCACGCAACCAGTTTTTTTTACTTATGCTTGTCCTAGGTGCCCTCGGTGACATGTCACAGGACTGGTCTAAAAGAACCTGTCACACAACTAACTCCAAAGAACATATCACAGAACCAATGCAAAAGAACATGTCCGAACTTTTTAGCCGGTCACGTGGTAGGTACTTTAAAAACAGGTCCTCCTTTCACCTATCTTGTGACATTTGTTTTCGGAATCGGTCCAGTTTCACATATCACGGGACAGTTCCCAGTTTCTAACTGACCCCTTTTTTCCCGCAGAAAAAAATAAAATAAATTAAAAAACAATTACAAATACAAAAAAAACGGAAACAATTTAAAAAATGTATAAGTCAGTTATTTTTTATGGAGTTGGAAGGTAAAATTTTAACAATAATTTTTAACAATTATTTTAGTTTTCTTCGATCTTCTCTATTCATATAATATTCCTTATTGAGCTAAAGATCCTTTATTTATAAAAAATTTAATTATAAATATTTATTTATAAATAATATTTATTTATAATATAAGGAATATTATAATAATTTTTAACTTAATTAATCGTTTGTTTTTTTTTTACAGATGTGCCAGTTGTTTAAACAACATTGTAAAATAAATAACAAAAACCATTTGATTTAAATGAAAAGTAAGAAGACCGATATTTAAATGAAATATAATATCTTTTAAATGGTATTTTCTGTTATTTTAACCTACAAACTATTTCAAGTCTATTTATTTTCACAACATATGGTGAAGGCTATAAAAATTTAGATGAAAAATTTTAAGGTATCGCCACAATTTTACTCATAACTTATTGACCGCTGCACCAATTTTACTAATTTTCTCCACCAAATTTTTCGGGAGGATGCACATTAACTGTTGTGACCCAACTAGTGTATTTGCACAGTGTATTTAAACAAACTCTCATCACCAGAGAAGAAAATTTTTCTTTTTGGCATCATATTAGTTTTAGTCCATCTACCATTATGTATATGCCGACTGCATATAACGTATTGCCAACCTAATCTTAATATTTGCGACCTTCAGCATTCCAAACTTTTTCCCTAAAATATCGCTATAGGAAACTAAAAAATCGCTAGAAACTAGCGAAATTATAAATCCAAAATTTTTCTAATTTTTTAAATTCTGCTGAAAAGTTTTCAAAAAATACGTTAAATTTTCTTAAAAAAAAAAATTAACAATAAATCGCAAAATTTAACAACTTTTCAACTTTTGATAAAAAATTTAGTTATAAATTTGGTAAATACTAATAACTAAACAATACTGATAAGTTTTTCACGAATGTTCGGTATAAATCACCCTTTAAACATTCTTATTTAAACATTCTTATTTACACATTCTTATTTAATTGTTTAATAATAAGTATCAAGTTGTATATTTAAGTACTTAATAGCCCAGCGAAACCACTCATTACCAAATAATATGTAAAGTAATGTATAGCCATAGAGAACCTGGGAACCTTAATTGTCAACCAAGAACTCTACCCACTGCTTTAAACATAAATACATACGTTACCCTTTTGCTTATAAAAACACACAATGTAATGAGTCCTTATATAGATTTTCAAAGATATTTAAATTATTAATTTACATTTATAAATCATGCAATACCTCATCAATGATCGGTAACTTATTACTTTATGCTTGCAAATAATGTAAAAGATAACGAGCCAACATTACAAGTTTTTGTATCAGTGTATCGCTCCCATTACCAAAGTTTTGCTGGGAATTTTAAATATGATTGTTATAAACAAAATTTAACAATTATTTTTCTAAATTATAATTTATAAATTGTGCAATGAGTTTAATGTTCACTTAAAACATGTTGCAAGTACCCAGTTGTTGCTGTTGATGTTAATGAAACTAACAAGTTAAATTTTTAAAACGATCTTGTGGTCATTGACTACTTTAATTTTGTTTGTTTGTTAACAATTGTTGTGCTAAATAATTGTTGTGTTAATTAAGTTTGTTTAAGTAGCTAATATCACAGATCAAAAAAAAAAAAAAAAAAAAAAATTACGGGGTTCCGACGATAAATTCTTGTAAAGGCAATCAAAAAAAATATACGTGTAACGGCGTTTTGATTTCATTTTAGAGGCGGTTAAAGTTTCCCAGCTCTGGCCCATTCTTGCGGCATATCAGTATGTAAAAATATGTTTTCTTTACATCTGAGGTGTAGGATATGTTCAGCAACTTTGTAGATAATAGTATGACAAATATTTTTGTAGAACATATTAAACCTCTAACTCCCCTCATAACGGCATTTTTTGGCTCTATTTTAATAAATTGTGAAAAACACCCCGAAGAAGAGGAAGGTCGGGGATGAAATGTTCTAGAAAAATGTTGGCAATATAATTCTACTATATATGTCAGAACACACCAAAGCCCAAAACTTAACACAAACACCAAAAACTAATCAAATTCAAGATTGCTCATCAGATTTCTAGTCAAATTTTGGGATGACCAACATATTATAAGTCAGATATTGGGATCACCTACATAATATTATGGTCATCCCAAAATCTGACTATAAATTCGATGAGCAATCTTGAATTTGTCTGGTTTTTGGTATTTGTGTTAAGTTTTGGGCTTTAGTGTGTTCTGACATATATAATACATATAATCTTATGGCCAACATTTTTGTAGAAAATTTCATCCCCGACCTTCCTCTTTTTCGGGGTGTTTTTTACAATTTGTTAGAATAAAGTCAAAAAATCCGTTATAAGGGGGGGGGAGTTAGAGGGTTAATATGTTCTACAAAAATATTTTCCATACTATTATCTATTAGAAAGTTGCTCAACATACCCTACACCTCAGATGTAAAAAAAAACATAGTTTTATATACCGATATCCTGCAAGAAAAAAAATGAAGTTCCGATGTAAATTATCAAAATGCCGACACACGTATATTTTTTTTGTTCTCCTTAACAAGAATCAATCGTCGGAACCCCGTAATTTTGGAAAAAGTTTGAAATTGTTTTACAGTGTATTTAGTCAAAATGTAAATAATAAGGTCGTGTTAGAAATATGGCTAAATAAATTCTAAATTAAATACAAAATGGACTAAAGGGTTTGAAATTTCATTGAAAGATATTTGAAAATTTTAGCAAATTTCTTAGAAATTTAAGCCAGGTTTAGTTTAGATTTTAGTTAATCTGTTCCTACGTACCCTAAATACCAAAAATGACCTAATTGATTTTTTTATGAATCAAATTATTTCTAAATAATAGATTTTCTTCCAGTTTTCACCTCCTAGTTAAATTTTTTACTTGTAAATATTTCGAACACTGTATTTTACTATTTATGGCATCTCAAACAGAAGATCAATGATTTAAAAATTTGATTAAAATCTTATTTCTTGCCTTACATTACAATGCTATTAACTACACTCTTCGTGTCGAAAACTCAATTAAAAATATATCATACAAGAACCTTATTTTTAGTAAATTGATAAATTTAATGAAAATAATTTTAAACCGCCTAAATTTTATTAATGATTTTAATAAAAATACAAGATAAACCCCTCAACATAACGTGATGATGATTTATTTTTTTTTAACATCAACAGTATTTTGTGATAACATCAATGTTTTGCTGAAAGATACTACCAAAGATATGGTTAATTAAATTTAAACTGGATCTTCACGAAATTATAATAAAGAGGAAGAAGACTAAAGAAAGTTTTTGTATGTCAAGGTTATTATAATATTACAATTCGGAAGATCTTATTAAAATATAAAACAAAACTATTAAATGAGTGTGAATTTTTTTATATTATGTTTGTTTTTTATTATTTCGGGCCTGTAAAATATTGCGTGTTTAAAAGTTATTAAAATTAATTTTTTTTCTTAGTTTTGTTATTTATTAAAATCTACATATTATCATGTGGATTTTGTCATTTGTTTCATGCTGCCATGGTTTTCATGTTATGTTAAACATAATAAAACATATACTTTTATGGAGGTTTTTCATAAATTATGGAACAATTTGTTTTTTTTTTATTAGATGTTGGTAAGAAAACAGGCAATTAAATAATAACAACAAGTCGTGTGTAACATGTATGTATGAATGTAGTTATCTTTGTATATATATAAAATAGTAACATGACTGACTGATTATCTGAATGACTCACACTCACCAAAAAAAAAAGTCTGTAATGACAACTGAAAATTTTGCTGTTATTACGAGACATTTTGCTAATTTGAGCCCAGTGGTATTTTTTGCTAACACATGTCTGCTGACGAGTAGTGCAATGGAATTTGTAGAAAAAATTAGCTGCCACTACCAAATTTTAGTAAACTTTTTGTAAAGTGGAATTTAAAATTTGTTTACTAAAATCAGCAAAAAAAAAAACAAATATGTATTACTAATATTAGTACAAAATTTCAAATTTTTTTTATCGAGCATCAAAATTTTTTTATTTCATTTATTTTTTTTCAAAAAATATTTTAGACAAAATTAAAAAATTTATTATTTTGTTTTAATTTGATCATTTGTGTTTTGTCATGATATCGAATCCTCGTATACAAAATCTACAAATAAAAAATATTAAAAGCAAAAAAAAAAAGAAAAAAAAACAAAGAAGTGCATAGACGCTAAATTATTAAAAACAATAGAACAACAGTGAAAATAACAACAACAAACCAACATCTTGCATACAATACTAAATAAGTGTATTGTTTATTAACTAAACCGTTAAAAAAATCCAAAGCAAGAGACATCTAATTTTTGATAATTTAAATAAAACAACAATTTGCTAGTGTGCTCAGCATGGATATTGCTGGAACATCAAGCACAATTTTTGATAGTGATGAAAGTGAGGTAGAATGGCAAACTGTTTGTCAGCCGAAAACAAAGAGGCGTTATCATTCTGACTCACCTGAGTCATTTCAAAGCAAATGACGATCACTTCAAAATGAAGCACCCTCCAGCTCCACAAACAACAGGTTCGCTGGCCTTGAAGTTGAAGATCCAAATACGGAAGAAACCGATAACTCCCCAAAACCACCACCTTTGTACATACCAAACGTAAGCAATGTGAAAGACATGAACCAACACTTCTCATCTATAATAGCTCCAACCCAATATTCCTTCAAAGCCCTGAGAGACGGACAAATCAGAGCTATGGTTAAGACAATTAGTTCTTATAGATCACTTGTATCTTATCTTAAACTAAAAAATATCAGTTTTCATACATTTCAAACCAAGCAAGACAAAGCTTATAGGGTAGTAGTTAAAAATTTACATTATTCAACAAACATTGATGAAATAAAGACTTTTCTTGAAAAATTCGGACATAGAGTACGAAACGTTTCGAATATAAGAAATCACTTTACAAAAAAACCACTTTCAATGTTTTTCGTTGACCTTGAACCAAACGATAACAATAAGGAAATATATAATCTGAGACATATTAATAATGCCATTGTAGTAGTAGAACCACCAAGAAAGGCAAATAACATTCCACAATGCCATCGTTGTCAACAGTACGGACACACGAAATCCTACTGCAATAAGCCCTATAAATGTGTTAAGTGTGGTGCAAACCACATAACTGCTGAATGCACAAAAAACAGAAATATCCCTGCTATATGCGCTAATTGCCACGAATCTCACCCAGCGAGTTATAGAGGTTGTTTAGTTTACCAGGAATTAAAGAAAAAGTTACACAATAAAATATTCAATCATCAACAGAGTAGAATACAAATCAATTCCTCAAACAATGAGACTTCACAAACTAACCTTAACAATAACGAATCATCATTTACACCAAATCTAACATATTCAGAAGCACTTAAAGGTAACAAAAACATCAACGAAAACTCAATTTTTAAAAAAATAGAAACCCTTCTAGAAAAACAAATGGAACTGACAACAACTTTGCTAAATATGATGTCAGTTTTGTGCACTAAACTATGTCAGTAGATTTACGTATAGCATCATGGAACGCAAACGGCCTTAGAAACCATTTACAGGAGGTAGAATTATTTTTACAAGCAAACAGTATTGACATTCTATTAATATCGGAGACTCATTTCACCAAAAAATCATTTTTTAGAAAAAAAAACTATGATCTAATAACCGCAAACCATCCGAACGAAAGAGCTCATGGAGGATCAGCAATTCTGATAAAGTCAAGTATTAAATACGTATCAGTAGAGCAAATAAGCTATGCATATTTACAAGCAGCTTCAATTAAAATTATGAGTAACTCTTGTGCTTTCTCAGTATCTGCAATTTATTTTCCCCCCCGACACAACATCAGCTGCGATGATTACCAAAATTTTTTAAAAAAACTTGGCCCTCGCTTTATAGTTGGAGGCGATTTTAATGCTAAGCATCCATGGTGGGGTTCGCGCCTAATTAATCCTAAAGGTAGAGAACTACATAAATGTCTTTTAAAAAACAATTTTTCTGTCATATCGACCGGCAAGCCAACTTACTGGCCTTCAGACGTTAGTAAAACTCCGGATCTTATAGACTTTTTCGTCTATTCTGGCATATCAAATAACTCGCTTAACATAATAGAAAATTACGAGTTAAGCTCCGATCACTCACCAATTATATTAACATACAGTACATCAGTAAATTGTATAAATGTAAAACAGAAAATCCTAACAAAAAAGACCGATATTCAATCCTTTTGTTATTGGATAGAAAAAAACATAAATTTAAATGAGCCCATTAGGAACAATAATGAACTTGATAATGTCGTACAAAGTTTCACAAACTTGATTCATGAAGCAGCTTATAAATCAACACCTATGGGAAATCATCCTAATTCACCAATCAATGTCCAGCTGCCCTTAGAAACACGTGAACTCATAAGAAATAAAAGAAGATTAAGAAAAACTTGGCAGTTAAGTCGAAACCCCAATGACAAACGGCTTTTAAATCAGGCAACAAAAAATTTAAAGCTTCATTTGGAAAACCTGAAAAACATTTCAATTAGTTCCTTTTTTAACAATATAAACGCTTCCTGTGATAATGGACATAAACTTTGGAGGGCCACAAAATATTTGAAACGTCCAACAAAAAGGAATCCACCATTTAGAGATGCAAACGGATTGTGGTGCAGAACAGATGCAAGTAAAGCAGAAGCTTTTGGAAATCATCTTTTTAACACCTTTAATACTCATGCATGTGAAAAAAATGCCTTTCATGAAAAAATCAAAGAATATCTCACCATGCCTTTTCAAATGAGCTTACCAATTAAACACATTTCACCTCGAGAAGTTAAAAGAGAAATATTGAATCTTAAAAGCAATAAATCACCTGGTCATGACAACATTGATAGTAGAGTCATAAAGAACTTACCTAACAAAGCTATAATATATTTAGCGAACATTTTTAATGCTATACTTAGAACTAATCATTTTCCGTCTCAGTGGAAATGCGCTGAGATAGTTATGATTTGCAAAAAAAACAAACCAGAATCTGAAATAAAGTCATACAGACCGATAAGCCTGCTTTGCATTTTTTCAAACATTTTTGAAAAACTCTTCCTTAATAGATTACAACCCATTTTGGATAATCTCCAGATAATACCAGAATATCAGTTCGGTTTTAGACAAAAACATGGTACACCAGAACAAGTTCACCGGGTGATCAACACAATTCGAAAGTCTTTTGAAGAGAAAAAGTATTGCTCAGCGGTGTTCTTAGATATTGAACAAGCATTTGACAAAGTTTGGCACGATGGGTTATTGTCAAAAATAAAGTCACTTCTTCCAGCTCCATTCTATCAAATTTTAAAAGCATTTCTACAAAATCGAATGTACTATGTTAGAATAAAAGACGATATATCATCTATTTTTGAAATTAGAGCAGGAGTTCCTCAAGGCAGTGTACTTAGCCCTGTTTTATATACAATTTTTACTGCAGATATGCCTGTTTCAGACGGAGTATGTATATCAACATATGCTGATGACACCGCTTTGTTGGTTACTCATGATTCTCCAATTATAGCCTCAGACATGGTACAAAATGAACTAAATCTATAAGAATCATGGTTAAAAAATTGGAAAATGCAAGTGAATGCACAAAAATCTGTCCATGTAACATTTTCATTAAGAAGAGGTGATTGTCCAGACCTAATAATTAACAATACACAAATCCCCAAAAAAGATTCAGTTAAATACCTTGGTATACATATAGATCGAAGGCTAACTTGGAAGGAGCATATTAAAGCTAAACAGCAACATTTAAAAATGAAAAATAGGTCGCTCTTTTGGTTGCTTGGCCCAAAATCACAACTTAATATGGCAAATAAAGTAAAACTCTACGAGGTAATATTAAAACCAGTGTGGACATATGGAATTGAGCTTTGGGGTACAGCGAGCAACTCAAATGTCGAAATAATACAGCGATACCAGTCTAAAACACTCAGACTTATCACCCAGGCACCATGGTTCATAACAAACGCTGCCATACATACTGATCTTAACATTCCAATAGTAATGGATGTTATAAGAACTCAAAGCGAAAGGTACCTGAACAGATTAAGCAACCATACCAACACTTTAGCTATTTCCCTATTAGACGACACAAATGAAATAAAAAGGTTGAAACGATATCATGTTTTGGATTCACCATTTCGCAGATAACGACTGTTATACAAATGTAAAAAAAAAAAAAAAAAATATAACTAACTAAATTTTGTAGTTTAATGTAAATATCAAAACTATTGTAAATATGTTATTGTAAACGTAAACAAAAATGTAATTCTTTGTATCAATGTAAATAATATTTTCAATTTATAACAAATTCAAATTTATTAAATTCAATGTTTTTGTATGCATTTTATGCTCTTAGTAGTTAAGTTACTGTTAAAAAACCTAATTAAAAATGTCTGTTAAATTGAAAAATTTGTGTTTTGAAAAATATTTTAGTAATTTTTTTTTTTTAACTTTTAAGGTCAAATTTTAATTGTTTTAGGGCTGATTTTTAGAGCTAAAAAAAACCTTTTAGTTCTATTTTAAGTTTTATACATAAGTCGTATATTCACTTTCGATCTATTTTTTTGTAACATTTCCTTCAATATACACTTTTTTTAAAATTAGTTATTTTTTTAATAGAACCAACACTCAGAAAATTTTTCCTACTTATTACTCGTAATATGTTGCTTTCTTTGCTAATTCAAATCGGGTTTCAAAAATTTGTAAAATAATTTCTGAAATTAGCAACAAAAATTGGTAAATATTCTGTAATTTGTAAAATGTAAATAGCAAAAAGATTTGCTAAATAATAATTTTTTTACTAAAAATCAGTACAAAAATAGTAAAGTGGGATTAAAAACCGTTGACAAATTTTTCTACTAACTTTTTTTCTGAGTGTACCACCACCCAATCCAAGCATCTGGAGCTATAAGGTTGAAATTTGGTGTGTAGGCTTTTCCTTATGCGAAAGGATCCGCTAAAACGGGATTTTTGGATACTTCCACGGGGAGGATTAAATAGGGGATGCCCCATTTGAATTCTGGCCTGAAACGTGCTAAAAATGTGTGTTCAAAAGCGAAAAAATTTTCCCCTTAAAGGCTTGCCCAAACCGCTTTGGACCTAGCTGTATGGGAATGCGAAACAACTGTGGGGTATCTCATACCCCAATTTTCCACAGATTTCCACGATTGAAATTGATGGAACGAGTGGAATTGAACAAAACGGAACAGGAGATTGATATGGAATGGAAATGTAAACGGGTGGAATTGAAACACTAGATAAGGGCAACGAAATGGAATGGACCTTGGAATAAGAGAAAATGGACAAACGGAATGATATGGAAAAAACGAGAAACAATTGGAATTGAAACACAAGTAAAAAGAATATAGTGGAATGGAACGGCAAATGTTTTAATTGCACATTATATAAAGGGAAATTAACTGGTATATGCTACGGGAACGATTGGAATTGAAATAAAAGAAAAGGGGAACGTAATAGAATGTAATAGGAGTGGGTTTGAATTTTTTCTATATTATCGATTTTTATACACATTTTTCTTTTCGAAAACCTTTATAACGAGCAAATTAACCATTTTTAGCTAGGCTGATACATGTATTTCGAGCTGGCAAAAGATCTCTACAGAAGAAGGCAGAGCTTGACCCGAAAAAAATACTATTAAAACGTATGTATATTTTGCTCTATTTTTTGACTTCTTAAAACATTATTAGTTTTGTTATTTGGGTCATTATTAATGGTAGTAAAATTTATAATTTAAAATGGTAATCATTAATCAATTAAATAGAATACCTTATGTATTATTATTAATTTAAAAAATGGAAGTGAAAATAATTTTATTTTATTTGTCTACTTTGTCCACTCAATTCATAAGTCCCATCTATGGTAAACAAGCACTAAGACGTGCTTCTCGGAATTTTTACGTTTTTTGTCCTGCTCAAACCCCTAAGCTATGGAATAATTTACTGATAAGTCTATGGATTTTTCACCAAGAAATTTTTGTGTTCCATTTTGGAATTTTTAAAAATGTGGAAAAAATTTAATTAAAAAAGGAAAAAGTGTTTATTCACTACTGGGAAATATTTTGGAATATCTAATTAAGCGTGGTTAAAATTAAATCAAAAAAGCCAAACGTGCTGCTCCAATGACCTTTGCAAATGCTTTAACCCAAAAACCCGAAATTTTAAGTTTGGAACGTAAAGTTAATTATTTTAAAAAGAAAAATTCTTAGAAAAAAATATTTAATTTATAATATATTCAGATATTTAAACCACCGTTAACGAAGTATTGAGCTTTTAAACTACTAGTAAAATGTAAACAAATCCAATTACTTAATTTATTTAAGGGGGGTGTATACTGTAAGAAGAACTTTATAAAGGGAATATCTGAATGGTTGGTAAAACTTCAAATATATAACACGGTGTTACATTGAAAAAGAACTTGCGAAATGACCTACTGTAGGTTGTAGGTCTAGCTGAGTATATTATATAACCGGTTTTATAAGTTGCAATATACCCTCAAAATTTCGAGATATGGGGAAAAGAGTATTTTTTTTTTTGGACTGGCGCACTTAAACTTTTCTAACTCAGTAATTTTTTAACCGATTTCGAAACGGTCAACGGCATTAAACTCAAATTAAAAATATAATACACTCAGCTAGACCTACAACCTGCACTAGGTCATTTCACAAGTTATTGCAATTTTTTTTGTAGCACAGTGTTATTTTTATTTTTTTTTATAAAAAAATAATGCAACTCTCGTATTTTTTCAATTTTTTTATTGAAATTTTTGTAGCGAAAATGCTTGAACCAAATAATATATAACAAAAATCATATTTTCCTAGAGTTTTTACCCACCTTAAGAAATTATGTAAATAATTTAATACATATGTACTTACATCACCAACTTCTTGTCTAATAACTTCCGCTGCTTTATAGACATCTTCTTTTTTGGATATATCCACCACATAACCTTTACAAAAACCACCAATTTCTTCAACCAATTTTACGGTTTCATTAATGCCTTTAAAAGAAAGAAAGATTTTTTTATGTAAAAACAAAAGACTTAAGGAATAAACTTTATTGCAAGGATGGCAAACAAAACGGTTTTCGTACGTGTTTAATATTTCAGTAACGGTTTTGGAAAAATAATGGTTACGGTATTTCAATCGGTAACGGTATTCAATTTTAAACGGTATTTTAATGGTTACAGATTTTTTGTGATTATGATACACATCCAATGATGGCAACCGTAACAAATATCGATTACGATTTTTTTAATGGCATAATTTTGTTTAATATTTCTGTTACGGTTTTTAAAAAATAACGGTTACGGTATTTCAATCGTTAACGGTGTTTAATTTGAATTGTTTACGCATTTTAAATGGTTACAACCGAAAATAATATCGTTTACGGTTTTCGTACCGCTATAAATTTGTTACTTATTTCGATTACGGTTATTGAAAATTAACTGCAACGGTTTTCAATTTGAATCGGTACTTTAACTGGTACGGTTTTTTAGCGGTTTCGGTACACATCCAAGTTTGGAAACCAAAACGAATATCGATTAGGGTTTTCGTTCCGACTTTTTGTTTTTTATTTTAGTTACATTAAATGTTTTTGAAAAATAATCGTTTACGCTTTCCATCCTTGCTTTTTATTTTAGCTTCATTTACTAACCTTGTTTATTGATATCCCATATTATTACTTTGGTACCCATTTTACCCAACCGCAATGATAATAATCTGCCCAAACCACTGCCTCCACCAGTTATTAAGGCAATATCTGTATTTAATTCTTTTACGGGATATCCGAATGCTATGTAATACAAGTCCTGTAATGAAAAGAAGAGAAATACAAAAATTTAATAAAAATATAATTAACTAAAATTCATTAAATTCTTTAAAATCCCAATTAAAAATAATTATTCGATTTCCTTTTTTTGCTAGCAAAGTTACAAGCTGTGCATAAATAATAAGGAATGATTCCTTATTAACAAACTCTGTATTGAGAAAAACATGAGGATTCCGAATAAAATTAATTTGTTAACTTAAAAAGACTAATATAGAGGAAAAAATATTTAGTTAAATTAATTATTATATAATATATTAATCTAAAATTTAATTTGCTTCGAAAACTTTTAAATTAATTAAAAATTTGATTAAAGTAAATATGATTTTAGTTATATTTGATTAAGGACTTGAAAGGGTTAATCATATCGTCATAATTAGACAAACTCGTAAATGACGATGATACTATACACTAGAGTTGTACACTAGGGTTCTTAACACCGAGCGCTTTTACACTCAATACTTCTTAATACTTAAAAGTACCTAGCGAATACTCTCAGGATTGCATTTTTCAGTAAATGAAAAATATATTCAGTGACTCAACTAGCATTAAAATTATATTGAAGCAAATTTTTGTATATACCTTTAGGAAAATTTTACATTATGTGAATATCCCTGTCGTAAATATGGTAGAGTTGCATATTTCAATGTGACAAATTTCCATATATATAGTTAAGGAATAACCCCATTAAGCTCCTTCTGTTTAATTCAACTGAGTTTAAAAAACTGATATTTTTAAATATTCCTGGAATTCCTGGGATTGGATTTTTTCATTCCCGTTTCTCGGGAAATAAAAAAATCCGCTAAATCCCAAAACTAATTTACACACATAATTTTAGGAATTAGTACATTTGAGAGCAAATCGAACAGTACTAGAGTATTGAAATTCGATAATTCGTGATTTAGGGGACATCTTAATATAGAGTCTAAATTTCACTAAAGAAAACAAGGTATGACGCAAGAAAATTCCTGAATAAAATCCGATATTATGAGATGTCCACTAAGGCGTATAATTATTGTACACATATTTTATTTATAGTAATTATACGCACTGATGATATCTGATATACCACATTCATACATTATTTAGTAGTTAAATAATTAGGGCAAGGAAGTTCATGCATTTTTCATAGTGCTTTATGTTCATAAAATATGTACATATTTTAAATTAAAAAAAATATATAAAGATTAATTAATTAAAATGCGAAAGTACCTCTAAATGTTCCCAAACAAATTTGGGTATTTTAGTACAATTTTTTATTAGCACTGGTGAATAATTTTTTTTGTTATTTGAACATTATTCACCTCAAAAGTTTTATTCACCACAAAGATTTTTTTCACCACTAAAATATTTTTTTAGATTGTATTGCTGTTTTAGGTTAGAAACTCTTTAACATCTACAAAGTTTTGCAATAGCATTTTTACAGTCAAAAATAAACTATTTTATTGTACAATTTTCTTAACTAAGCAATTACTAGTAAGTTATTATTTTCCAAGTTTATATAAGTACTTCTTTCACCTGTTAGGAGTAAGTTATTATTTTGTTTTTTAAGTAATGAAAAAAGAAATGATCTATTATTACATGGAAATTTAATCGGTAAAAACCTGTATTTTTTATTTTATTTATTTATTTATTTATTTATTTATTTATTTATTTATTTATTTATTTATTTATTTATTTATTTCAGTCTACAGATTAAAATCTTACACACTACTTTAACCATTTTTGTCATTATTATGTTTTCACTGGTACAATTTCTGGTGAATAATGTTTTATATTCACCAGAAAAAAATTTTTTTTCACCTCAAACTTTTTTCACCACAGAATATTTTATATTCACCTCAATTTCTCTTTCACCACAAAAAAATTTTTCACTTCAAACTTTTTTCACCTCCCATGTAAAAATCGAAATATATTTGAGCATACATGATCATACATTGGTTGTATGTGATCATATATGAACATACATGATCATATATTTCCATGTATGGAATATACATGATCTCATATACAGCTATATACCTTTGGATCCGAAATTTGAGGGTATATGGTCATGTGACTTCTTATATGGACATACATGAAAAATATATGAGCATACATGATCATATATAGCCTTATACGGCCATATAAAGATATATGGTCATATATGAGATCATATGATATATGAACCATGCATGGACATATGTTACCATGTATACCCATATATGATCATATACAAGCCATTTATGATCATGTATGTTCATATATATCTCGATTTTTACATGTGCTCTAAAATTTTTTTCACCACAAATGTTTTCTGGTAAATAAAATATTTTGTGGTATTTTTTCACAATACGCCTGAGGGTTCATAATATTTTTTATTCATTTCAAAGAAATTTTTTTTACCTCAAAAATTGTTTTTTTTTCACCACAAGAATTTTTTTCCCTTTATAAATTTGTTTACCACTAAATTTGTTTTCATATCGAAAAAACGAATTCACCACAAATGTTTTCTCAATTTATTTCTTTTTATTTTATTTACAAAAAAAAAAAAAAAACACTGTGGAAGGTATAAAAATTGGGTAAAGCCAAATTTAATGCTTTTACTTGTTTATTTTAAAAAAAGTTATTTAAAAATTGAAAAATACTGTTAATTATCGTCAGAAAGTTTGTAATTGAATTTTTCTGTTATTTGGCAAAAATAATATGCTTTAACAAATCATTGAAATTTTTTTTGCAAATTTGTTGATTCGTAAAAGTATTTGAATAACGTTGTTCCTCATCAAACGACAACAGACATGTATTTACATAAACTTCCGTGCCCTACATATAAATAAAAATTATTTCTGTACTTATCCATAGATTTCTAAAATTCAATTACTTAACGAATTTTGTTTTTAAAGTTGATTGAAAATACCAATTATTATTGGAATAATAATAATTGGATAATAAGATTATTTTTTAGTTTCTTTTCCCTCTTCCTAATTTCAAATACAATATTTTTACTTTATTAATAGATTATAGGTTATTCCAAATAAAATAACATCCTCACAAATAAATGTTAATTCTGATGGAATTGCAGCCAATCTTTTCTCTGAGTGTATTACCATATCCAAAATTTTCAAATATTACTGCAAGCTTGCTACAGAATAATTCTTGAAATTTTTCTATAGAAACAATTTACTGTTGTTTTCCATACAAATTTAGAATTTAACTGTTGTTAAAATTTAAGCAACTCGAAAACTTTCTATGATAGTCGGATTACATTCCCTGTGTTTGTTTTGTTTTTAAATTTTTAATAACTTGTTTTTAAGTTTGCATTGTTACATGTCAATGCACATTCAAGAGATATTAAATTGTCATTTAACTGTAAAAGTAAAGTGACATATTGACATAATTGTCCTTCATTTTTGGATCTTAACAATTATTTACGGTAGTTTGTATTACAAAGCACTAAACTTTTCCAGTATATTACTTTAATAAAAAAAGAAGAAGAAGATAAAGAAGTCTACCTACATAATATTTATGTACTTCTGAAGTTCAAGATATCACTTTAACTACAATAAATAAAAAAAAATGCTAAATAAAATTAAATATTTTACATAAGTTTTGCAAATAAGAGCAAACATTTTTTTTATACACACACCTGATATATTGACCCTGAAATTTTTTAAGCAACCTGTTTTTTTGATTGGCTAAAATAATGCAAAACTAAACAATCCATCTTGTATCTTAATACGACGATGACAGGTGAACATCGAGCTGTTCCCAAGAGACGTTGACGTTTTAAGTTAAAATGTACATAAATTTTTAGTAGTTGTTGTCGTACAGTACATACATTATTTTCTGTGTAAATTAGTTTTATGTTGTTATTTTAATCAAAAATTATATCATATCAATTATCATAAAACAAAGGTGTAAATAATTGAGAATCATGTTAATGTTTTAATAATTAATTTAGTGGACTAGCCGTATAGTCAGATTAATTAACATATTTTTTAGATTATGAAAAAATTATTTATATTTTATGTTTATAAGTGAAACATGCAAAATATAATTTATGGTAAATAATAAATTTGAATAATTTGTATACAAAAGACTTAAGACAAGAACTGTATCTTAATTTATTCTGCTTCAAAGCAGTAATAAAAATTTAAATCTTTTTAAAGGGGCTTTTTAGCGCTTGTTTTGAGACTTTTTTTTTATTAATTGTTGGAAATATATAAAAATGGTTGGGTACTTTATGTTCATGTTAGGATTGCAACTAATTTTTCCCTAAGCACATTTTTTGTTACTTTTCACCACCACTTGGCAACCTCTTGCTGGAACACAAGTATTCTGTTTATCAAAATTCTTCTTTTTAAGAAAATCACGAATCAAAAAGTTTATAAAGTGACTTTATCTAATAATATAACATATTTTCTTATATAAATACCCTGCGGGAAAAGGACATATCCCATGACACGTCTCGTGACCGATAGGTACCAATCACGGGACCGGTTTTTTTATATGAAAAGTACCGGTCACTTTAACATGGGTTTATCCTAGGAGGGGGTCAAGTAAACTCTGTGACATGTCACAGGACTGGTCTAAAAGAGCATGTCAACCAAAAAAAATGTCATAACTTTTAAACCGGTCACGTGGTGTGAATTTTAGGAACCGGTCCTCTTTTTACCTACCTCGTGATATGTATTTTCGAAACCGGTCCACTTTTGCCTATCACGGTGCAGGCCCCAATTCCCAACTGACCCTTTTTTTCCCGCAGGGTACCTATGTCTGTACCCTGTTTGGTCTGTGGGGTGCTCCTCAGACGAAGACATCAGAAATCAGAAAAATAAAATTTAAAATATGTGTTCCTCGGAGTTTGGGTAAATTCACTGATTAGGTACTTTTTGAAACTTTTGCCAGGAACGTGCTAAAAACGGGGATGCAAAGACGAAAAGTGGCCTGTCCAAACGGCTTTGGCTAGAAACCTGAAATTTACAATATGCGTTACCTATTCTATAAGCTAATTGACTGCTAAGATGCTTGTTGGAATTTTCGCCAGGAAGTTGGTAAAAATATGTAGGTTAAAAAGGGCAAAAGTTCCCCCTATCCAAACTACTTTGGCTACAGATCTAAAATAAGTGTTCCCTGGACTATTATTAACTGACATGTGCTTTTTGAAATTTTCGCAATTTTTAAAGAGAAATTGTTATGAATTTTCTGATCCTTACACACTTAAATATATTTTTACTTCCTTCGTGAGATCGAAGTTTGAATATGCTTCTGTCGTTTGGAGTCCTCATGTATCTACCCACATCTCCCGTATTGAGAGAGTTCAACGTTTACTTTTAAAATTTGCCTTAAGATCACTTTATTACCTGGAATCTGTTCAATATTAATCTAAATGCCTTTTTATTGGTTTGCGAACTTTAGAATTCCGCCGAACTTTTTAATCGGCTTTATTTTTATTTGATATAATCAATCATTATATTGATTGTCCTGACTTGCTATCTTTGATTCCATTTTATGTTCCATTAAGAAGTCTTAAGTTTATTGTTGCTTTTAATGTTCCAATTTATCGGACTAATTACGCTATCAATGGTACGTTAACCCGCACATTTAATTTGAATCTTTTAAGAAAAAATCTAAATCATTTATTGAATTTTGCACAACAAAAGATAATTTTATAGCCTTTTTCCACTGAGCTAAATCTTTCATCTTTCATCAATTTGCAAAGATGTTAACATCTTCGCATAAGAATTATACAGACCAAAAATTCTACATCTTTCTACAAAAGATGATCCTTTCTCATTTTGTTCCATCTTACATCTTTCGTTATTTTAAATGTCATCACTAAAAAAAATGACAAAAAAAATCGATTTTCTCAACAAAGGAAAATGAGCGGCACATGTAAGAATTTCATTCTTATGTCTACCAAAAATTCTTTTTCATCATCATCTTCTTCCAGAATGACTTTTAATATTTCAGTGTACTGCATTAAAATTCAGGTTTGTTCTTGCAAAGCAACAACTACTCCAATGATTAATGTTTTCTCTAAATCCATTTTTTATTTTTAACAAAAAATATGCATCTTTTTCTTTTCTTTTTTTTTTGACTGCTGAATAAATGACAGATGAAAGATGTTGCCAATGTAAATACATGTTTCACGTTTTTAACATCTTCCACGCGTTTCACAAAGATGTTGTTCAGTGTAAAAAGCCTATTAAACTATTTCTTTTTGCTGTATTACAATAAAATTTATTTTTGTAAATATTTTTTATACTTATTTTAAATTATTATATATTATTTTTACTTTAATCATAGTCTGTAAGGAGTTTTGTGTCCATAGACTGAAATAAATGAAATAAATAAATAAACACCTTAAAAATGGCGATTTTTAACGGCCCGCCGAAAGCGCTTTGATTAAAGATATGAAATTTAAAATAAGTTTTGCCTAGAATAAGAGTTAATTCATTGATAAATGACTTTTTTGAATTTTTCCAGGAACTTAGTAAAAATGGGCATTAAGAGTCTTCCCATGACCGATCTGCCCAATGAAATATAAAATTTAAAATATGCATTTTTAGCTAATTTATTGAAGATATACTTTTTTGAAATTTCCAATAACAACGTTGTAAAACGGCGGGGGCTTAAAAAGGGACTAGTTGCCACTTTACCCTTCAGACCAAACCGCTGCAACTAGGAAATTTAAATTTGGTATATAGAAATCCTCTAAGACAAAATTTTCTTAAAATTTCTACGACGAGGGGGGACTTAAAGAAAAATTTAAAGTTTTCGCCGCTAAGGCAATACTTTCTTAAATTTACAATACTTAGTTAAAAAAAAAAGAAACACTTGTCCCATTTATCACAAAGCCTGTTACTCCTGCCTAGAGATCAGTAAAATGGAGCTTTTTAAAATAATTTTTTTTTTAGAATGAACAATAGGGTGAGCCGAAAATCGGTTAATTTAGAATTTCGCTTGGTAATAACAAAATTATTGTTCTTTGTAAAAAAAAAAAATTTGGTAAAAAAAAAATTTTTTTAGGTCGATATCTCAGGCTCGCCCAACATGGTTAAAAATAAAAATTTTCTAAAATTTTTTTTTTAAACTATGTTGATTGAAAATTTAATTCTCTACAAAAAAAGTTAAATGGTAAATTTTTCTTAAGTTGATAGTTACTAAGATAATGACAATTTTCGTCATATTTTTTATTATTATGTTATCACTCTTTGAGGATGAAAAATGATTTTCAAAAATATCCGGAGATATCGACCTAAATTTTTTTTTACCAAAAAATTTTTTTTACAAAGAACATAATTTTGCTATTACTAATCAAAATTGTAAAAAAAGCGGATATTTTAATCCACCCTAAGGAGCAAAGGAGGTAAAAGTCTTCCCGCTTCTGAAAACTGAAATTAAAAATGTACGAGTTATGAGCTAATTCACTGAAGATATAGGATTTTTGATAAAAACGTATAATAAATGGAATTAAAAAGGGAAAATGGTTTCAGCAAAGCATTTAAGTTTGAAATCTGAAACTTTAAACATCAACAACAAAAATTTATTAAAACATATGTCGATATTTGAAACTTTCGGTAATGAAATATCAGGCTTTAAACTATTTCTACACAGAAAAAAGTATCGCAAAGTCATAAGTAAATAAAAATATTTGTTAAAACTCACATTCCAACAATCATTGGTGTGAAAGGTTTGTGAATTGTTTTTTTTTTTTTTCATTTAAAAATTCTGTGAAAATAAAAATTAAAGTTAGAAAAAATAAGAAAAGAATTTTGTATTTACAAATTCCATTGTACGTGACTTTTTAAAAATTTGTTTACTAAAGTTTACAAAAAAATATTCTATGAATGACCCAGCAAAACCACACATTACCAAATAATGGGTAAAGTAATGTATTCCCATAGGGGCCGATGGATTTCTTTACACCTTACTTCATTGATGAATTTTACAGGCGATGAGCCTCAAAGTAATGTATATACCCATTATTTTAGAGGTGATAATGTAAGGGGTTATTTAAAATATTTGTAATTAAAAATAATGTGGTCAAGATGGAAATCGAACCAGGGGAATCTGGATGCCAGCCAAGAACTCTACCCACTGAGCTATTGACGCATATAGTATTTGATTGCTGTTAACTTAAATGAATTGTTGCGCTTCGTTTTTTCGCTAGTGTTATCAAAACAGACATACATTACCCTTTTGATAACAAAAAAACACAAAGTAATGTATCAAAAATAGATTTTCAAAAATATTTCAATTATTACTTTACATTTATAAATCATATATTACGAAATCAATAATGAGTAACTTATTACTTTATGCTTGCAAATAATGAAAAAGGTAACGAGCTATCATTACAAGGTAACGCATGAGAATATCGCACTTATTACCAAAGTTTTGCTGGGGATGATTAATATTACAAACAGAATTTTGTAATTTTTTGTGTAGCTAAAAATTTGGACTATTTTTTTTTAAATATTTGGAAAGATTGGTCCCACGTTTTTTTATTAATTGAAGTCTGCAAGATATGACAAATGTATATTTAATGTGTCCAAATAGTTTAAAAAAGTGTTTTTACAAGTTTGTGGAAAAACTTTGTAGAATAGTGTTGTAGTTGCATTGAAACAGCTTACCTCACCTTTACTCCTAAACAAAAATTTTAACCTAATTATACAATTATTAATAGCCTACTTTTTTTTAATAAAATAAAAATATTATTCAACATAAAATGTACAATCACTCAAAATTTAAAGGTACATATCTCGTGTTTTAATTTATTATTATTATATTTTTTTTTTTGCATGTCAAACTGTCATGATATGAACTCTGAACGTGACAAGATAACAATAACAACAATTTAAAAATAAATAACAAAAGAAAATCAAAGTGCAGCAATTGTAAATTTTTTTTCAACACTAACAAGTGTTAACTTTAACTATTATGCCACCGTTGGCAGTGGCTTTAATTTTTTTATTTTTTTTAAATCACTCTCAACTTCACATAGAAACAAAATAAAATAAATCAAAAAATTATTAAAAACAAACACAAAACTGTCTACACACTAAATGAGCAATTGACTCATAGTTAAATACTGGACAAGCTACGTAATTCGCCAAATGCAAACACTTACACGCACACAGTTAGCAGCTCTCTTTACTAAGCAGTAGCTTGTTGACCTAGTTCAACAATATGAAATTTGCCGGCTTATAATATTAAAAAACAAACAAAAAAAAAAACAAAAGTTAAACAATACATAGAGCCTGTTTAAAGGCTAAAATAAATAGACAACCAATAGAGTTTATCTAAAGTCCATTACCGATTATAGAGACATATATCTCATTAGCTGCTTAAGAGGGCTTGATAACTCTCAAAGCTTTTTTGAGTGTTAAGTGTGCACTAAAATTTTCGGGGGCAAACATTATAGCATATGAGTGTGGATAGCTTTTAAACGACTATATAAATTCAAAAGTTGTTTATTTAAATCGTGAGAATTATAATTGGTCAAAAACGACTTTGTAATTATCTACAAGAGGACTTGCCCATACTCTTTTTTAATAGATTTTGAGGAATATTTTTTAGGTATAAATTTTATTTATTTTTTTTATTAAATATCCAACAGAATATCCCTCAGAATCTTCAAATTTAAAGGACTTTTCATAAAAAAAAATCCTCAAATTATATGACGTTTTTTTTATAAAATTTATATACAGTAGTTGACACCTCATTGGTGGAAGTAAAAATTCAACTTAAGTTAAAATTTCAAAAACTAATGAAAAAAATGTAAAGGTACAACTTAACATTAAAAAAATTTTTAATTATGTCGTTTGATTTTAAATATATAGCAAATAAAATCAGGCCAATGCTTTTGGGACACCCTGTACTGATAGGTATAATTAAAACGTACCTGCGGGAAAAAAGGGATTAGTTGGGATTAGTGACCGGTTTAAAAAATCATGACATGTTCCTTTGGATTAGTTCTGTGATATGTTCTTTGGGGTTGGTTGTGTGACATGTTCTTTTAGACTAGTCTTGTGACATGTCAGCAAGGGCAATTGGCTCCCTCCTAGGACAAGCCCGTGATAAAGTGACCGGTCGTTTTCATAAAAAAAAATGGTCCCGTGACCGGTCCCTATCACAATGAACCGGTCACATGACATGTCCTTAAATAGGTCCTTTTCCCGCAGAGATGTAAAATAATGGCGATATTTGCTTGAAGCTTATTTACCGCGCTTTTGGGATCGCTGAATTCCAAACTGTTATCAGATTTATATACAAAAAAGGCAGATGAAATATGGCGAATAATTTTAAAAAGTGTCGAAAATTAGGATCGTTAAAAGGGAATCTAACATTATTATTAAAAAGTTAAAAATGGCGAATTCAAAATTACTAATTTTGTATAGTTTAAAAGCCTCTGATTAAAAATCTATTGTTAGATTTACAAATTCAAAACGGCGAATAAATTTTTTGAATTGCGATCAGTTCCATTTAAAATTATTTATTGGAATTTTTTGTGGTCACTTTATAAGAATCTGACATTATATTTGTAATCTACCCAGCAAAACAGACATTACCAAGTAATTAAGGGAGTAAGTAGCAAACAAAGGGTTTCAGTAGTTACCAGGCTATTTACTCGCTTAATTACTTTTGTTCGCGATGTCCCAAAATTCATGGGTGGTCATTACCCTTTCGCTTACAAAAAAATGAGAATAATGAATAACCAGGATGGTTACTTATAGTGAAGAAATAAGTGGTTACCTACAATAATAAAGTAAGTAGTTATTCTTAATAAAACAATAGTCAGTTGTATCGCCTTTAAAATATTAAATTAAATTTTTCAAAAAATTACTTTTTACAGCAGAATTGTCTACATATATTGTTGTAAAGTTTTTCAAAACAAATTAATAAATATAATAGTAAAAAAACTAACTAGTAAAAAAACTAGTAAATCATTATTTTGTATGTACATATAAGTACTTCTTTCACACATTATTAGTAGGTCATTATTTTTTTTTTAAAGTAATGCAAAAAGTAATGACCTATCATTACATGGTAATCTACACAGTAACGACCTGTCATTACCATGTTTTTGCTGGGTAATACGGCGGATGCCGTATTAATTTTTTTTTATTTACCTGTAAATTTTTGGGAGTCGCTTAACGCAGTTCTAAAAATACCTTTAGAAGGTAAAACTATTTTTTTTAAATTTTTCAATCTCCTGAATGAATTTGGAAGCTTGACCCATGGGTTTTTTTATGTTGCTAACAATCAACTGCAACTGTCGTTGCATTGGCTTTTAAATTTAATTGATATTGCAGTTATTTTAACTACACCAACTATTAAAAGTAACTGTAATCGTTAGTTAATTTTAAATGAAAGTGCAGTAGACACTTTTTAATTGCAATTACATTTAATTATACCGACAAAATTCACTGAGTGTATGTAGAACTCAAATCCATAAAAACAATTTATTTGAAGAACTTCTTTACAATGTTGATCCATAAAAAATTTTTCCATGGGTCAGGGGTTAAAAACAGAAAGTTCCATAACTCGAAAATGCGATTTGATAGAACTTTTTAGAATTTTCATGCGGTTTTGGAAGACCAAATGATTTACAAATAGTTTAAGTAAAGGTCTGGTCAAAAATCTCGTTATAATTTTAAAAATTTTATGTGAAATTCGTATTGAGCGATCCTAAGGTGTATTGGATAAAAAATATTTAAGGAAATCAATTACTTTTTAAAAAATAATTCTGCATATTGGATGCGCCATGTTAGGTTTTTAATGTGATTTAAGATGCATATTCAGGAAACTCCAGAAAACTTCTCAGTTAATAAATTCAAAAAAATTTGAGGCTATTTTGGGGAAATGTCCCTCACATTGGATCCGTAATTTTGAATTATAAAAATCATTTTTGTATTCAACGACACCCAAAACTTTTCAATAAATAACTTTTAACGAATGTAAAAATATTTAAAAAAATCATTTTTATTTTTTACTTTTTTGGATTCTAATGTCAGATTGACATGCAACGATGTCAAAAAAAAATTTTGAATAAATTCAAAGTTCTTTGCTATATTTGCTATATTGGATCTAAAATTTTTCATTTCAAAAACCTGTTGCCAGATTCAAATTCAGGGACTAGCGATCACATGCAAAAACTCCAGAGTAATAAGTTAAAAGTCACTACTTAACATATTTTAGACGCTTCTGATAGTAGTGTCTGCAAACAGAACCTCCATATTAGCTCCACCATCGACCTTCATGCATTACCTTTATATTTTGCCAATTGACTTTTGAAAGTTAAGCTACTCAGCTAAATTTTTAGAACTGATACCACACTGTACCTCTATCTTACATTCACAGAGCAGAGGGTGAGTCTCCCGTTGACATGAATTGCGACATATACATATATAAATCCTAGACTGTGATTTCCCAATATACCATATAGCAATCAAACTGCAATACAACTTGAGAATAAGCTTATATTAATAGTGTGTTTTAAGCTTTTCTTAATTTCGCTTATTATAATATTTATAAAATGTGAATTCACAAGCAGTATTTAACAATGCTAGAGAAAAGATTATTATACATAACTTTTTCTCAAGTATGCTTATGAACAACATACAACAACAACGCAATATGACGATTGAAATAGAAATATTTTTCAATACATTCTAGTCTTGTTGTACTTGTTCTACGCTTATAATTCATACAACAAGTGCCATTACTTTTTCTTTAAATTTGTCAAACGTGTTTTGCGTGTACATTTAGTTCTAAATTTTATATAGTGAACGTTCAATTGCATATTAAATTTAATTATTTTTATTTATGGTTAAAATTAATTATTATTATTTATATTTAAAATAAATTATTATTTTTTATATTTTAAATGAGTTATAATTATTTATTTTTAAAATTAAAATAAAAAAAAATTAAATTAAAGAAAATAATTATGATTTCTTTTTTTCAACTATTAATAATAAAGGGTGTCCCAAGAAGAAAGCAATTTTTAAATTTTAAATAAAACACAGATATATAAAAAAAAATCGTGAAACTTTATTATATCGTAAAGTAGACAGAATGAGGTTATGTATGGAACAATATATCGTGCAGATGGCCGCCGCGGCTTTGCTGGCATGCACGCGATCTTTTAATGAAATTTTCAATGACCGTTTTGCATGAATGCTGCGGTATTTCATTAATGCAGCGTCCAATTTCCTCTTTTATTCGCGTAAACCATCGAGTTCAAAAAACCCCAAAGAAAAAAATCTAATGGTGTTAAATCGCACGATCTAGGCGGCCAATTGTGATCTCCAAAACGCGAAATAACACGACCGGGAAATGACTGATGCAGCAATTGAATTGTTTCTCTGGCTGTATGACATGTGGCGCCGTCTTGTTGAAACCACATGCCCTCCACATTCATTTTTTCAATTCTAGGGAAGAAAAAACTGGTTACCATTTCACGATACCGAACACCATTGACTGTTTGCGCTTGACCTGCCTCATTTTCATAAAAAAAAGGTCCAATGATTCCTCCAGCCCAAAAACCACACCACACAGTGACACGTTGAGGATGCATTTGCTTCTCGTGAACCACTCGAGGATTTTCCTCACCCCAAATGCGACAATTCTGTCTATGAAAATGGGCCTCGTCACTGAAGATGATTTTATCGGCAAAATCAGCATTTTCATGTTGTCTCTCCAATACCCAATTAACGAACTCCCTTCGCTCTCCATGGTCAGCTGGCTTCAGTTCCTGAGTGGATTTGGAGACACCAATTTGCTGAGCTCGGTGTCGAATTGAGGTGGATGGAGTTTGAGCGACATCATCACGCACGCATACATCACTAACAGACCCAGTTTCGGCAAATTTATCCATTAATCTCTTTACAGTTGACTCTTTTGGAGCATTATTGTGACCCCAAATTGATCGAAATTTGCGAACTGTAGCCGCAAAACTTTCACCATTTTGGTAAAACAATTTCACAATGAGAATGCGTTGTTCATTCGTGTAGCGCTCCATTTTTACTAACCTCGTACCTTCTACTAACAAACAATAACAATTGTTCAAATGTCAAACAATGACACTTCGAATGTTGCCAGATTTAAAAATTGCGTTCTTCTTGGGACACCCTTTATATTATTTTTGTAAGCTTATTCTACAATTGCAAGAATAAGCTTATAGTAATCATACACACATAATATTTTCACGAGGGTTCCGTTTTGATTTTTCTACAATTGTTACGATAGCCTTTTTCAATATATTCTCAAGTCTTTTTCAAGCTTAAGGCTTGTGTTTGTAAGCTTATAATAATATTTTTCTCAAGTCATTTGGTATGTTGGGTTGTATAATGAGGATTAAGATAGTTACACAAAAATTTTTAAATCCGAATAATATTTTGAGTGTTGCATACATAATCTCAAACAAATAATACCCAGTATCTAAAAAAGTAGAGTATTAATAGCTATTGAAAATGAAAATCAAACTGGAATAAGGCAAATAATGCAATTGAATTTAAATGAAAAGTTTTTATGTTCGTTTTTGTTTTTCAACAACAAGTTTCTTATCATGATTTAATGTTTAAAATTTTCCAATATCCGTTAATACAAGTACAATAAGAATTCGAACTTCCCAAGCATACATTAATGGCAAAAAGCTCTTTTTACAAAATTTATTGCAAAAACCTCTAATCTCTAATTGACAAATCTCTTTAATAAGCCTCTCCTTTTACCGGCTTTTGTGTTTTTTTCTTTTGATATAGAACAGACTTTATAATTTGCGTTAAAGCTTTTTTTATTTGTGTGTTTTATTTCGTTTTTTTTATATTTATTTTTCAATCTAAAAAATCGTGCATAGCATTGCACGTTGCAGTTGTAGTTTATATTTTTTTTTTTGAAAAGAAGGTCAGTAAAGTGGTTTTACTAGAGTTTGTTTAAATGTTCATGTTGTTTTTTTTTTGTTTGTTTCTTTTTAAGCCTATTGCTAGTGCAGTTGGTAATTGATAATGCCTCCAAAAACATGCAACATTCATTTTAAACTTCTTGTGGAAGTTGTAACATTAGCCTGTCTTGTTGTACGATTTAGACTTGCATTTGAAAATTAAAATTGCATCATTTTTACGAATGTTGTTTTTGAGTAAATTGATTTTGTGTGGTATTATTGTTGTAGAGAATTGAGAAAATGACAAAATTTTTGTTTTAGTACTTGCATTGAGAAGATTAGTTTTGAAAAAAATGTATAAAATGTTGGGTAATATATATAAATATCAAGTTCGTGTCTTAAGCCATTTATTTTTGAATTTGCATTTAATATACATAATAGTTAATAATTAAAAAGCCCCGAGTTTTTCGAAAAGTTGTAGTAGATACAAAGCCGCTGCAGAGAGAGGGTTAAATACCTCTTAATATTTGAAATCATTTTAAATAGGGTTATATTTCCAATAAAAATTTAATCTTGTTATTTTTCTTGTAGATGTAACTTAAAAACCAAAATATAAAAATGCTACTTTTTGCATTTAGGCCCAGATCTATATTTTCCAAAAACACAATTTTAAAAGCGAGATTGAAGTACATTATAACAATTTCTGTCTACATCCACTTTTGATTAATTTAAAAATTTTTAATTATTAAATAAAGTTAAAATATCATTTCTTAGTAGAATCTAAAAATTGCCATTTAAATTTTCTAAATATGATCCTTAGTTTTACGTGTATAAGAGGCTCTCCATATCAACTGCCCCGCTACAGGAAAAAGTATGTCGTATTGTTACGAATTTCGATTTATCAATTTTCATTTCTTCGTATAAACATAAACTTTTATATGTCATATGTAAAAAATATGAATTGAAAAGAGTTGCCGTCAATGGCAACTCTTCATCACGACTAATGTTGCCTTAGTGTTTTTCTTCTGGCAACTTCGACATATCAAAGAACACACTTGACGTTTCCGGTTAACAAATTCCGGACAACGCTGCCACCTTTTAGTTATTTATGCAACATATATAAATACGCGCGGAATGTGGCATGCCAGTTCAGTTTGTAGTAAAACGCTGAAAGAGTAATATTGGTGATTAATTGATTGAATTCTGTAATCTGAGTTTCAATAAAGTCTCTTGAAAGAAGTCGATTTATTTAAAAGAAATAATCGAACTTACAGTATTTATTGTACTCGTACATAATATGAAAAAATATCGAACTACTTTTTTAATTTTTTTTTAGGTTATTATTTAAAATAATTTAACAGAATTTGCACAATGCTAAAGATTTGACTATAATAAAGTAATTTTTGAGGCAACTAGAAAAATATAAAATTGTTTTTAAAATATTTTGAGCTACTTCCGAATTTTGAGTGTTTAGTTTTTTATATTTTTACTACTATTTTTTATTATTTTTTATTATTTCTGTTTACTATTTTCGACACAATTTTCTTTTATTCCACTTGAAAATAAATTACTTTTTGGAAATTCTTTCGTACTTTCTAAGTTTTCTTTTTTGTTAGAATTGCAAACAAACAGGGGTTAAATTTTAAGGGCCGATGTTGATTTTGAATAAAACACAAATTATTTAGGAAATTATTGTCGTTTCTTTTTATTATGATAATATGATATGGTTCAATTATGTATGGAACAAAATATCGGACAAATGGGCGCCGCGAACTCGGCGGCCATTTGGCCGTTAATGTGCCGAATCATCTCATCCTTTAGCTCTTGAATTGTTGCTGGCTTATCTTTCAAATAACCCCAAAGAAAGAAGTCCAACGGTGTCAAATCACATTATCTTGGCGGCCAATTGACATCGCCACCACGTGAGATAACACGGCCATTGAATTTGTCGCGCAAAAGAGCCATAGTTTTGTTAGCTGTGTGGCAAGTGGCACCGTCCTGTTGAAACTACATATCGTCCAGGGGTCATATCCTCAATTCCTGGCCACAATAAGTTCGCTATAATCTCGCGTAGCGAACACCATTCACGGTAAATGCTTGGCCAAATTCATGACACACTATCGCGAACAACAGCAATGTTTTCCGCAGAACGAACTGTTCGAGCATGCACAGGTGTTTTTACAGACCCGGTTTACTGAAATTCGCCCACAATTCTCCCGATTGTGGACACATTTGGTCGATTATGCTGACTAAAAAAAAATCATATGCACGCAGAGATAAAACATGGTTGCAACATGACCACTGCTACTATACTGTGCTTGCTGCAATCGGATATGGTTTTCACAACCATATTATTGGTTGTCTAACCATCAACATGGTCGCTACCATCATTATTACAGTAAATATTTCACTATTTTATGATTGCCACCTTCTATTTTATAACATGATTGGCTGTAACAATTCTGTGGTAACAAAAATTTTGACTATGAAAAAAATATGATAATTATGCAACGATAAAATGCTGGCAACAATCAATAAATAATTATACATCAAATAAAACATGACTTTAACATTTACAGTGCTAATACGAGTTTTGTCTTGTTTTCATAAAAACCAAAATGTCTTTAAAAAACAATCATATATTGTTTACTAAAACTGGACAATTATCAGATGGGTAGAAAATACCTTTCATATGGCTTTAAAACATTTCATCAATTAACTTTTTAAGATCCAGTTTTTTTTTAAACTATAAGATTTTTTGAGGGTTTTTTCGAAAATTCCTTATACATGTAATATTATTTACAATAATCAAATCATTGTGAAAAAGATTCTATATAAAGATTTTATATGGATCATATTATAATAATCCAGAAATCAAAATAATTAGTCTGAAATTGAGAAATGTCAAATGAAATGCAGAGAAAAACTTGACGTTTGGGTGTGGTTCACATTCAACATCGGCCCTTAAAATTTAACCACCCCTAATTTGAAAGACATTTTCCTAGAGATTTAGAAATTTTGAGCATGTTTTTCGGCTTCATTTAATACCAAGCAAAAATGAAGCTGCCAAAGAATCAATAAAAGCATCACTACTATGTCAAAGGCAACACTTTTTTTTAATGGTTTCATCGATGAAAATTTAACATTGGCATGCCATAGGATGGAAGTATTCAATTATACAGCTACTATCATTACTCATACCTTACTCGAAGGAAGCAATGAAAATGCAATGATCAGATATTCTGATGCATTAGTGGAAAATGTTTTTTTTTGTAGTATTTAAGCTTTGATGAAAATTTATACGAATGCAGAAAAATAAGTTTAAAGAAACGAACTTTTCCATTGCTATAGAAGTACTTTTTATTAGAATATAAAAATGTTTCTGCATTAATAAAAACGCATTTTTGGGCAACTTTGAAACATTTTTCAAAAACTTTAATGAAGTTTTCGGCAAATTTTAAATACTTTTCAGTGTAACCTAATAGATTTGTTCCACAGGTTGGGGGGGGGGGGGGGGGAGCAAATACCATCATCTGATTTTCTTTTGCTATAACCGACAAATAGCCGCCGTAGGCTTTGATGCAAATTTGGGCTCTTTTTATTATATTTTGCATAACTGTGCGCATTATTTGTGGTATTACGTTGTTAATTTCGGCTTGAATATTATTTATTAACTCCTCGGGTACATCAATGACTTCAAATATATCCACAGGAAGAAGTTGGGAGCAGTCAAACTGGGAAATCTGGCCAAGCCAAATCACTGAAAAGCGATATTACACCCGCTGGGAAGGTATTCTTCAAAATACGCATTGTGTCGTGGTCAGTATGACAAGCAGACTCGTTTTGTTGGAACAACATCACCTCCAAATTCAGAAAAGTACAGTTGGCATGGTTCTTCTTACGGCTTAGGTGTATAGCAATTTATTGTTATTCACTATGAATTTCTCTTATGTCTACTTTACGAATGTCAAAACTAAACTAATATTCAATGACATTTGAAAAAATGGCAGCTCTCGCTGCCCCACCTTCTGTATAAAACTATTAGGGACAACAGGGCGTATGATAAATATGCATTAATTATACGCATTGATGTCCTAACAAATATGGAAATTTTGATTGAATATTTGAGTTAGATAATCTTCTTCTACATGATTTCTAGAGGAGGGTTGGGCCAACAAAATTATAGTGAATGCAGTCAAAGACATAGCTTTAACGTTTCTAAGGATTGTTTCATAGATTTTTCGCCCAACATAACATTTAGTAGGATTTGTGAAATATTTTATAAAACGAGAAAAAAATCATATTAATGAAGTTAACATTTTATAAAAGAGATTATCATACTTCTCATAAATAATGACGGCTTTAGAGACAGTGTTATGGTCCTTATTATTCGCCTTATTTTTAAAATTGTTACATTGAACAAAAATTTATTAAATTTTTCTCAGGGTGTATTAAGTCTCTTTAATTACACTCAGAAAAAAAAAGTTAGTAGAACAATTTGTAAACGGTTTTCAATTTCACTTTACTATTTTTGTACTGGTTTTTAGTAAAAAAATTATTATTTAGCAAATCTTTTTGCTATTTACATTTTACAAATTACAGAATTTTAACAGAATATTTACAAATTTTTGTTGCTAATTTCTGAAATCATTTTACAAATTGTTGAAAACCGATTTGCTAAAATTAGCAAAAAAAAAAATTTACTAACTTTAAAAAATGGATATTCAAGGAGATGTTATTTCTAATTAAAACTTACACCTACAAACTTAAATTACCTTAAAATGTTACATAGATTAAAAAGGGATCGGAAGTGAAAATACTGACTCATGTCTGAAAGTAGGATATCCACTTAAAATAGCAGTAAAAAGTTTTTTAGTTCTAAAAATCAAGCCTTAAAACAATTAAATTTGACCTTAAAAGTAAAAAAATATTGACTAAAATATTTTTCAAAACAGAAATTCAAACAAAATGATAAATTCGTTTATTTTTTAAGCCTTTGTTTTTTTAATTTTGTCTAAAATATTTTTTGGAAAAAATTAATAAAATAATAAAATTTTGATACAAAAAAAATTTTAAATTTGTTCTAATATTAATAATATTTAGTAAATTTTTTTTGCTGATTTTAGCGGCAACTAATTTTTGTACAAATTTCATTGTACTACACGTCAGCAGACATGTGTTTCTGAGATTAGCAAAAATTACCGCTGGGCTCAAATTAGCAAAATTTCTTGTAATAACAGCAAAAATTTTAGACTTTTTTTGGTGAGTGTAGTCACACTTGCTACTTATGAGTCCTTTAGGTTGGCCAAATATATTCCTTACTAAATAACATGAAGATCTAGAACATGAAAAATGAAATAAGGTGTAAGGAGAAGGATTGTTAAATCAACGTGTCTGTGCCATTATTATTATTAAATTGCATATAACGAAAATCTAAACAGCATCGGCCGAAACTTTATGCTCTCATAACAATCCATGCATAAAAAAATACGAAATTAAACAAAAGCTTTTATAAAATAAATCAATATTCGTTTATTTTACGAAAGTATTTGTTATTTTGACAATTTTTCTTATTTGTATGCATAGATTTTTAAAGCAGTTGCATTTGCCAAGCAATATGAGCGAAAAAAGAAACTCTAGGGAGCTAAATTCTGTAGCGGAAAATGTATCAAAGAATCAATACACGCAATCATATTTGAAGAGCACCGTATATTTTTGAGCATATGAGTGTTCCAACCAAAGTCGTACTATAATATAGTTATGATAAAATAACCATAATTTTACCATAATATGGTCCCTACAATTATATTATTAGAAACTATATTTAGGAATATTTCTTTAAGAAATGTGTTTCCTCATAAAAAAATTTGATATTAAGCAATTTTTCAAGAAAACTTCTTTAATTCTATGGACTTTTTTTAAGAAAAATACTTCAAAAAATATTGAAAATCTCAGGATTATTTTAATAAAAAAACATAGACTCTATGAACTTTTGCTAACAGGAAAATTCTAAGGATATTTTTAAGACTTTTTTTAGATAGTCCTTAGAGTCTCAGGATATTTCGTTTAGAAAAGTTTTTTAGAATCTAAAAATATTTCTACTAGAAACAAGCTAAACAGGTTTAAATTCGCCTGTACCGAATCTTTGAATACGTTTCAGCAAAATGTTCTAAAAAAAGTGTTCTCACTGTTTTTGATACAAAAATTTTTTTGAAGTGAAATTATGCAGGTGAACAAATTTGTGGTTGTAAATAATTTCGAGGTGAAAAAAATGTTGTGTGTTGAAAAAAAAATTTAGTGGTAAAAAAATTTTTGTGATGAAAATAAAAAATAATAGAAAATATTTTAATTGCCAGTCGCTGCTATGAAATTGTATTTAAATACACCAATTTGTATGGAAAATTTAGAGGACTGATTTTGCTCATTTTCAACACCAAACTGCTTGGGAAGATGCGAATTAAGCTAGGTGAAAATGAGCACCTCCGCTTGCGTCTTCACGCCCTGATTGCCATTTCAACGGACAGACAGACTGACATCGCCATATCGGCTTAAAATTTAATATTTCACTTATATACAGGTTGGTTGAAAAGTTCCTGCGCTCGAAATGAAAGAATACTGTTTTTGTTACGAAATATATTTTTTTATTCAATATAATCTCCTAGAAGCTCAATACATTTGTTCCAATGATCTTCCAATAATTTTATCCCATCCTTATAATGGTTTTCCGGAAGCTCTGCAAAATAACCGTCTACGGCTGCTAAAGCCTCTTCATTCGACGAAAAATGCTTTCCACGAAGTAATTGTTTGAGATTTCTGAAGAGATAGTAGTCACTGGGAGCCAAATCTGGTGACTACGGTGGATGTTCAAGCAATTCGTACTTTAATTCTTTGAATTCAGCCATCGTCAAAACACTTTTGTGATGAAAAATGATTTTTTTCTTCTTTAAACCAAGTCTTTTCTCACGAATTTTTCCATCCAGCTGATCCAAAAGGCTGCAATAATATCCAGAGTTGATTGTTTTACCTTTCTGAAGATAATCAATCAACGAAATTCCTTTTGCATCCTAAAAAACTGATGCCATAACCTTCTTTGCTGATCGTTGTGACTTCACCTGCTTTGGAGCTGAACAACCAGCTTCAGTCCACTGTAAACGTTCTTGTTTCAATTTAGAATCATGGTGGTATATCCAAGTCTCATCCATAGTTATAAAACGATGCAAGAAGTCTGTTTTATTCGGCTTAAAACGCTCCAAATTACGCTGAGAAATTTGTTTTTGTTGAATTGTTAATGGTGCGGCACTAACTTTCCAAACAGTTTTTTCATACGTAATTCTTCATGTAAAATATGGAGTACTCGTTTGTCTGAGATGCCTATGGCATTAGCAATTTCACGCTTAGTCAAACTTGGATCTTCACTAACCATATTATGTACCTGCTCAATGATTTCTGCTGTGGTTGCAGTTTTTGGTCGTCCTTAGCGTGGATCGTCTTCAAGGCTGGTACGACCACGTTTAAATTCACCAGCCCAAAATTCAAAGGTGGGTTTTGAAGGTGAGGACTCCTTATACACTTCTAACAATTGTTTATAAATTTCCTTTGCTTTTAAACCCTTCAAAACAAAGAATCTAATGACTGCACGATATTCAATTTTATCCATATTAAAAAAAATCAATGACACGTCAACTTCAAGTGGCTTGTAAACAAAGAAAGAATTGACAGAATGACTTGCAACTTTGCATGTGTTCTCAGGACAGTTATACCAACTTGAGAAAAAAAAGTTTGGAGCTAGCAGTGCCATCTCTTGTTGAGCGCAGGAACTTTTCAACCAACCTGTATATATACTTTATGGAGTCTTAAACCTATATTTCGACATGTTACAAACGGAATGACAAACTGATATATACCCACACCATATATGGTGGAGGGTATAAAAAAGTTCTTAGAATTTAAGTATTTTTCATGATGAAAAAAGTCTTTAGAGTCTAACAATTTTTTTAAATCTAAGTTAATTTTTAAGAATATATGAATTTTTATCTAAAAAACAGTTTGCTGAATCTGGGAATCTAAAAATGTTTCTAACAATAAAATTTCTAAAAATCTAGTATTTTATATAAGAAACCTTTTCGTACAAAGGAACTCTTTATTAACATTCAGAGTACTTTTTCCATAAAAAAATTATTATTTTAAAATAAATGAATTAAACTTATTTTTTTTTAAATTTAATTTTTAAAATAATGTTAAAAAAATTTTAAATATTAAACAATAACAATTTTTGTTTTTATTAAAAAGAATTAAAAATTTAAAATCTTTATATAGAATCTTTTTTTGAATAATAAATTTGTTCGACAATCAATTGAAGACAGTAAGTTAGATATTATAAGGCATTTTCAAAAATAAAACCCTCTAGTTGGAAATGATCATATGTTATTATTTTTACATGGGTGATAAATTTTTTTTAGGAAAACAATACAGTATATTTTTATGACTGTAAATGTCGAAGTCATATTTTATTTGATTTATAATTATTTATTGATTGTTTCCAGCATTTTATAGATCCAAAATTATCATATTGTTTCTGTGCATGTAGGCACAATTAAGTTTATTTTTCTGTTGAGCAAAATAATGCAAACAAACTTATAATTTTATTGTTGTAGCAATATTTGAAGCACCTTAAAAGTCTTTGCTCTAAAACTTTTTTGCCATATTCATTAACACCTAAATTGTACAAAAAAAAACTCATAAATGAGTTATCATGCTAAGTCATAGTTCCCATCGTTATAAATGCCAGCAAAATGCTTCATTGAAAACAAAAGCATAACTTAAAAATACTTCGACGAATACTATATAGGAAGATGGAATAAAAACAATTCACCAAAATATTAAAACAGCATGAAATGGCTGATTGTCAGTTAATAAACGGTATATGACGTTAAAAATTATGGAACAAAACAATGCGCACGTAAGCCGCCAGATACACAAATATTTAAGAAAATAAGAGTATTTGTTTGGTAGCTGTCTGACTACGAAAACACAATAATAGACTTAAAATAAATAAACACCCCGAAAAAAGCGTGTAAATGTTTAAACAAAAACAATAAAATAAACAACAAAAAAATAAATAAAGACAAAAAATACATATACTCAATTGTTCAGTACAACTAAACTTTATTTAACCAATTAACAACTTTGTGTGAAAAAAATACGCCAAAAGCTGCAAAAGCATTAATCTCTTGTTTTGTTAGATAAATAAATATATTTTGTTTAATTTTTGATAAATGCACTTAAAATTATACAAAAGACTTAAGCAACAAATTTGTCAAAACAGAAAACTTAAACAACAACAGCTTCTCAATGAAAAGAAAAGAAAAACTTCAAACAGTTTAATTAAACAAAAGACTTAAGAAACATACTCGCTGCTATCAGTTGAACTCTATTGCACACTGGACCGGAAATTTGTTTTAAGGCATAAAGGAATAGATATTTTTAATGAAGGAAAAAAAAAATAAAATCTTAAGGCAGAAACAGAATTAGCTTAAGTGACTTATGGGCAACACATAACTGGCCTAAGTGAAATAAGGCAGGTAATTCAATTTGAGGCTGTAAAATAATTTTCTGGAAATCCAAAAATAAAAAAAAATTTAAAGAATAAAACATAATTGGCCTAAATGTAAAAAAAAAAGTTTTTAATTTTAATTTCATCTCGATACCCAGCTTAAGTCACTTAAGCTAATTTTCTTTGTACTTTTAATCTAATACTGTCATACCGAAACAGAAAATTCGAAATTTTCTAAAATTAAAAATTTGTTCTTACCAAACTTAAGTCCCTCAAGCCAATTATATTTCAGCCTTTATATTTTTTTTATTTTTAGGTTTCAACAGCTTTTCCAATTGTGTTTCAGAAATTGTCAATTGTATTTCAGAAATAAACAACTGTATTTCAGAATAGTCAATTGTATTTCAGAAATAGTCAATTGTATTTGAGAATAGTCAATTGTATTCAGAAAAAATCAATTGTATTTCAGAAATAGTTAATTGTATTTCAGAAATAGTCAATTGTATTTCAAAATTGTCAATTTTATTTCAGAAATAAACAATTGTATTTCAGAATAGTCAATTGTATTCAAAAATAGTCAATTGTATTTCAGAATAGTCAATTATATATCAGAAATAGTTAATTGTATTTCAGAATAGTCAATTGTATTTCAGAAATAGTAAATTTTGTTTTAGAATAGTCAATTGTATTTCAGAAATAGTCGGTTGTTTTTCAGAATAGTCAATTGTATTTCAGAAATAGTCAATTGTGTTTCAGAATAGTCAATTGTATTTCAGAAATAGTCAATTGTATTTCAGAATACTCAATTTTATTTCAGAAATAGTCAATAGTATTTCAGAATAGTCAATTGTATATTAGAAATAGTCAATTGTATTTTAGAATAAGTCAATTGTATTTCAGAAATAGTCAATTGTATTTCAGAATAGTCAATTATATATCAGAACCAGTTAATTGTTTTTCAGAAGAGTCAATTGTATTTCAGAAATAGTCAATTTTGTTTCAGAATAGTTAATTGTGTTTCAGAAATAGGCGATTGTTTTTCAGAATAGTCAATTGTGTTTCAGAAATAGTCAATTGTATTTCAGAATAGTTAATTGTATTTCAGAAATAGTCAATTGTATTTCAGAATAGTCAATTGTATTTCAGAAATAGTCAATTGTATTTCAGAATAGTCAATTGTATTCAGAAAAAGTCAATTGTATTTTAGAATAGTCAATTGTATTTCAGAAATAGTCAATTGTATTTCATAAATTGTCAATTGTATATCATAAATAGTCAATTGTATTTCAGAATAGTCAATTGTATTCAGAAATAGTCCATTGCATTTCAGAACGGTCAATTGTATTTCAGAAACAGTCAATTGTATATCAGAAATTGCCAATTGTATTTCAGAAATAGTAATTTTAGACTATATCTGAAATACAATTGAATAGTCATATTTCAGACTATTTCTGAAATACAATTGATAATTTCGGATATACAATAGACTATTTCTGAAATACAATTGACAATTTCTAAACTGCAATTGACTATTTCTGAAATACAATTGGAAAAGGTGTTGAAAATCAACTTACAGCCCTAAACTAAATTACCTGCATTATTATGATTTATTGAGATATTTGTTAAAATATAATATAAATAGCAATATTTATAGTTTACTGTTCAGATTTAACAAATAAATTCTTTAATGATTTTATAATAATGATAAATCATTAATCATGTACAAATTACAAGAATTTGATTTATAATAATGATAAATCATTAAGCATGTACAAATTACAGGAATTTGATTTATGATTTATTGTAGCAGTCATTATCTAAGTATTAAGAATAAACCATGTGGTATATCATTGCAACCAAGATATTTGCTCTCAAAAAAAAATTTTTAATAAAAAATATTAAGCATTTTTATTTAAAGGGGAAGTATGTATAAAAATTTATATTAAATCATCTATTTAAGATTTTAAATTTAAATATGGCAAATAATTTTGGCCAAAAATATCATGTTTTTTTCATTGTTCTGATTTTTTTAATTTGTGATTCAAATGATGAGTAAGCAATATTTAAAGCAATCGTCTTTGTTTCTTAATTTTTTTGTTTTCTTTTTAGTTTTTTGTTTTTCTTAACATTGATCTAAAGTTTATTCACTTCTGCCTAAATTGTTGTTGTTTCCAACAACATTTATTGTTAATTATAAATTTTAATAATTTGAACATTTTAACCGGTTATTATTTTATATTTCATTTTTATGTGTCTATGTTTTTATACTTAAGGTTCATAAAATTTTATGACACAATTTAAAAAATCATCGATGTATGTCTAAAATCATTTAAAAAAATTTTAACAATTCAAAATGGCTTTTATAATAATTAAAAACTTAATAAACATAATATCCACAATTAAAAGATGTAGGATAGCGGGGGAAAACAATATGTTACACAATCGTTTAATTTATAACAAATAGTACGTGTAGTAAATAAATTCTAAAATTGAATTTTCATACTAATATTTAGTTACGCTTAACTAATTTTCTTACAAAAAAAAATTATTTTATATATATATATATTTTTAATACTAGTCACTATATTTATGTTCACTATCATAGTTCTATGATCTAAAAACAAAACAAGTTTATTGGCAAATATTATTAGCAATACAATAAACTCAATGTACCAGTGAGATTAAGTTGGTTATTTTTCGAATAAAATAAAATATATATTTTTAAGCTATATGATTTATGTACAACATCTTGTAAATTTTTTTTTGATTTTGAGTAAAAATAAACAAAAACAAAGAATAATCCAAAAAATAGTGTTCGAAAGAATTATAGTATGCCACCGAGTTGGTATAACATTTAAATGATATTTCATTTATATATCTAAAAACAAGTTTATAAAATCATAAATCATAGTTATAAACAGAAAACATATATTAAAGTGTTTTATCATTAGAGAGAGAGAGAGAGAGAGAGAGAGAGAGAGAGAGAGAGAGAGAGATTTGATGTAATACCCTATTTATACTGAGCCCCAAAATACGTATTTTCGTCATTTTCAAGTTTTCGATTTAAAATTTGTATGGAATTTGAAAATTGAAAACTTGAAAAGAACGAAAATGCGTATTTTGGGGGATCAGTGTGTATGGGGTTTAAATCAGTTTGACATTCCAAGTATTGTAATTGTTTGATTTTTATTTGATAGAAACTATCAATAAAACCATACATGTGACTAATTAAAGTTAATTGCTTGTTTATAATAAAAACAATTGACAAATATTAGCTTTCTGCAATTACAAAAAACCTTAAAAGAAAAAAGAAAAATTTCGGAACTTTAGACGACGCACTGTGGTCAATATTTTGAGATAGCGGCCAAAACTCCTTTTGGTTTTTGTTCTCCGATTTTAAAGTTATTAGACTCATATGAAAGTAGACAGTAGTAAACCTCGGGAGCCAAAAAATTAGAACTCTATTTCAACTATTTCACTGAGAACAGGGTGGTCCAAAATGGGCTTTTTCAGAATTTAGTAAATTTATGATATTTTTAGTTAATTTTTAAAGTTTAAATGATCATAACTTTTTTGTTTTTTAAGATTTTTGGACGAAATAAATTTTGTGTTGTAACTTAACTTATTTCCTATTACTGGAAGTTCTACTGTTTTCAGAACAATTTAAATATTTTTTTTTTAAAAAGGTCAAATTTCTCGGAAATTTTCTACTTCATAGAGCACAACTCCTGTGAGTCAAGCTGAGTCAAAACACAAATTTACTATTTTGTAGTCCTAACTCTCCCCTACATTCCTATATATACATGTCCATGCATCGGGACTGCACTTTTTGAGCTACAGCAATTTTTCTGACCCAAGGTAAGATATTCGGTACAATTGCACGTCATATTTTTTGATGAAATTTTGTACAAGAGTTCTTATTGACCCAAAATTATCAAAATTTTGACAAAAATGACAATAGAACTCTCAAATTATGTGGTATCTGGCAATTCATTTGGAAAAGGTAAAAAATGATTTTATTGCCATCTAATATTACATAACTTAAATACCTGAAAATTGCAAATAAATTTAAAACCAATATAAATAACAGGTAAAACCAAGTACCTGTAATATTATCTTTCAAAGAGGTAAAAAAGATCATGTTGAAACTTCGAGCAATAGTATATTAATCTATGCATTCATTTTTTTTTTTCTTCATTATTGTTTAAACAATGGCTAAATTCAGTTATAGTGTTCTATCTGATATATATTTTGAAAGGAAAGATGAAAACGATATTATTTTACATATAATGAATAATCCATTCTTCAAAATATGCGACAAACAAGAAATTAAAATTCATAACTTAAAAATAAAAAACTTTTTAAATACTTTAAGAAAACGGTACAATCAATGTTCCAGAAACAAGAAATTGTTTTACTCACGCAACCAAGAATGGTTAAGAAATAAACTTATTTTTAAAAAGCCATCAGTAACTACCACGGAAACTGGAAAAGGTGGTCGACCAGCAAAGCCAATTGATAATTGTAGTGAAAGATCACGAAGACGCAAGCTTAAACATATCAATGAAGATGTTTCTTGTAGCATCATAAAGGATTCATTTCTGCACCAAATTCAACCATCGAAAACTAAAAAGAGTAAAATTGCTATCATTGAAAAAATAGTGGAAGCAAGCCCCAGACGCACAAAAAGGATTTTAGAAAGTATGCCGACACCAACTGAAGAAAATAAATTTACTCCAGAAGAAGCATTTGCACTATTTTTGGATTTGAAAATGACTAAAAACCAATATACAGAATTGCGAAAGCGAACAAATGAAAAAAATTGTGGAATTTTTCCATCATATCAAGATATAGTTTCTGCCAAAAAAGATTGCTTACCTTCACCAACTGCTATTAGTGTAACTTCAATTTCAGCAGAAATAAAATTGCAGGATCTTCTTGAACACACTGCAGAACGATTATTAAAAACATTTGATGCTGACTATTTAAAAATTGCAGCATGACTTTAATTTCTAAATGGGGATGTGATGGGTCCTCTGGCCAGAAACAATACAAACAATGTAATGCGGAAAATTCATCAGATGCCAATTTATTCATGATTTCTTTCGTTCCATTACGTTTAACAAAAACTTATATTGGTTCAGAGCCGTCAACTAGTAGAGCTGCAGAGATAGATGTATGGAAAAATGAAATTCCCTCGTCAGCAAAATTTTGTAGACCAATAAAGTTTGCTTACAAAAAAGAAACTAAAGATGTCATAACTGAAGAAGTTGGCAAAATAAGAGATGAAATTAAAGAACTTCAACCAGTGATATTTGAATTTAATGACCAATGCATCGAAGTTAACTTTAAAATGTCACTTACAATGATCGATGGAAAAGTTGCACAAGCTTTAACCGAAACAAAGTCTTCGTCAAGCTGCACCATATGCCAAAAAACATCAAGTCAATTGAGCCAACCACCAACACAAGACGATAGTTTTAATGAAGCATATGAATTTGGAATGTCACCTCTTCATGCTAGAATTCGTTTTATGGAGCATATTCTTAAATTGGGATACGATTTGGAATTTGGCCCGTTAGGTGAAACAGTGAGAAACAACAAAGAAAATTTGGAAAAAAGAAAGCAAAAAAAAAAAGATATTCAAGAAAAATACCGTGAGATAGGCCTTATAATTGACCAGCCAAAGCAAGGAGAAGGAAATTCTAATGATGGAAACACAGCAAGGAGATTTTTTCCGATCCAGAAACTGCAGCTTCTATAACTGGAGTAGATTATGATTTAATACGACGATTCCAAATCATATTAGAAGTTATAGCATGTAGCAAAAAGATAGATGCAAAAAAATTTGGTCAGTATGCTAATGAGACAGCAACCCTTTATAACCAAAAATATTCTTGGAGACATATGCCAACCACAGTTCACAAAATTTTGTTCCATGGGGAACAAATAATTCAGCACAATATGCTTCCAATTGGAGATCTCTCAGAAGAAGCGCAAGAAAAAAGGAACAAAGACTACAGATTCTTTCGCGAGCGCAATACAAGAAAAATTTCCAGATATTGTACTAATGAAGATCTTATTAATATTTTGTTGTACACATCAGACCCATATATGTCCAGTATTCGACAGAAATGGAAATCAACCTCATTAGAGTTAGATGAAGAAGCTAAACAACTACTGCAAAATGAAAATCAAAGCTATTTGGAAGAAATTTTTACTAATATTGTTTAATTAATACTAGTTTAAAGATTATAATTTGTTTCTAATTTTAGTATAAATTTTTATTAATACATTTAAATAAAATATATGTGCACTTTAAATCAATAGTAAAAGTTTACTTAAAATTTTATTGATGTTGTGTTCTGTATATAATATATCCAAATGGTATTGATATTGTTGGGAATTTCAGTGTTATTTTTCAGTTTAATCCTCACAAGAATTAGCTTTCTTCCAAAAAAACCAACCTTTGGCCCCTGAATATTGAGACTAAATAAATGTCAGGGGCCAAATGTTGGCATTTTCTGACCAAAATTAAGTTTAGGAATAATAAATAAGTATTGGTTGTAAAATACGATTAAAGAAAATAAGAAATTATAGAAAAACTACCTATTTAAAATGTCAAAATATTCAACTTTTACATGGAAACTCAACAAAAAATTAAAATGCATTTTTAACTCCACATTACTTACGTTCCTATCAGTTTTACGTTTGAACACGCAAATTGAAGCTTAAAGTCCCTCCTATTGAACAAAACAAATTGTGTAAAAAAATACCAATCCGGTCAAAAGTTATAGAGTTTTGACCGCTATCTCGCGAAATTGACCACTGTGCGACGATTGAATATTGATAGGAAAGACACGCTGATGTCCTGATGGTAATATTTACACTTAAAATACTTTGTAAGTTAAAATAACAGAAAATGTCATTTACAAGAAATTATATTCCATTTAAAAACCTGTCAACATAATTTTCATTTAAACCAAATGGCTTTTGTTATTTATTTTTAAATATTGTTTAAACAACTGACACATCCGTAAGAAACAAATTATTAATCAGTAAAAATAAATGTTAAAATTTGACCTACCAATTCCTTAAAAACTTAATGATTTTATTATTTATGTGAAATTGCTTCTGTTTTTGTATTTTTTGTTTGTTTAATAGCAGTGTAAGTATCTGTATCAATTTATGTTTTATTGAAAATATGAAACTGTCAATGTTTTTTGTAAAACTTAAAGAAATAAAAATTAAACAAAAATTCAATTTTCGAAAAAAAAAAATAAATACATATATACATTAGGATGGCTTTTTTTTATTGTAAGATTTTTTTTGATCAATATTAATGATTTCGTTGTATTTACATATTAATAAAATATTTTTAATATGTTTTTAACAATTTTTGGAAGGAAAAAAAAATACATTTGATCGGAATAAATGAAGGACTGGATTTTTTAACAACATTTAAACTTTTATATTAAAAAAAAGCGTTTTTAATTTATTAAGTCTATTATAGATTTTTATAGATCTTGTATTATCATAAAATATTTTTCGTACATTGGTTAATTTTGTTCAGTGCATTAAAAAAATCAGCATACATCTGCTCCACGTGTTCATTCGTCGCTGTTTCAGTGGCAACTAAAAGCAAGAGCGTAAGAATACATGTGAGTTGAGCAGATAAAATTGTTCTATGAAATGAACAGCACTGCTATAGACACTTTTTTTGTGAATGTGTTTCTGTATGCATGTGTTTTTATAAAATTCTTGTAATTTGAATTGAAATAATTTTGTAAATAAACAACCAATTTATATAAAAAACAAATTGGAATTTTTTGAATAATTTTTTTTTTTTTTTAAAGAGACAGCAAATAAAATTTAATTTGAAACAACTGTAACGTACACAAATGAACCACAAATTTTCTTTGTTGGGGTAAATTAATTAAGTAATGAAATTTCAAACAAATGAAAAAAAATAAATGAAACTTAAAAATCGCTAAATAATTGTAAATTATTTCGAACAAATGTTTTAAAAAAGTTAAAATAGATATTTCTTTTAAAAATAAAGGTATGTTCCTTTATTTTTAAATGGAACGGAAAACTTTTTTTATTAAACTACAAACAGTCAACTACATAATATTATGAGTGTATAAATATATATATATATTTGCAAAAACTTTAAAACTATTTATGTTTGCCTGCAAATATTATATATTTGATAAAATCAATAAAACAAAATCATGCATTATAACTTATTTAGGGCAAACCTATTGTAATTTTTTATTAACATTATATATATAAGGAAATAATGTTACTAACTGACCCATTCACTCACTCAAGATAGCGCAGAACAGACTGCTGGAGCTAGGAAACAGAAATTTGGTATTTAAGATCCTTCTTCGGTGTAGACATCCGCTAAGACAGGATTTTAGGAACTTCCTAAAAAGGGAAAATGTCTACCCCTTGGGGGGCAAAACGGGGAAATTTTCCCCTTAACGGCCTACCCAAAACATTTTAGATAGATACTTGAAATTTAATATATGTTCCCTAGAGTATGGATAATTTTTTTGAATTTTCGCCATGGACGTAGAAAAAATGGGAAGTCAAAGGGCAAAGGGATTTTTCGATAAGATGCAAAACCGGAAAAATGCTACCCCTTTACTGCCTGGAAAAACCGCTGGAGCTGGGAAATTGAAATTTGGTACATATATTCCACCACCGGCGTAGTTGATGTAGTTAGACAGGAAAGACAGGATGGAACAAAAAGGGAAAAATTCTTGCCTTGAAGGCTTGCCAAAACTGCTGGAGCTAGATATACGCTCAGATGGGATTTTTGGAAATTTCAAAGGGGACAGGCAAAACGAGGGAAAGTCTGCTCCTTAAATGCCTTTATCTAGAGATCTGAAATTTAAAATATAGGGAATATTTAGCTTGAAGCCCTGACAAAACCACTTTAGGTAGAAATGAAATATTTGATATTAGTACCTGTTTCTTGGAGTATGCACTCACAATATATTTTCCGTTACTGACTGTAGTTTATTTAAAAGGTAATACGTAAAGTTTGTTTTTAAATGAGAATCAATTGAAATTCATAGAAATATATTTTTTAACTCTTTGCATCAGTCATTCAAAAAACAAACTATAAAAATTTACAGACATTCAGTAGGAGTTGATATTTTCAGCTGAATGTAAAATTTTATGTTTTTTGTTTCTAAAAATAGAAATTCATATAATTCTTTTTTGTTTTTTTTTACCAAAATAGTTTGTATATATACAAAATTATTTCAATAAAAATTACAAGAAATTATTCAAATATAAATACATACAAAAAAATAAAAAATATTTACGTCTGTGTGTGTTGTGTTTTGTAAAATTACATACAAATAAAAAATTTTCAATTTGAAAAACAAACCACAAAAGTAGTTTTTTCTAACTCTTTGTCAGTAAAAAATTGATGGTTATTTTAAACGACTTTCTCTTGTTTTTACTACTTTTGTAGTTATTAAACAAGATTGAAAATAAACAACAAAATGGGTTGAATATAATGAAAAATCAGTAGTCCTCTTTTTGACTGTATTTTCGATTAATTTAATATGTATTTTAAGTAGTTTTTTACGAAATAATGTTGTGAGTGGAACCGGTTATAAAACATAAATTGAAACATATGCCAAGGTGTTCTGCATCCTGTTGTTAGGAGTTTATATTTTTACTAGAATGTGTTCTTTTGAGTGCTTGCCAAGTATTTCACGTTAGATCATAACGAACACATAAAAATTATTTTAAGAAATAAGAAAACTAAAAACTGTGTCTTTTTGTGAGAAATTAGGGAGGAGTTAATACAAATTGAAATAATTTGCTTAATTTTTTTTTTTGTTAATATTGAAACATATGACAAAAACATTTATTCAAATCAACAATTTTCCTGTGAAGATTTTAATATGTTCTGAATTGTTTCCATAGATTTTAATCAAAAGATAAGCTGCATTTATTTAAAAATAAACAAAATTATTTCAGAATTATTCTTCAAATTTCTGCGCTTCTAGAAAAGAAAATTAAAGCAAGTAATTCATACATCAAACATGATTTGTGGTGTAAAAGAAATGCTGATAAATTGTACTAAAATCAATAATTTTATAAAAATCTTTTAGATCGGAAAATAAAATTTACAGATAAATGAAATCCAAAGTAAGACTAAAATTAATTCCGTTTTAAATTTCATTTTTTAAATTCTTGGCTTAATATTTTATATTTATAAAACAATGGATCAAAAGACTTAAGACACAAACTGATAATTTGTCATTTTATAGATAACTTCACATTAATTTCAATCTATAATCATTGGTTAAAACTAGATAAAACATTTACTTATAAACTAATAAGTTTAAAGAGATTTATACTATTAAAACATATACAAAGTTTAGAACTAAAAACTTGTAACTAAATTAGTTAATATTGATCCAGTTTTAAACGCTACACAAACAAAACCCATTATCATTAATGCATTAATTTAAAATATTTATACATATGAATGTTTAAAAAAAATAAATATACACTTAAGGTGCATACGTATTACAAACCATAGTTCTTTATATAAAACAATGTATTAACCGTCATACACAACAATCACTATAATTAAATCAATCAAAACACATACCAACTACATGCAGAGCCAGTAATACAATGTATACAAGTAATAAACAACTTTTAATACCTACAGCTAATAATTTACAATGCAAAAAAAAAAAGGAAAAAAATTTTTAAGAAGTTTTCAAAAAAAATAAAATTTATGGATAAACAAAAAAAAAAAATATCATATCATCATTGTTAACCAGAAGTATGGACATTAAAAATCATTGATATAATTGTAAAGTATCATTTAAATGCAATATATAGTTACTGCACTTTGAAGACTTGGTTGTTAAACAAAATAATATGCACTTTTTGAATGATCCATCTTTGAAATAAAAAAAAAACAAAAAATAATTTTATAGTAAAAACTGCATAATCATGCAGTTTTTTTTTTGTGGCATTTGAACAAAATCATGACATTACAAGTTTTGCATACACTGAAAGAATTACGTGCATGATAGTAATAAATTTTAACATTCAATTAATAAAATTTTGGTGGAAGTGGACCATTTAAATTTTTGATTGCATTAATGCAGTTTTACATAAAATTTTATAAAAAAAATAATTTTTTTTAAAAAAACAATTTAACACATCAATGATAAAACTTTATTAATACCAAATTCATAAAAAATAATGTAGCTTTTTTATAAAATTTAGGAAATTCTTGATTCACTTTGTGAAGAAAATTTTATTAGTTTACTGAAAAATTTCATAAAAAACTCTTCACAGAAAATTATTTCTGTGTATAAATGGCAAAATTAACTACAAAAAAGCAAAATAAAAAATATTTTTGAAAAACTTGCTGTTTAATTTGCAGTTGATTGATGAAATAATAAGCTTATTATTGTAAAAAAATCATGTAAATTTAAGTTAAAAAATTTTAGATTTTATTATAAATAGAAGAGATTTTTTTTTTGTATAATTTCAAAGGTTTGAAGAGATGGAAATTGTAAGAATTACATATTATTAAAATTGCTAAAAAAAACTTCATGAAACATAATTATTGAATCATTACCACAATTTTACATTAAAGAAAAATTAGTAAATACAAAAGACTTAAGACAAAAACATGTAATAAACAATACTACGTACCTTATTAGAGTATTCAAATAATCGGTCTTTTCAAAAAACCAGTTTTTGGTTTATTGGAGAAATCATAGTGTTTCCAATTCGGTTAATCGATTAACCAATTCCTCGATTAATCGCCTCCATATCGGTTAATGTCAAAACAACTAAATTAAAGCTCAAATAATTATTCGACCCGAATAATCAATTTAAATAGGTCGATTAAATGGTTAAATTTTTAATATGAATTTTTCTGTTATTTTTCTTAAAACTTCCTAATTTTCTTAATTTTGGCAAGGAAATCGTAGAAAAAGACATCAACTTAAATACAATCAAATTCTTTTTTTATCGCAAATGTTATATAGGCTTTAGAAAATATGTTAGACAATAATTATTTTTTTTGCAAGTCCTTTAAAAAATAAATTTTAAATAATATAAAATTATATATTCTTGAGCCAAAATTTGAAATAAAGCTTTCAGCTTCCGTATACATGAATTTTGAGCTGACAAAAGATCTCATCAGAAAGCGAAGTTTTAGAAAAGCTAGAGCCTCTAAGCAGAGCTTTAACAAGAAAACTTATTAAAGTATATATTATTTCTCTCCTTAACAATGAAACGCGTGACTAGGTATATTCCTAACAAGCACTATGACGTTACTTATGTTATAAATTAATAATAAAAAATTGCTTTAAATTCCAAAACTGTATTTTGTAAAACACAATTTCATTAAGAATTCTTAAAAACAAAATTATAAAAAAAACAAGTAAGAGCGGCTAAATTCGGCTATGCCGAATCTTATATACCCTTCACCATGGTATTCTGAAGGAGATGAATACATCGTTGGAATCTACTACCTCATAGCTCTCCACAAACAAGCGGTATCCCCATTTATTTTTTCTTAAATGTCCAAAAATTTTAATCCAAAATAATATGTCATGTAAAATCTCAAATTTATATTTTTCCATATGTTTCAGCGCTTTTCTTGTCAAATTTGGCATTTTCTAGGCAAAAAAAAGTTGGCGACACTACTATTTATTTTTTATTTATATCATTCACAATAGTTGTGAAACGTATTTAACCTACGTATTTATCTTCACACTCTTATTAAACAAAGGGATTTTACTGGAAAAATTAGAGGTAGTCCTGGTTTTTTGCTAATATCTCAGCCATTTATTAACCGATCTGTCTGATTTTTAATAGCAAACAGAAATGGATCACATGTAACAGAAATAAAAAAGAATCAAGTCCTCATCATGTCTGGGTTCTTCGGAAAACCCATTTCAACACACAGACGGACAGACGGACAGACGGACAGACGGACATCGTTAAATCAACTTCGCTCTTCATATGGACCCAGAATATATATACTTTATAGGGTCTAAGATCAATATTGTAGAAATTACAAACGGAATGACAAACTTATATATACCCTTCCACCTATGGTGAAGGGTATAAATTAAAAAATAACATGGAATTTTGTTTCTAATTTGATTTATCAATAAATTTGAATGAAGTAGAAACTTCAGTAGAATTAATTAGTTTAGTCAAAAATATTTAAGAATTCGCTTATTTGAATTCTTAATTGCACGAACACAGTAAAATTGGTGAGGACTTGTTAGGAATATGCGTGATATATTTTCTAATAGATAACCTCTTTAATTCTAAAGATTAAAAAAGGCAATAGGAATCGGGGAACAGTGGCTGTTCTATAAAACTTTGTTTGTGAATTTCGAATAAACTATTCGTACCATAATTTTAAGAATTTGTATTTGAAGTCAGTTCTTGTTTATTTAGGCATTTTTTATTAATACTGGACAATGTCATATAAAGAAAATAAAAAATAAAATGAAAACCTACACTATCTATGTCTGACATTTTATTTTAAAGAGTCATCAGATTGATCCGATTATAAGGCATGATTTTTTTTTAAATTTCAGAATGCTTTGAATTGTCCAAAACAATCACTTTAGAAACCAATGCTGTATACTTAACTTGATATTTCAGCTAAAAACAGCTCTTTGCGTTCTAATTGATTAAAGAAATACATTTTGCATTAAGCGATTAATCGCAAATTTTTCTGATTAATTGACCCGAATAACCGATTAATCAGTTTTCTGCATTTTTCGAAAAATGACCTAACCGATTAATCGACAGGGTCAAATAGTTGAAAAAACTAAAAAATCATTTTTAAAAGCACCGGTTTTGATTTATAGTAAAAAAAACCGGTTATCCGGTTTTTCCAGTTAACCGGTTTTTCGGTTTTTTATTTTTCATTAAAATGGCATTGAAAACATGTATAAAAGTCTTTTAAATTTTAAATAAATAAAATCTTGAAAGATTTGATATATTTTTCAAAAAAACCTAATTGTAAATTTAAATTTTTTTTAAAAACTGCACCCCATTTCCGAATTTGTCCCATCGAAAAGTTTACCTAATTTTCTCGTCGGATATAGCAGATGCTTTAACTTGCACAAATAAAATTGTTATTAGCCGAAAATCTAGCGATTTTTTTATTAAACGTAATTTTACTTAAAAGCGGGTGTTATTTTTAAAAATGTTAACCGGTTAAGCGGTTTTCAGTTTCGGGTGCTTTATGTGGGGCTAATTCATGATGCTGAATTTAAAAACAAAATATACAAAAAATGTATTATGAAAAATTTTGAATTTTAATTCAATACCTGCTAGAAACAATTTTTTAAGGAAATGCTTCAAACCTTGAAATACCCTTTTGCGGAAATATTGACATCAAATGTGAAATTTTGTCAGGACATAAATCCCAAATGAGTGAATATGAGAATATAATTTGAATGTCCATGACAATATACTTAAATTTTGCTTTTTAAATATAGTCAAAAAGATATTCTATTTTCAATGATACAAATATTTTGTATCAGAATTAATTGGCTTAATTGATGCCAACTTTACCAAACTTTTGCTTCCAATGTGCGATGTAACTTAAGTTTGTGAGTTCAAAATGCTAATATTTTGAAAGTACGTGGAATTTTGTTCCCAACTTTAAAGCTTTAAACATAAGTGTCTTAAGCATTGTTGTGGTACAGAATTAAAAATAAAACAATTTTAAAAATATACTAATTTTTTTATTTTAAAGAATTTTTTATTTTCATTTCATGGACAGTTTTTTGACTTTGATTCGTCTTTAGGAGGCCAAAATACTTAAAAAAAAAAGTTTTAATAGAAATCTGTGCAAAAAAGTCGATTTTTGTTGGATAGTCTAATTTTTATATTGTAGAAATTAACAATAAGTTTCGCATCAACCTTATTCACATATTTACTCTATAATTATTTTGATCTATAAAAAAAACAATTCATTTACGTATATGAATAATATATATTTTCTGAATATAATATTAATATCTAGTATCTTATATTAACAAGAACCAGATAGAATCTTAAAACTTGTTTTTTATATTTGCGAATAAACGTAATAAGTTATTTAAATGATATAATAACAGTATGCATAACCTAAGTGTTTTTTTTTTAAATTTGGCTTATTTACAGATATTTGATTTAATTATTTTTATTTTGTATTTAAAAAAAATATTTCCTAGTTCCTCTTCCCTATTTTAATGTAAACTTTAAATTCTTAATCTTAAAAATTGTTTTTATTTTTGCTGTTAATTTTAATTGAAGCAAAATTTATGTAGTATTTTGTACAAGATTAATATAATTGCCATCATAAAAAAAAATTGTTATCTGCGATGACAACAGCAATAACAAAAGACTTAAGAATCAAGCACCTTTAATGTGAAGCATGTCGTAAATGTTGCTGATGTGTTCAAATTTTATAACACATAAACAATAGTTTTGGTACTCTATAAAAACACATTTATTCTGGTAATAAAAAACAAAAAAAAAAAAAAACTTAAAAACACTAAAATCTATTTATGATTGTTAAGTGTATGAATATAATTTTGATCAATGTCTAATATACAGGAAGCTTTTGTTTAAAAAAAAAGAATGGAGAATCACATCAATTTACTAAGTAAAAGAAAAATATTCCACACCAACACTTACAATCCGATTTTCATAAAATTTTAGTGGATAAATTTGAATGAAAAATAAAATCAAAAGACGATCTGTTGTTTAATCCTGTTTGATGTTCTGCCCTTCTATATATATAAGAAACAAGAAAAAAAGGCTTAAATTCGGCTGTGCCGAATCTTGGAATATCCTCCACCAACATCTGAAATAATGTTTCCTACACTCAGAAAAAGAAAATTAGTAGAAAAATTTGTAAACGGTTTTCAATCTCACTATACTATTTTCTACAGACTTTTAGTAAAAAAAATATAATTTAGTAAATTTTTTTTGCTATTCACATTTTTGTTGCTAATTTCAGAAATCATTTTACAAATTTTTGAAAACCGATTTGCTAAAATTAGCAAAAAAAAAATAATACTAATTTTAAAAAAAGTGGATATTGAAGGAAATGTTATTTCTTATAATTAAAACTTATACATACAAACTTAAATTGAATTAAAATGGTACATACAGGTTGGTTGAAAAGTTCCTGCGCTCACCAAAAGATGGCACTGCTAGCTCCAAACTTATTTTTTTCTCAAATTGGTATAACTCCCCTGAGAAAATATGCAAAGTTGCAAGTCATTCTGTCAATTCTTTCTTTGTTTACAAGCCATTTGAAGTTGACGTGTCATTGATTTTTTTTAATATGGAAAAAATTGAATATCGTGCAGTCATTAGATTCTTTGTTTTGAAGGGTTCAAAAGCAAAGGAAATTTGTGAACAATTGTTAGAAGTGTATAAGGAGTCCTCACCTTCAAAACGAACCATTGAATTTTGGGCTGGTTTAAACGTGGTCGTACCAGTCTTCAAGACGATCCACGCGAAGGACGACCAAAAACTGCAACCACAGCAGAAATCATTGAGCAGGTACATAATATGGTTAGTGAAGATCCAAGTTTGACTAAACGTGAAATTGCTAATGCCATAGGCATCTCAGACGAACGAGTACTCCATATTTTACATGAAGAATTACGTATGAAAAAACTGTTTAGAAAGTTAGTGCCGCACACATTAACAATTCAACAAAAACTGGATCGAAAACAAATTTCTCAGCGTAATTTGGATCATTTTAAGCCGAATAAAACCGAATTCTTGCGTCGTTTTATAACTATGGAAGAGACTTGGATCTATCACCATGATCCCAAATTGAAACAAGAACGTTTACAGTGGACTGAAGCTGGTTGTTCAGCTCCAAAGCAGGTGAAGTCGCAACGATCAGCAAAGAAGGTTATGGCATCAGTTTTTTGGGATGCAAAAGGAATTTTGTTGATTGATTATCTTCAGAAAGGTAAGACAATCAACTCTGAATATTATTGCAGCCTTTTGGATCAGTTGGATGAAAAAATTCGTGAGAAAAGACCTGGTTTAAAGAAGAAATAAATAATTTTTCATCAAGACAATGCATCTGCTCACAAAAGTGTTTTGACGATGGCTAAATTCAAAGAATTAAAATACAAATTGCTTAAACATCCACCGTATTCACCAGATTTGGTTCCCAGTGACTACTATCTCTTCAGAAATCTCAAACAATTCCATTTTTCGTCGAATGAAGAGGCCATAGCAGCCGTAGACGATTATTTTGCAGAGCTTCCGGAAAACCATTATAAGGATGGGATAAAATTATTGGAAGTTCATTAGAACAAGTGTATTGAGCTTCTAGGAGATTATATTGAATAAAAAAATATATTTCGTATCAAAAACAGTATTCTTTCGTTTCGAGCGCAGGAACTTTTCAACCAACCTGTAGATTAAAAAAGGCATCGAAATTGAAGATAACGACTTATGTCTAAAAATAGGACATCCACTTAAAATAGCACTTAGAAACAAAAAACAGCCCTTAAAACAATTAAAATTTTACCCTAAAATCCATAAAATTTACTTAAAATATTTATAATATTTAACACCGCTGGGCTCAAATTAGCAAAATTTTCAGTTGCTATTACAGACTTTTTTTGATGAGTGTACTGTTTTTAATACAAATAATATAATAAGTTTTAGAAGTTAAATTATGGAAAAAAATGAAAACATTTTCTTGAGGTGAAGAGGATACTGACGATGAACAAGAACTAGAAAAATATACAGATCTACAATTTACTGCTTCTGCAGCTTTTGCTACTTTAAACATGGAAATTGGCAGTGATAGTAATAATGAAGCCATCATAAAAGATTGATTTTTTAGCCTCAAAGTAAAAACACCGTTTTTTCTATGACAATCTACAAGAAATAGCAAAATTTATATGACAGCGCCTTCTAGCGTGAGTTTTAGGTAAATCACAACTTTCCAGGATAATAAAAATAAAAAAGCATTATTTTATTAAATTTTTGATGATTTTTTCTTGTTAGACAACGTTCCAAAATCACCAATTTCAAAAGCGTATAAAAAAAATCTCGCACTAAACTAAAAAAACCCTTAAGGGGTTTGTTATAGAAAATGTTAACTTTCATTTGCTTTTAGTTTCATCCCATTCCGATTCGGAAAGTTCAATTTTATATCACTGTGTAATTAATTGCCATTAAATATTCTTTCAATTAGGAAAAAAGTTTTTTTTTAATGTCGTAAGCTTGTGTTTTATTTTAAATAAAAGTTTTTAACCTCTAAGAAAAACACCCTTTACCCACGGTGTGGGGCAAAATGGTAAATATCTCAAACACCTTTGACTAGAAACTTGAAATCAAAAGAAAGAGTGAAATTGAAATACTAAAATTAAAAATCGAAAAGGGAACGAGAGGAACTGAAACACTAGAAATGAGAACCGATATTGAATGGAGCGGGGACAAGTGTAATGGTACTGGAAAAGAATGAAATGGAAACACTTTATAAGCAGATCGAACTGGAATGGAATGGGGAACGAATGGAACTGAACCACCAGACAAGGATGAGATATGTTTTGAAACAGGCAACGATTGGGTTTAAAACACTAGACAATAGGAACAAATAGGAGTAGAATGAGGAATTAGTCGAATTGAAACACATAAAAAACAGCCAACGAAATGATATGGAGCTAGATGGAGTTTTAATAATATTTATTAATAGAATACAATTTTTTTATATTTTAGCGATTTGTGTCTATATTTAAAATTAAAGTCTTTCATAACTAACATAAAGTAAAATTCTTAAATCATTAATATTTATTTTGAAAAATTTGTAATAAAAATAATTTAATTTCATGTTTTTAATCATAAATGAATCCACTCGATTCATTAGACTTATAATAAGGCGGGATCTTTGGAAATTATTAAGGGTGGGGTAAAAAGGGGAAACAACACTGCCTTAACGTATTGAAAGAACTCCTTGGGATACAAGATAATTTTTGGAATTTTCGACAAGAACCTGATAAAAATATTCAAAAGTAGAACAGAATTTTAAGAGATTTAACATTTTGGCAAATGAGGAAAATTAGTCCTATTATTAGTCCTACCCAAAAACCTTTGGCTAAAAATCTACCATTTATAATATGTCTCCCTGGCGTGTGGGGTTATTTATTTGAAGAGATATTTTATGAAATTTTGAATTAAAGCGTGGTACAAAAAAGTGCCACTATAATGAGTTATGCAAATTCTTTGAGCTGGAATGCTGAAGCTTGAAATTGATGTTATATGATCAAATATGACCATATACGGTCGTACACCGTCATAATTTTAGTTCCAAAGTTATATAACCATATATGAGATCATGTATGTTGTCATAAATTGAACTATGCACGGAGCTATATGAACATGTATCTTCAGGTTTATTCATATACGAGACTATGTATGATTAAAATAAAATTGTTATATTGTGTTTTCTTAAGTTTCAGCAACCTATAAGTGTAATTTGTTGGAGGTTTTAGTAAGATGTATGTAGATTTTCTGAATTTCTTTCGCCTATTTTTCAAAAGTTCAGAATATTGTAGTAAACACATTTAAAAACCTGTTGAAGTAATGCATTTCTTAATTTTTTTTTTATTTACAATTATCTTAAAAACAAAAATACGTATTGTAGGCAATGAAATGAAAAATTTTCACGCAAAGTTATTTCATTAATCCCCTTATCAAAAAATAAAACATAAACTCCAAAAATATCTCAGCAAAAAAAAATATATATTAAAACAACTTTGACAGATAATAATGATTACTAAATTTTAACAACTTAAAAAAACAATTAAAATTAAAATATTTTGTTAAGTTGAAAATATTTCATATAATTGCTAGAGTTAAATTTTTTCCTCATCCCTAATGACCACAATATAAATATAAAATCTTATAGTTCATCTTGACTTTCAGGCACATTATATTATCTTAACGCCTAAAGGTGTTGATACCGCTGTGTATCATTAACTTGTATATTTTGTGTAAAATATTTGTAAATAGTTTAAAGTATTTTTTGTTTTTGTCTTTATGTCGATTTTGGTATAAACATTATTTTTTACAGTTTTTCTTTCCTCTCTGTTTATTTGTTATTAAAGTATTTTTTTTTTTTTTTTTTGTTTAATTTAATTATTAAAATTCTAGTCTTATTTTAAATGAATTTTAATATGGGTTGGTAGATGTTTAAGAATTATTTTATTAATTTTGTGGCAAAAAATAAATAAAATAAAAAAGCATACAAAAACAAAACATCGGATAATTAATCTTTTCAATACAATCACTGACCTTCCTTAACCTGTTGTTTTGTATTATAGGTATAGATTTTTTTTTCCAATTTTTGTTAAATTTTAAATTTTATATATTATGTATTGTTTTTCAAGAAGGTTTTATATAACATATTTTATGTTAGCTATAAAATTTTTAATCTGATATTAAGTTTATAAAGCCAAGATTTATACGTAGCAGGTATTGTTAACATTTAATTTATGGCTGCAAGTAATTTTATAGTATATAAAAAGTATGCAAATTTTAAATTCTACTATAATATTGTATGCTGTAAAAATTAATGAGTGATTACTTGAATATTAATACGAGCAAATATGTAGGAACTAGAATTTATTAAGTAAAATAAACATTTTACAAAATGGCGTTCGTTTCTTAAGTCTTTTGTTTGTTTCATCAACATAACAGCGTTATTATGGATTTGCCTGCAAAAAGAGCACTCGGAAAGGTTTTGTAGTATTAAATAATTAATTTTTAATTATTATTATTTAATTATTAAATTATTATTATCAAGACGGGATTTTTAATAGGAGACAAATTGTTCACTGATAATAATCCATGTAAAAAAATGTGAAAAATTGTGAAAATAACAAAAATTAAATGAATTTTATTAATAGGATTTTAGATCATGTAATCATATTCTTTTTTTTATAAATTGCTTTTTATTGTAAAGTAAAATAAAAGTATTTATTAGTAAATTAGAGAAATAAGAGAATAAAATTTGAAGAAATTCCACAGAGCCAGCAGAATAGAATACCTATTATTTTCGTTTGCCGCAAGACAACCCTATATATATGTTGATAGTTAATGACTAGGCAATATTTTTAAATTATATTTTTCACTGTATCCTTGTGTTTAAGGTAAAGAAGTTTTTGTAAAAAGTTTTTGTTCTTTAAACATTAATTTTATTTATTAGATTTTTTTTTGCGATTTTAAACAACTTTTTGAATTAATTTAAGCAAACAAGTTTGTATTTTAAATTTGTTGTTTTGCTAATTGTAAAATATGATTACTGTCTATAAAAATTATTTATTTAAAAATCTATAAAATTAAGTTAAAAATTAATGTTTTTAAATTAATCTTATAAATAAACAAATATAAAAAGTAAAATCATCAAAGTAAAAAATCAATAATAACTTTTTATAGCCAAAATGTAAATTTACTTAAATTTAAATAAATAATTGCAATGCGCAATTAAAATTTCGTTGTTATAAATAAAAATATTTCCATACAAAGAAGAAATATTTATATACCAATTAAACTTGTATTTAAAAAATATTATATCATCTCTTAAAATCTTAAATGCATTAATATTTATTAAACTAGCTATGAGTTTCGCCCACTTAGCAAAAATTCTGGATTTTTTTCTTAGACTTGAATTAAGATGTTAAGACAACATTCTAATTATATTCTTAAATAATGTATATTTTTTTTAAATATTAGGTATATCTTAATAATTATTATAAGAACTGGTGTGTTTATTAATACTTTTTGCCAAGTACTAAAAGTTTAATTGATATTTTTTTAACATATCATATGTGTTAGTGCTTAAATATAAAACAGTTGAATTTTAAAATTCAAAAATTATTAAACCCCATTTTTTTCTTATATTTTCACTGCAGTTTTTTTATTCTCCCTTACAGCTATGCGTTAAAAATTAACAAAATCAATGTAGCATTACAAAACATTTCCATCAAAAATGTTGACTTTTTGATAAAATGTAAAATTAATAAAATGCAAATGTATCATTTTGAAATGTGCAAATCACAAATAAATATTTAAGGTTTTTGTTAGTTACGTGGTTTAGCATTTCAGCTATGGTTATATAAAAATCTTTTATGTAAATTTTCGAATAAAATTAGTTTTAATGAAATTTATATCATGTTTTTGTCAGGAAAAATAAACAACATTTTTTTTTTAATTTCGTATAGTTGCTTATTTCAGTTGATACAGAATACCGAAAACAATTGCGTGAAAAGGGATAAATTATTCCTCTTAAGAATTTACTATAAAATTCTAATTTTTTTTTTTTTTTGCTTTTGAGTCATTCCATGTAAGACCGTACGATTTTTTCTAAAAATTGACTTTGATGTCTCCGATGTCTTGCAAAATTTTAATACGTACTCTTCCTTAAAAAATATTTTACACGTGTTTCCAGAAAAAAATTAAATTTTTTTTTCCAAAAGTTATGTGCATTTGAAAATCGTAAAAATCGGAAAAAATCTTCCGACTTGACAACTTTTAAACTAATGTTTTGCAAAAACTTGTGAATGGATTTTAAAGACCAATGCCTTATTTTAAAGGTATTTGAACCTCCTTTTTAAAAATTATTATTATTTTTTTTTAATTTATTTATTTTTTTATTTTAAAAATTTGGTTTTTTTACTTAATTTCCGTTTTCGACCATCTTCGAACAATTCAAAGAATCTGAAAAAATATTTTCTTAAAGCTCAATATAACCTTAATATTCCCTGTAAATTTCAGAATGGAAGTCGAATGGATTCTATTTTTTTCCGATTTTTTTCCATTGTAGTACCACGAAAAGTTACATTTTGTATGTGAACATTATAATGTTAATTAACATTACATTAACATCTTCATTCACATGCTTGAAAATATAATGTTCACATACAAGATGTAACTTTTCGTGGTACTACAATGGAAAAAAATCGGAAAAAATAGAATCCATTCGACTGCCATTCTAAAATTTACAGGGAATATTAAGGTTATATTGAGCTTTAAGCAAATATTTTTTTTCAGATTTTTTGACTTGTTCGAAGATGGTGGAAAACAGAAATTAAGTAAAAAAAAAACGAATTTTAATAATAAAAAAATAAATTAAAAAAAAAAATAATTTTTAAAAAGTAGGTTTAAATACCTTTAAAATAAGCTATTGGTCTTTAAAATCCATCCACAAGTTTTTGCGAAACATTAGTTTAAAAGTTGTCATGTCGGAAGATTTTTCACGATTTCGACAATTTTCAAATGCACATAACTTTTTCAAAAAAAAAAAGATTTTTCGTAAGAAATATAAATTTAGCGAAAATTATCCTTAACTTTAATATATATTTTTCTAACTGAAACGCTTTGCTACTAATACTAGGTATAGTCTTTCTGCCGAATTTCAGGAAAATCCCTATATTCAATGTCCTTTATAGGTGTATTAATAACATCATGTGGATCATTAAAATCTTAGGCTTCAATCGTTTTGTTGATTATACGAGTATATCATTTTTAGTAACCCATGATGATTCCATTAAGTACCATACATAATATGATATAATATATAACAATATAACTTCACGATCATACATGGGTTTGTATATGGTCATATGTGCTTGGATCAATATATGACCATACATATTTTTATATATAACCATATATCTTTGGATCAGAAATTTGAGGGTATATGACCGTATATGGTTATATGTGATCATATATGCACATTTATTATTTATGTATGCTCATATGACCAGACAGGTTGGTTGAAAAGTTCTTGCGCTCGAAATGAAAGAATACTGTTTTTGTTACAAAATATATTTTTTTATTTAATATGATCCCCTAGAAACTCAATACACTTGTTCCAATAATCTTCCAATAATTTTATCCCATCCTTATAATGGTTTTCCGAAAGCTCTGCAAAATAACCGTCTACGGCTGCTATGGCCTCTTCATTCGACGAAAAATGCTTTCCACGAAGGAATAGTTTGAGATTTCTGAAGAGATAGTAGTCACTGGGAGCCAAATCTGGTGAATACGGTGGATGTTCAAGCAATTCGTACTTTAATTCTTTGAATTTAGCCATCGTTAAAACATACTTTTGTGAGCAGGTGCATTGTCTTGATGAAAAATTATTTTTTTTTCTTCTTTAAACCAGGTCTTTTCTCAAGAATTTTTTCATCCAGCTGATCCAAAAGGCTGCAATAATATTCAGAGTTAATTTTTTTACCTTTCTGAAGATAATCAATCAACAAAATTCCTTTTGCATCCCAAAAAACTGATGCCATATCCTTCTTTTCTGATCGTTGTGACTTCACGTGCTTTGGAGCTGAACAACCAGCTTCAGTCCACTATAAACGTTCTTGTTTCAATTTAGGATCATGGCGGTAGATCCAAGTTTCATTTATAGTTATAAAAGGACGCAAGAAGTTGGTTTTATTCGGCTTAAAACGCTCCAAATTACGCTGAGAAATTTGTTTTCGATCCAGTTTTTGTTGAATTGTTAATGTGTGAGGCACTAACTTTCCAAACAGTTTTTTCATAAGTAATTCTTCATGTATAATATGGAGTACTAGTTCGTCTGAGATGCCTATGGCATTATTAATTTCACGCTTAGTCAAACTTGGATCTTCACTAACCATATTATGTACCTGCTCAATGATTTCTGCTGTGGTTGCAGTTTTTGGTCATCCTTCGCGTGGATCGTCTTCAAGGCTGGTACGACCACGTTTAATTTCACCAGCCCAAAATTCAACGGTGCGTTTTGAAGGTGAGGACTCCTTATACACTTCTAACAATTGTTCATAAATTTCCTTTGCTTTTAAACCCTTCAAAACAAAGAATCTAATGACTGCACGATATTAAATTTGTTCCATATTAAAAAAATCAATGACACGTTAACTTCAAATAACTTGTAAACAAAGAAAGAATTGACAGAATGACTTGCAACTTTGCATGTGTTCTCCGGACAGTTATACCAACTTGAGGAAAAAAAGTTTGGAGCTAGCAGTGCCACCTCTTGGTGAGCGCAGGAACTTTTCAACCAACCTGTATTTCAATTGATTTCGTTTATTAAGCCAATGGAATATACAAAATTCCTTACAGACTAGATATAAAATATATTAATATATATACGGCCATATACCTTCAAACTTCAGATCCCAAGATATATTGTCATATATCAGATCATGTCTGGTTATATATTGAACCGTGCATGACGTATATGACCTTGTATGCCCATGTATCATCATATACAAACCCATGTATGATCATGCATGTTATAAATATTTTGGGTCGTAAGCACAGACAAAGTAAGGACTGATTTTTATGACAAAAATCAGAACAATACCAAAGCTGACGTTTTCAAAATCATGAAACCAAATAATTCGGTTACTGCAACAAAACCATTCGGTTGGAAAGAAATTCGGTGGTCACAATGAATATGATTCCTTGGTTGAAAAATATCTTCTGATTTTAATTATTTGCACGATTTTTTGCATGATTTTTTTCTCCCTAATAACATTAGCAACCCAACTTTGAACCAGATATCTGAGGTTTTGTATGCCTAAATACCACTTAAGCCCAATTCAAAAAGGATCTTTTTATGAAAGATTCTAACTTACTTTCATAAGGTTCGTCCTTAAAACCTATGTATCGAAATTCATAAAAATATCTTTATACTTAGGACCATAGAGGAATTACTAAGGAGAGATACTAGCAAAGTGTTTTGTCGACATTTCTACTTATTTTGACAAATAACAGAATAATAATATTTACGAAAAGAAAATAATACATGTAACTATTTTCTGCATTTGTGACTTGAATTCACACTATAATGTTTTTTTTTTTTTTCAAATAACACTGGAATATACGAGTAGTAGTTTTAAAATTTGTATTCAAATTAAACAATGATAAACGATATTTTAATATGGGAGTAAAATCTCTTTATTCATGACCCTCAAAATAAGAGCTGAGGAAGAAGTACCCAGCAAAATAAAATGGATGTTATTCTTTACGAATCTCTTTTTTAGAACATCCAAAGAAGTTAATAGTGCAAATTTTTCGATTTGCAAGAAGTCATTTTAAACAACTTCCAAAATGTTGATATTAACTCCTACTAGTAAAAAACAACAATTATTTAGTTGGTCTATAAATGGTTAATTCCTACAGTCATTAAATGCCTTATTGAAAACATATTTTGCATACCAGTGATATTCACTTTATCCTAGTCGGAATAATAATTCTAGGTGTGTTCAAAATCACATCTTTAACTTAAAAAAAGCCACTCCCTATAGTAATTTTGTAGTCCCTATATTTAACAACTTCCGTAAACTAATGAAAAAGTCCATCTGCTCATCGATTTTTCATAGCACCGAAACAAACTACTTCCTCCCAATGACACACCAATGTTAAAATCATTAATGATTCACCGAAATTTTCACAACTTCGGGTTCAGTAGATGTAGTGTTTAACTACTTCTTTCTCAGCTCTTATTTTGCTGGGTAGTTAAACACTGCTACATCTACTGAACACGAAGTTGTGAAAATTTCGGTGAATCATTAATGATTTTAATATTGGCGTGTCATTGGGAGGAAGTAGTTTGTTTCGGTGCTATGAAAAATCGATGATCAGATGGAGTATTTTATTTGTTTACGGAAGTTGTTAAATATAGGGACTACAAAATAAATATAGGAAGTGGCTTTGTTTGAAAGTTAAAAATGTAATTTTGAACACGCCAAAAATTATTATTCCGACCAGGACAAAGTGGATATCACTGATATTCAAAATATGTTTTCAATAAGGCATTTAATGACTGCAGGAATTAACCATTTATGGACGAACTAAATAATTGTTTTTTACTAGTAGGGGTTAATATCAACATTTTGGAAGTTGTTTAAAATGACATCTTACAAATCGAAAAATTTGCACTATTAACTTCTTTGGATGTTCTGAAAAAGAGATTCGTAAAGAATAACATCCATTTTATATTGCTGGGGATGTTTACAAATTTTAATGATACCAAATGATTCGATACATGTACAAAAAATTTTATTCATTTATACATAACCATACATGGGCATACATGTTCATATATGTCCATGAATGTTTCAATATATGACCATACATAATCTCATATATGATTATATATCTTCGGATCGGAAATTTGAGGGAATATGACCGTATATGGTCATATATAAGCCTACGTGAATAATATACAAGCATATATGATAATATATACGGCCGCAAATTTCGGATCCGAAGATATATGTCCATATATAATATCGTGTATGGTCACATACCGCACCATGCATGGACATATATGACCATCTATGCTCATATATATTTCGATTTTTTCATTGGAAGTTCAAAAGAGCAATAAAATTTCGTAACTGAGGAAGAACTGAGCCATTTGTTCACCGTTTTTGGCCCCGATTAAGCAATAACTACTTATTGCATATAGGTCCTCTTTTAAGAAATTGCTTAAAACTTATTAAACTTGATACATTCAAGCTCATATAGGAACTTTTCATTGCTGGTGAGTAAAATATGTACCGGTTTTCACCATTTTCAATAGAGTTCATTATTGATGAAATACAAACTTATATACACAGAGAAAACATATTCGTGCTGGCAACAGAATTTGTAGACAATTGAATGGTTCGGTAATGGTAACCGAATTTTTCGGTTTACATGAGTAATTTGCTTGTGACAACAGTATTTCGGTTGCCTCAATAACAAATCGGTAAACACAACTGAAAAATTCGGTTGCTTCAACTCAGCCCTTCGATTGGCAAGCAGGAATCTGTTTACTGGGTGTAGAAAGTTTCATCCAATTATATTCTGAACTGCGATATGTTGTTTGATTGCAAAGGCTGCATATTTTACATAGACAGACGGTCCAACGAATATCGCTAATTTGACTAAGTGATTCTGAGTTGATTGGTACGGCCATTTTTTTTTTGTAGTCACAAACATCAGCACCAACTCAATATATATTATGTGCTACAGAGTGGTGAAGGGTATTAATAAAAATTAGTGTCCAAAAACTTTATCAATCAGTGAGACATTTATAATTTGTTTATATCTAGAAAACAAATTTATTGCATGATTCAAATTTCGTCTCAACTGAATAATTCATTATTGAATGCACCAAACCAAAATCGCTTACACAAGTGTTATATAAAATACATAAAATAAATAAAATTTTATTGCTGAATAGGAGAGAAAAGTCTTATTTGTATCTTTTATTTTTCATTACTTGCTATTTATTAATTAGTCACATAAGCTTCTGTTTATTTCTAGACATATCATAACAAAAAAAAACTTACACAAAAAAACAATAAGGTCGGCTTAATTATTTAAAAGCAAGCTTAAGTTAACACTATTCTGAGTTATTTTAAAACAAATTTTACTTTTGCTTAAGGTAGAAAAGGTGGTCTTTATCCCTAATCAGGAGTAAAATTTGCATTAAAATATATGTTGATAGTGTAAAATTGTGCACACTTTTGGATAAGTTAACCGACCTAAAATTTAAATGTATACCATAAAATAACTTAATAAAATTAACAAATTCAAATGAAGTGAAAAAGAAATTAAAGTCGGTCATGCCGACTATAGATAGCATAAATAAGTCTGATACAAAATCAACTACAAATTTTGCATTCCATTTTAAATTGAGAAAACATCAATTGAAATTCATAGTTTCCACATTAAGAAAATATCAACTGAAATTAAGAAAATATTATAAAATATAAAATTATATTCACAAGTGCTCGTTTGAAATTCAGAAGACATTAATTGATATTCAGAAAGCATAAATTGAAACTCGGAAAATATTAAATGTTATATAGAACTCATCAATTGAAATACAGAAACCATCAGAAAATTTATATTGAAATTTTTAAATTTTAATTGATGTTTATTAAACTTTAGTTGATATTTTCTGAATTTAAATTGATGTGTCTGATGTGCCAGTTGCAAACTGGCTAAATAAAACCTATATTAAATTAATTTTTGAGTTTAAAATGCAAAATATAAACTGGAAATGATATTTTTTAAATTTTAAATGGAAAATATGAATTTAAATCGAAAATTTCTAAATTTCAAATGAATATTCTAAATATTTATTGATATTTTTTGAATTACAGTTTTAAAAGTCAAAATTTGAATGGATTTAAATAGACTTCCCGTTTAAAAAACTTTAGATCTGATTAGATCTTCCTTAAATCTAATTAGATATGATTGAATCTAATTAGATCTAATGTCAGATCTTATCAAGTATGCTTAGATATGGCATATGTGATCCACTTTATGGATAGCTCTGAACAGATCTTGTACAAGATATGTTCAAATCTATAGGGATCCGAAAAATTTGTTAATTTTTGTGGTCATATACTAGAAAATATACTCATATGGGATCATATCTGGTGCCAGATCTGTTCATATCTATATCAGATGTAGTACAAGACCGTACCCATGTGAGCCGTTATCAAAGGCACCAAAACAAAAATGTATAGAAAAATAAGTGGTTTTTATGTTCTTATTAAACCTGATGGACATATAAGAGCAAATTTCACCTGATTATATATGCTGCGCCAGATCTGTCTAGATTTGATCTCATCTAATTAGATCTCAAATTTGTCCCTAATTTTGAAATCTTATTAGATCTGGTACAATTAGATCTATTGAGATCTTTTTAGATCTTTTTAGATCTGATCTTTTTTATACGGGTTGTGTTAATATTTGCCTATAAATAGGGAATGAATTAAAAAATCAATTAACAGTTTTGATTTTAACCAAAAAAAAAAAAAAATCAAAAATAAATATCAGCATCAGGTCAAAAGATGGACTAATTCTGTTCTAATTTTTTTCGGATATTTTTTTTACCAAAATTGTCAGCCAATTCGGGAAATTTATTTTTTGCCACAAGCAATAAATTCGGTTAGCACAATCATATTTAAATATAATTGATATTTTAGGTGTTGCAATCAAAATTCAGTAGTGTTAACTGAATGTTTTTGCCGTAACCAAAATTCAGTTGTAGCAATGGATTTTAGTCGTAATAACCGAATTTCAGTTGGAAACTAATAATATTTTTTTTTGTGTGTACTTAAAATTCTTTCCCTTTTTAAGGTGACAGTTGTAAATGATTTACTTTTAAATCAAAAGAAGCTGTCTCTGTCCTTTTTTTGAATCAGTGTACTAAATTTCAGTGTAATATCTTTATATTTGCAACCCGTAGCGTGACAATAATCATAACAGATAATTTTTGGGAGAACTCTTATGTGGGCAATGTATGAAATGGGTCAATGTATCATATGGCTCAATGTATCAAATTTATGACCTGTAGAGTGCGAAAAACGCCAACTTCAAAAGTGATTATAATTCCATCGAAATATTTAAAGGCCTTAGTACAATATTTCTGTTGTTACAAACCGACAGCTTAAGTTTACTGTACCCTGACCACATATTGTATTAGTGTAGGGTATAAAAACCTTAAAAAGCCACATTTTTATGTTTGCCAAAACAAACTACAAAACGACGACATAAAGTCTTGTTAAAATTTTTTCGAAATCTAACCTTTATTTTTATAGCATAATAAACTATATATAATAAAGCGAATTAGCAACAAAAAAAAAATTTTTGCAAAATTAAAACAACAAAAAAAATGTCAACTCACCTGCAATATAAAACCAATGGAGCAAATGATGAACCATAGAAAATCAACAATTGTGTCAAACCAACTCATAAACTTTGTAGCCAAAGTTGATTCAGTGGCAACACGGACTTCCATAGTAGATGATGTAGTTGTTGTAGAAGATGATGAAGACGGTAGCTTGTTAGTGGATAAATTACCACTTTGGGCATTATTGTTGTTGTTACTTTCTTCAATCATAATGAGGAATTGTTTGCACTTGTTCTCTTTTAGATTTTTTATAAACACTTTTTTAATTTTTTTTAATAAATTTGGGGGATATTTTTTTTTAATTAATTTTTTTTTCAGTGGATTTTTTTTAGTTTAATTTTCCTTAAGATTTATAAAAATTTTGTTAGATTTTTTTATTTATTTATTTTTTTTTTGTTTATTACCAAACTTTGCTTAGTAGTTGTAACGTAGTTTTGTTTTTAAAATTTTGTAAGTTTTAGAAGAGGAAAACGAAAATAAAAAAATAGAATAAAATGTTGGTGTTAACCGCGTTTACACGTCTGCTCTCATGAGCGTAAAAAACTTTTGTGATCGTTAAGCCAAAACGTAAAACCTTCTTGACTAAATCTACACACACAGAAAAACCAAAACAAAAAACAAATTGAATATAAAACTTATGTTGCTTTTGGTTTGATTGTTTTTGCCTGATGTTGTTGTTGTTGTTATTTGTATTTTTTTTTAACGATTGAAATTAAAGTTTTGTTGTATTTAGCTACCAAACACTTGAAATTGAAGACTTAGCTTTAAGACATCATTACACTTAAGCTTTAAAAGCTTTTTTTTTGTATTTTATTGTTTGTTATTAAGTTGGCTAAAGTCTATTTTTTATTGTACTGAAGTTAAAGAAAATCTTTCGTGTTATTTTGGCCCGCCAAAAAGCAAACAAAAATATCAAAACACTCTACTCTAGACCTTCATTTCTATTATGAAATAAAAACAAAACACAAGTGGTCAGTTTTCTTTTCCCATATTTTGTTTTGATTTTCATTTCACTAACGTTGTTTTCCACATTACGTTTTGATGTTCATATAAAACAAAAAATTTTAAACTTTTTCTTCTAACTGCATATATCGGGTTTATTATTTTTTAATATGAGTACTTTATTTTGTTTGGAAAAAAATAAGGGGATTTTTTTTGTGGTAATTTATTTGTTATTGTTTTTTTCAATTTGTTTTATTTTTTTTTATCTACAAGATTATAAAATTTATTGTTGTATTTTGAGCTTCAATTAGGATGTTTTTGTTTATCTATTTGATTCTTGTTTTAGATTTTTTGTTACTTCATCCAAACCTTGAAATTAATTTCACAGTGCAACAAGAAATTTTAACTGATGGTATAAACGCTGCGAAAAAGTTCCTAATAAAATAACAACTTCAAGAAAGAAATTAAACAAACCTTTCTGAAATATGTTCCAAAAAATAAAAAAAATATTCCCAAAAGAAAAAATTTAAATAATACCCAAAATGAAACGAAATTATCCCCAAAATATAAAATAAAATAACTTTCAAGGTTTAGGGATATTTTCGTAATGAAATAACTTTCAAAGAAATAAATAAAAAAACCCAATGAATTAAGTCCCAAAAACTAATTTATTTCTATTAATTACTAGTTTAAAATACTTTTTCTTAGCGATAGTTACAAATTCGGGAATATGTTAAGAAGAAAATTAAATTATTTTTTCTAAAGATTTTTCTATTCACACACAAATTTAATGTTAAATTTGTATTTATATTAATCATACACTCACAATATTATTTCGTTAAAAATAATCTAAAATACATATTGAATTAATTGAAAATACAATCAAAAAGAGGACTACTGATATTTCATTATATTCATTATATCCCAGCAAAAATGAAGCTGCCAAAGAAGTAATAAAAGCATCACTACTATGACAAAGGCATCACTTCTTTTCTGGTGGTTTCATCGATGAATTTAACATTAGCGTGTCATAGGATGGAAGTATTCAAATGTAGCTACTAGCATTACTCATACTTTACTCTAAGGAAGCAATGATAATACAATGATTAGATATTTTGATGCATAAGTGGAAAATGTTCATAAACTTTGTAATATTTAAGCTTTAATGAAAATTTAATTCACAAGAATGCAGAAAAGTAAGTTTAAAGAAGCGAAATTTAAGCATTGATATACAAATACTCTTTATTAAAACAAATAAATAACTCTGCATTAGTGAAACATTTTTCAAATTTTTAGAAAAATTTTAAAATATTTTGGATAATTTAAAAACTGCTTGTAAAATTTGGAAACATTTTTAGACAATTTTAAAATATTTTTGAACAATTTTAAATAATTTTTGCACAATTTTAAAACATTTTTGGGCAATTTGAAATAATTTTTACACAATTTTAAAATTATTTTGGTAAATTCTGAATTAAAACTGGAAATGATGTAGTGTTAATTAAAATACATAATGCAAAAATGCACAGATTGCGTCATCATAAATATTTGAGGCTGAAAAATGCAAATGACAGGCCAGCTCGTTTCAATTAAAGGTCAAAAAATCTATTTTTCTTGATTTTTCAAAACTTTTATAAAAATTGCAAAACTGCATAAATTCTAACAATCATGAAATTTTAAACTAAAATATAAAAAATGATCTAATAAAAAAATCAAAAAATTTCATCAGAACTATTTTTTCAATTTGAATAAATGCTTTAGATTCAAAAAATATACGATATACTATAACTTATAAGTAATGAAGAGTGATTTTTTAAGATATGCATCGGGTTTATATCCAGATCACTGCATTTGAAATATGAACACATGAATTCTTTTGTAAGTGCCTTAGAATAACACCAAAAAAATCATAAAAGAATGTCAACTGAAGTTTAAGAAGCAATGAAACAAGTTATAGTCACAGAATGACTACCATTTTTTTGCTGGGATATTATATTTTGTTGTTTATTTTCAATCATTGTTTAAAAATTCACACAAGTAGTAAAAACAATCGAAAGTCATTTGATATAACCATCAATTTTTAACTGACAAAACGTAGAAAAAAAACGATTTTTGTGTTTTTTTTTTCAAATTGAATTTTTTTTATTATTTGTATTAGAGTATTCAAAAAACCGGCCTTTTGAAAAAACCGGTTTCGGTTTTATTCAAAAAATCGAATTTTAAAAAAACCGGTTTCGGTTTTGATTTTAATATTTTTTAATATAATATCTTTAAAATTAATATTATAAAACTATATTCATATCAAATGAATAGAGATCATTAAGTTTGTAAATTAGAAACGTTAGTAATTTGAACGTTTAAAAACTTTGGAATTAAAAAGTTTTTTTAATATTACATTTTAAATATGTAAAAAGAAAATCTATTTTTCACTTCTAAAATAATATTTTAGAAATAATATGTTATTTAAATGTTTCGTTTTAAGTCGATTTTTTTGTTTGCTTTGATATAGCTAGAAGTGGAAAATACTCTTTCACTAATAGTCAAAAGACAATTACATAAATTTTCCAACTTTTCAGTTCTTTTGTCGCATTTATAAAGATATATAAAATCATCATATAGTAATGAATGATTTTTTACAGTCTCTTTTTTAGGATTTTGAATACTGTTTATTGTGTTATTTAGATCAGAAATTAAACTATTTGAATTTGGAATATCCAAAGTTAAGTCTTTATCGGAATCTGTCGGACTTACATCTTAATCTTCATAACCAAACAAACGATTATAAAAGTGTTCGAAAAAATAAAAGAGACCAATTTTTGTCCGGTTAGCCGAATAAAAAAGACCGGTTTTCGGTTTTCTTCGAATTCACAAAATATTCGAAACCGATCGGTTTTTAAAAATAAAGAAACCGGGTGACCAGTTTTCGGTTTCGGTTTTTGAATACTATAATTTGTATGTAATTTTACAAAACACTACACACACATATGTATACATTTTTATTTTCTATGTGTGAATCCTTTTTTGAATATTTTCTTGTAATTTTTATTCAAAAAATTTTGTATATAAACAAACTATTTTGCTAAAAAAAACAAAAACTAATTATATTATTTTCTATTTTTAGAACCAGCAAACATAAAATTTTACATTTAACTGAAACTTCTACTGAATGTCTGTAAATTTTTATAGTTTGTTTTTTGAATGACTGAAACCAAACTCTACATATTACTTTTTAAATAAACTAAAGTAAATAAAGGAAAATATATTGTGAGTGTTTAAATAAATTTTTTTAACCTATTTTTTAATTTATATTTTAATTTTAATTCTCAAATTTTTAGCTTTAAATACTTTGCCATGGTTTAATTTAAAATTTCCTCCTTTTTGTCCCTAACAGTAGCAAAAAATTCCTTCTGGACACTTGTTTTAAAATGCTTTAACCACCAAAAAAAAGCAATAGAAGTGATTCTTAAGGAACCAATTTTTCATTGATTCCAAAGTATCACATACTTATGATTTTCCTCTTCTAAATCAGATGCTTTCCACAACTTCCAAAAATGTGATATTGAATGAAATTTAACTTTTTTCAAATCTATGATATGGTAACTTAATGATAAAAAAAAATTATTAATAATTAAAATATATACTTAATTATTTTTTATAAAACTCATAACAAATGGAAATCAAATGAACAACATTCAAGTTATTACCAATGACCCAGGCAAATAATGTGTTAAACACCACTAGGTTAGAAAATTAAAGAACGAATTATATATTTTTTACAATTTTTATAATGCTGCATTATTTATATATTTTTCAGATCCATGAATACTCAAATATGAAGGTTCCTTCCTCTAAGATAGCGTTAACAAATTTTTGAGTATAACTTTAAATGCAAAATTTTTTAAAGCATTTTCAACACTCTAATTTTAAATTTTTTAAAACATTCTTCAAAAAAATTAAAGTTTCTTGCATTGGGGTTTCCTTTAAATACATCATAAGAAATAAAATTACCAAAATTTTCATATAATTTAGTGAGGGCAACTATTTAATTTCGGAGGATTTCGGGGAAAATGCTTTTTTTTTTGGCACAAAATTGATTAAAAGGGTAAAACTTATCCACTTTTATTAAGTTCCAATTAATGCTATTCAGATTCAGGCAAGAGGTACCAGACGCTTATACCGCATAGGGATTCGTGGAAACACGGAACTCCCAATGGGGGGGGGAGGGGTTGTGTCGACTTCTATACTGACGGCTCTAAACTCGACGATCAGGTAGGCTTCGGGGTCTACTACAGGGACCTACAGCTGAGTATTGCGCGGAGACTGCCGAATCACTGTAGTGTTTTTCAGGCTGAAATTCTGGCCATTAGGAAGGTAGCGTAGTGGCTTAGGTATAATGTCCTCACAACGGTGAGGATTAATATATTGTCTGATAGTCAGGCTGCCATTAGATCTCTGGATTCTGTCTTCCTGGATTCGACATCAGACCTGAACTGTCGCAGATCTCTTAACGATGTGGCTCAGCAGTTCAGCCACAGGGACATACCAGGGAACTGTATGGCAGACGAGCTTGCAAGACTGGGGACGACCTTATACATTCCACACGAAATGGAATCTGTGGGCATGCCTCTGGCCACTTGCAAGTTTCGGCTGCGGGAGAGTGCTTATGGGTTGGCAGGATATAGGGTCCACCTATGTGGGCCCTATGGTTGTATTCGTTCCAGACAGATGTGGCCCTGTCTGGATAAGAAGCGCACGCACAGGTTGCTGTCACCGTCAAGGCTCGATATATCCCTACTTGTGTCCGTCATGACAGGACACTGTCTGATTGGAAGGCACGCAGTAAGTTTAGGGGTTTTAGCTATTGACTTTTGCAGAAGCTGTGGTGACGAAATGTGGAGCACCTTCTCTGCACTTGTCCTGCCCTGGCTCGCAGAAGGGGACTGCATTTGGGATCATGTTTCATTGAGGACCTGGCTGATTTAGCTGATATCGATATCGGCCGACTTAGAGGCTTTTTGAGGCAATCGGGATGGTTTGACGGGGGAAGCTAGTTATATAATTTTTAGTAGCTTCCGTGGTATCACAAGGGACTTCATATAGCCTAAGTGAGTCTGATTGGCAGGCTATCACATCTACCTAACCTAAGCTATTCAGACATCTGCTACGAGAACTATATTCTGAACATTTGGTCGAAATAAAACCAATCCAAAGGTCAAATGACAAGGTCAAATTTAAATGTTTTGGAAATTTTTAATTTTTAATGAAATTGATTACGAAATGTGGTGGGGTATCTTCATATTTTGATCAAATTTGACTAAACAATTTTCTGTAATTGGTAGTTATAATTTAAAAAGAAAGAAATCGAAATTAATCCTTTTATACACTTAAGTGCAAAAATGACCCAATACATTTTAACGCTAAAAACGGAGTTTCATTCAAATAGCTGCATAATAAAAGTAAACTTTTTAATTTATAAATAGAAAAAAATATAGATTTACACCTTTTCCTCGTTCCATTCAATTTTGATCACCTTGGCTAATGTTTCAATTTCAATCGTTTCCCGTTCCATTCAATATCATTTTGAGTTACTTTATTTTATAAGACTTATCATTAAAGGGAAAATTTAGCTTAAGCGCTGTAAACCATAGGGCTGGAAATATTTTATCTAAAGAGGATGGGGTACTCCAGTTGAAGTCAATAACGCTGGTAGATCTAACCAAAGCAAAGGTGCTAACAAATGCTACGATGCCAGGTAATAAAATAGTATTGTATTTAGTGTTTTGTTGACTGTGCTGTTCCTTCCAGTCATCTCGAGGTACAGGCAAATCTTTCATGGTTACTTTGACACCAGACCCACGGTAAGAAGCACGAGACAAAGAACCAGCGTTTCTTAATAGGAGACCTTGTTTAATAGTATTTTTATATATTTTAGTTTTTCTGAAGTGCAGTTTCCTGAAATGTAGAAAAATCTTGCAGATGTGTTGCAGATATTTTATTTGATATTTTATTATATTTCTTTCCTTTTATCGAGTGCTTCAATTTCAATCGTTCCATTCCATTTCGATCTTCTTGCCTAATTTTTCAATTTCACAAGTTCCCTATTCCATTCCATTTTATTTCCCTGTCTAGTGTTTTAATTCCACTCGTTTTTTATTCTATTTAATTTTCCAATTTAAGTGTTTCAATTCAAAACGTCTTTAAATTTCAGGTTTGAGCAGACCGTTAGGGGCGACAAATTGTCGCTTTTGAATTCTTATTTGACCACGTGCCTGGCAAAAATTCAGAATCTTTTCAGTGTATTATTAGGCCATTCTCCAGGAAAAACCTGTTTTAAATTTTATACTTCTAGCCAATGTGGTTTGGGCACGCCCTTAAGGGGGGACTATTCACTATTTATCGAAAAAAAATAATAATTTTGAAACATAAAAAATTATAAGAGGAAATATTACTCTCTATCAAAAAAAAATATATATATTTTCGCCCAAATAATTAATTTTTTCGCGAAAAGAAATTAATTTTTTTCTCTTGCAAGCTTTGTTCTTTATCATAAAATTGGATACAAAAATTTCAGTGTAATTTTATTTTTTGCGAATTTAAAAGAAATGCTGAAATTTTTTCTCGTGATAAAATGAATTTTGTATTACACCAAAAAAAATTATTTATTTTTGAAAAACAGTAATTTTTCTTTAAAAAAAAAAATCTATTAGCTTATAATTTTATATTGGGTGTCAATAGAGTTTTTGCTTCTGGATATATTTTGTATAGAGATTTCAGAAGGTCCTCACATTTTCACTTACAACATTTAATTTGCTAAACCGATTTTGATAATTTTAAACGTTACAGTGGTCAGAGGAATAACAAACAATATGTGTCACAATTACCAAATTATCTAGGTCTTTGCACCGTGAACGCCTTTAGGCACAGATTTCTAGAGGCCATAAACTTAAAATCCATGTTAACTTTGCAAGACCCTTTTGAGGTTCTGTATAACTGTTATTGTACTCGCATTTGATTCATAATGACCCACAACTTGTTGTGCAGTGTTATTCCTGTTTTAATTTAAAATTCTTGTTTGTATAAATTAAAACATTATTTGCCCTGCCTTGAACCATATAGTTTTGGAATATTATAATCTTGTTTTGAGTTTTAAAATTTCTTTTAACAAGTTATCAACAAATTAAACTTAAAATGATTCAATATTGAAATTCGTTTAAAAATGTTAAATTGATCAGAAATGTTAATTGATCATACACTTTTTTATATATATACCAACGTCAAAATAATAAGAACTTAACAAGTTTTCTACACCAACAATATTGGCGTCATACGAATTTTAATTCATTGTTAACTATTAGAGGTGTTTAGCAAAGTATCCACAAATTTCAAAAGTAATTGGTATAAAATTCTTGTGGTGATTAAGAACAAAGAAAAGTTGTCGAAGAAATAGATTGAAAACTTTTTAATTAGTGTTTTTAAGCGTTAATTTCGATTTTTTTTTTAAATTAGGAAATAATGTTTCTTTAAAGTTACAGCGCCGACATTTTATATTAAGCAGCTTATTTTAACGTTTCAAATATTTTGGGTCATTTCAACAACAAGTCCCTATATAACGAATAATTTAGAATTTTTATTCTTATAAAGCCATAATTAAACGATTTTAAAATTGAATATGCCAATATTTTTTTAAACAGTGTATTTTAAAGTTTAAAAATTTTTGCGCCATTTTAATCCATAGTGCATAAAAATATCAATTTCAGCCTCCTGACTGTAGTCTGAGTTAAGACAAAATTTATTAAAAATCGTAAATCCCTTTTCATAAAAAATCCAAAATATTAAATATGGGAAATTTTAGTATATTCAAAAAACCGGCCTTTTCAAAAAACTGGTTGACGTTCTTTCCGGAAAATCGTTTTTTTAAAAACCATCTCGATTTCAGTTTTTACAAAAATTAAAAAAAAATAAACGGTTTCCTTTTTTACAAAACAATCCGGTTTTTTTTTATTTTACGGCATCGAAAAAATGTTTGAACAGCTGTAAAAAATTAAAATAACAATATTAAAAGAAAAATTTTAAAAGATTTTGTTAATTGAAAATATTGAAGAGTTGGATTTTTATCTCATTTGTATTACAAATGTTTTAGGAACTTTTCACCCCGTTACAGTATTTCTAGCATCGAAAAAGTGGTTTTAATTCGCGTCTTGCAGGGAAAATTGTCGTTTAGCTATTAGCTGAAAATCTAGCGTTTTTTTTATCAACTCTGTTAAAAATTATCATATATTTACTATTAATTATTAACTGCAATGTTAATTTTGTTTTTTTTAATTAAAGACCGTATGACACTTACCTATTTTTCGTATTGATTTTGTATTCACGAAAAATTTCTGAATTTTCTTATGGGATTATAATGTATGTGAAGGGCACATGTAAGTCGGTAAGACAATGTTCCAATTCGATTTACATTAGAAAAATATATATTTAAATTAAAAACCGGATAATTGCTTCTCGGTTATGGTTTAAGTACGCTAGATTTGACGCTGGCGGATAGCAATTTTTGAGGAGTTTGAAAAATATAATACTAATGATTTGAGTCAAAATAATCTGACTCTTGTCGACCAAATAACGGCAAAAAATTAATTTTTCTCTAAATTTAAAGAAATTAACATATGGATTGATTGCCAAATTATGGGCAGTTATTGTAAAACATTGGTACAATATAAATTTATTCAAAGTATTGGCCATCGTAAGCTATGACCTTTTCCCATCTTTCTGCCAATATATAGATTCCGCGCCCAAATAACTGCCAAGATAGAAGCAATAGAATTTCGGCTACCCTGTTTTAAAGAGAAGAGTATTCCAGGAAAAGCGCTTTACATCGATCGAAACAAATGGTAGTCAGACGGGGCAAGGTCTGGAGGTGGATGAGGCAAAACTTCCGAACCACTATTTTCTAAATAGTTTTAAGCCGGTCTTGCATTATCAGACCGAGCATTGTCATGATGGAATATTAAGGCTTCATGACTGGTTGCAACGAATCAATTGTGTTCGGTACAGGTCCCCTGTCATCGTCTGGCCCGATTTCAGTAGTTCAAAAAGATGTGACCCTTAGGGTCCCAACAAATACAGAGCATTACCTTGACGCCATGGATTTTCGGCTTTGACGTTGATTTAGTTGGCCAGGCTTCACATACGATTTCAAGCTGTTCAGGTTATCGTAATGGATCCATTTTTCATCACCAGTAATGATTCGATACAAAAATTACATGCAAAATCGTCTTTCGGCTTCAACTTGCTGCTTGAGTGACTCAAAATGATTTTGTCAGTACTTCTTGAGTTTGGCGACAATCTTTGACGAGGGCGGTCTTTGACTTCCGTGTCAGAATCAACACTGCACAAAACATCTCTCACACGTTGAAATCGATGGAACCGATTCAGGATAAGCTTCGTTAAGCAATCGATATGCTACAGCTGCACTTTTTTCAAATTGAATAAGTAAAGTAAAACTTCCCGCAAATGATTGTTTTTTGGCACAAAATTCGACATTTTCAAAGCAAAAAAAAACTTGGTTTTTATACTGTTTCGTTTAATTACTACGAGTAGTTATTAAAGACACAAACCATAGGTAAAAGACAAGCCATCTGTTATATACGAGTAACTCGCACGTCGCACGTTTTCATGCGACACCCAGATGTTACCCTGAGGCCACGTCGCACATTTTCGTGCGACACCTAAATGTTACCTGAGGCAACGTCGCATATTTTCGTACATTTTAATATGGAATTTTACATGGAATTTGGATTCTCTGGCATGTGGTGAACATTCCGGTGTATTTCCCATGTCCGCTGTGTATTTTTAATGGTATTTTTATTGGATAATAAAAAAGTTGGAAATTTAAATTTGTGTTTTTATTACTTCTTTTAAAAATCAATTCATTTATGAGCAAAAAAAATATAAAAATATATATTTATGTAAATTCAAATGGAGATCAGTAGAAAAACAATAAACTTAAAACTAGAAATTCAATTTGGAGATCAGTAGAAAAACATGTTTTATGTTCTCCCAGGCCATGTTGCACGAAAATGTGCGACACCAAAAACCGTTATAACTTCAAAATTAGGGACCAAAATAAAGTCGCGAGTAGTCAAAACTACTAAGAAACAAAATAGAACAAATATAAGTTGTTGGCCTCAGGTGACCAAAATTGTTAAATGACATTGCTACTGAACGATCAAAATTCTAAAAAGGCTTTGGCAGCCAACGTGTTAATATAGATTATTACACACAGTTAGAGTTCGTAAGTAAATTTTATTTTAACAAAATACATCAACGTACATTATTTCTCATAAAGTTTTTTCCTTTTAAGTTGTGAGTTAAATAAGACATATTTACAAATATCTGTATAAGGGTCAAATATTGCTAATGAAGGTAAGTAGAAAATTATAAAAATTATAATTTTGCATAAACAAAATTACCTAGGTCTGGGGTTAAAAAAGAAAAATGCTCATGACACGGATAGCAAATTTTATAGAATATTTTTGACTTTAGACTCGGGCTTAGGTGACCAAGATACTTAAAAAAAGTTTTAGTATAAGTTATTCTAGGCTGGTCTCCTGAGCGGATACTCAGATAGTAAAGACCGTACATTTTATGCCGAAGCAATTTTGTTTTTGTTGCGTTTTTCATTATCTCTAACCAAATAACAGTTATGTCAAGAAAAATTGTCTTCCTAAAACCCCTCCTTACCCCTTACTGCGAATGTCAAAAATAGCTGCCATTTGTCGACCATGCAATTTTGATTAAACGATTTTTATTTTAATTGTTATTTCGTGATTTGTAGTTAGTTATGTTATAAGAAATTTATTTCATAGACTCTCTCTTTGTCCTTCATTACGCTTGTGAAAAATTTTTCTTTTCATCACTTAAATAAATAATTCTATTTAACTAACTTTGAGCACTACCAAGCGGAAAATGGAAACATGTAGCGCTTTACAGTCCACTACACTTTTGTTGCCCCAGCCCTTCTTTACAAATCACTTTTCAACACATCTTTTTTATCTTATGTCTGGACAATTATAAATGTCAAAACCACTTGGACAAGCATACTTGCCTGTGGTCCTCAAAGGGTTATAGAGGGAGGGAAAATAAATATCTCCTATGTATATATTTCTTGGCCCTCCAATTTTTAACGGTTAATTTAAGTAAAGTTAATATATTAGAGGGTCCATTTTCTGTAATTTTATTATTGATTAAATTTCTTCAGACACTTTTTCGCAAAGGATTGTATAAGGTAACAAAAGCTTTTAATTATTTTTAATGTATTTTTAAGTCAATAATAAATTTAAATCTTTACGACCTTTCCAAATCGAATAATTAATATGTATTGTTACACGTGTCCAGATAAAATGTATTATTAATTGCATCATTTGATATTAATTACACATTTTTCGTAATCATTATTAAGAGTTAATTTGAATATAAAAATAGACGCAAAAAAAGTAAATTAAATATTGAAAGTCGTGATATTTAACATGTCTTCTTTATCGAATTTTTGCACAACAATTATTAACTGGTTTCTTAAAATATAAAGAAGTTTGCAAATTTTATTTATATACAAATTCTCAGACACATAAAAAAAAACACTAACAAAATCATAACATCACAATCATTCAGATTTTAGAATATTAGTTAATTATTTAAAAATAATCTTTTCTACCAATCTGCTTGCTTAAATTTGTGTTATTTTTTTTTTTCAAAAAACTAATTAATTTCTAAAAATTTGATTTAAAGGTCATTAAAATAGTGTTGTATAATATATGGGGAAGAAGAAAAATTGAAGCTTAAAAACTTCCTTCCGTTAAACAAAAAAAAATTAATAAATAACTAACACTTAATTTAATTTCACATGCGTCTTTTTTCAAATATTTCTTTGTTTAACTCATTAGTATTTAGAGAATTTGTTTATTTTATACACTCATATGTTTTTTAGTTAGTTTTTAATAGATATTTGTATTGTTTTCTATAAATGTTTTGTTTTGGCTTCAAAATGTTTAGTGTTTTGCGAAATAACTATATTCGTATCTCGATGAATCAGTAACAAATTGACATAAGCAGGACATGCGCTTTAAGTACATAAATATCATGTGTTATTGCTGGATTGTTGAACTGATTAAGGTGATACAGTTCATTGGCCTGTTGTTTTGTGATGGCATTATTAAGGGTGGTTTATAGGGTTACAAATGTATGCAACCAAATATATAGACAGTGTTGTATTTTTTAGGAATATATTTTAATACATATTTTTTGTTTCGAATGTAACAAAATGTTAATTTAGCACTAGAGTATTCAAAAACCGAAACGGAAAACCGGTCAACCGGTTTCTTTTTTTTTAAAAAAACCGATCGTTTTCGAATATTTTTTAAATTCGAAGAAAAACGAAAACCGGTCTTTTTTGTTCGGTTAACCGGTTTTTAAATAACATCACCAACTGGGTTAATTGGTCTCTTTTATTTTTTCCGAACACTTTTATAATCGTTTGTTTAGTTATAAAGATTTAGATGTAAGTCTGATTCCGATAAAGACGTAACTTTGGATATTCCAAATTCAAATAGTTAATTTCTGATCTAAATAACACAATAAACAGTATTCAAAATCCTAAAAAAGTGACTGTACAAAATCATTCATCATTATATGTGACCTTCTCCGAGAAAAGGGACCTAGTGTGTGAAAATAAAGTTTTGAGAAAAACGCATTTAAGGTTTCATAACGCATTATCGCAGTGAACACACCTTGAGTTGGGAGATGCGATTTGGTATGGTTAGTTATGATTGGGTGCCGACTTTGGTGACGTCTTGCCTACACGCAAAGAAAAAACATGGTTGCAATATGATCACTGCTACTATATTCTGCTTGCTGCAATCGGGTATGGTTGTCACAACCAAGTTATTGTTTTTCTAACCATCAACATGGTCGCTACCATCACTATTTAGTAAATATTTTACTATTTTATGATTATCACCTTCCATTTCATATCATGATTGGCTGTAACCATACTGTGGTAGCAGAAATTCTGACTATGAAAAAAATATGATAATTATGCAAAGATAAAATGCTGACAACAATCAATAAATAATTATGCATCAAAAAAAACATGACTTTAACATTTACAGTCAAAATATTGTCTTGTTTTCATATAAACCAAAATTTTTTCAGAACAGTCAGTTTGTTTTTACTACAAAATGTCAGAAATATTATTGTTTACTAAAACTGGACAAATATTAGATGGGTAGAAAATACATTTCACATGTCATTAAAACATTTCTACAATTGACCCATTAAGAAGATTTTTTTAAAGGGTTTTTTTTCGAAAATTCCTTATACATATAATATTATTTACACTAATCAATACTAATTGCCTGTCTTTGAAAGAAAAATTCATAGAAAATACTTAGATTCTAAAGACGTTTTGTAGTAGAAATATTATTAGATTCTAAAGAAAAATTTTTAAAAATTTTCTAAAAAAGTCTTAAATATATCCAAGATTTTTTTATTAAAAAAAAGTCATTAGAATTTAAAAAAAGTTTTTAGTATTTTTCTTAACAATTTTTCTTCAAAAAGTCGTTAATATCAATTTTCTTTAGAAAAAACATTTCTGAAGGAAATATTCTAAGAAATTTTCCTTTAAGAAATTTTCTTAGATTATGGATCATATAATGATATTCCAGGAATCATGATATAGTTATGATTACGTGCGATCATATTATGATAAATTCAATATAACATGTTTATTTAGGACAATAATATGGTAATTTTTTAATCATAATATAACTGTAGGAACCATATTATGGTAAAAATATGTTTATTTTATTAACATAATATGATAACATAATATGATAATAGTACGACTATGATTGGCACAACCATAAACCCAAAAATATATGATGCTCTTCGAATATGATTGCCCCAACAATGTTTTTTCTTTGCGTGTATGTGGTTAAAATTTTTTTTTTTCTTTTAGAGTGACAATTTTAATTTAATTTTAATGTTTTTCTCATTTTTATCGATTTTCCCCATTTCGTTTTGTACGTTTTTATGGGGTTAATAAATTTTTATCAGAAATCTAACTCGTTTCAACTTATTCTACACCCTTTTAGGTACCAGAATCCACTCTTAAGTCCAAACCCGTTTTTTGACACACTAGGTCCCATTTATTGGAGAAGGTCACATATGATGAGTTCATATAACTTGATAAATGCGACGAAAGAACTGAAAAGTTGCACAATTTATATAATTGTCTTTTGACTATTTGTCCAACATCTAGCTTTATCAAAAGCTAACAAAAAAAAAATCGTCTTAAAACGAAACATTTTAATTGCATATTATTTCTAAAATAATATCTTAGAACTAAAAATAGATTTTCTTTTTACATATTTAAAATGTAATATAAAAAATCTTATTTAATGTCAAACTCTTTAAACGTTCAAATTACTAACGTACCTAATTTTACCCAATTTACAAACTTAATTATCTATATATATATACATATATATTTTTTTTTCAAAGAATGAATTTTTTTATTTTTATTACTTTATATATTAATTTTTTTTTTGTAATAAAAACAATTAACAAATTATATAAGCTTTTTATTCAAATTAAAAAAACCGAAAAAAACCGGTTGACCGGATTTTTTTGCAAAAACCGAAACCGGTTTTTTTTAAATTCGATTTTTCGAAGAAAACTGAAACTGGTTTTTTTTAAAAGGCCGGTTTTTTTTTAATACTCTATTTAGCACAATTGCAAAATTTTTATATTTTTTACAAAATTTACAAAAAAAAAAAATTATTGTTTGTGCTTTTATATTTTTAATTTGGATATTTTGCATAAAAAAATTAAAGCTGATGACTTTAAAATGATTTCCAATTACTTTTAAAGGACTCCATTGTTATTAATAATTTGACTCCAGTCCCAGAATTGGAAAGAAGTAGTGTCATATCTTTTATTATTATTTTAATGCATTTGAATTCTGGATAACAATATTACCTTTTATATGTTAAAATTAAGTTATATTTTGTATTAATTTGCCTTTAAAACATTCATATTTACTACAAAAATTTAGACACACTGAAAACATATTAGACATAGTAGATAATTCAGTTAATAAATAAGGGGGGTCGACCTTGTAAATTCATTGAGTATGTTAAGACATATTAAAAAAATATTATTTAAATTGTAAAACCAAATTTACATTTTAATATAAATCTTTTTATGTCGATTTTCTACCAAAAACCATTAAATTTTACATTAAAAACTAGTTAAATGGTATTTTGGTATAGATAAAGCCACAAAACGCCAACCTTTGGGCTTCGCGCTTATTAATTGTAACATTCAGTTAGGCCGTGTAAAAAAGATTGGATCTAATTAAATCTGCTTAGATATAAATATATAGGATTGAATTTAATTAAATTTAGTACCACATATGTAATACACAGCCAGATCTGATCAGATATAATGTCAGATCTTTTCATATCCAAAGGGATGTGGAAAATTTTGTGATTCCTGTGGTCAGATGTGAGCAGATATTATTAAGTAGAATCATATCTGGTGTCAGGTTTGTTCATATTCGATACCACATTTAGTACCATTATTTGAATGGTTTTCAAATAAAAATTTATTTGTATACAAAAAAAGATGTTTTTTAATTTCATATTGAATTCAATTATATATTATGCGTCTATATTAAATTTGATCTGATTATATTGGAGATTTGATTGGATCAGATCTAATAAGACTTCGAATTTGCCCCCAATTTTGAGATCTAATTAGGCCTTGTACAATTAGATCTGGCCAGATCTGCCCTTTTTTACATGGGCATGCATAATCATACATAGTCTTGTATGGGATCATACATAATCATATACGGTCATCCATACTTCTGTATATGTCAATACATCAACCATATAGTAAATTATAATATATCAACCATGTAGTATCATATATGATCATATATGTTCATATACGGTTATATATCCCAAATTTCGGATTCAAAGATACATGATCATATATGAGATCATGTTTGGTCATCTATTGAACTATCTATGGACGCATATGATATGTTCATATATATTTCGATTTTCACATATGAATTATTTTCCATTAATGCCATTGTGTCGGCATTTTACTTGTGCACAATTTTGCATTTAGTTCAAATGACTAACCGTTTAAAATTATGGATTAAAAAATATCAGAAAACGACAAACTTTGGCAGTCAGAGGGCCATTTTGCGGCTATTTCTACAATAAATTATGTTTTAAATTTAATGGGTTGGTGGTTAAAAATTTAAAATTATTTTTCAAATTGTTGCTTATATCAAAAACAATTTTTGATTTCCTGCCTTTTTTGAAAATTGTTGTATATAAGTTTTCATTTATTAATTTTTATTATTCAAATTATATAAAAATTTTCCCTGAACAAGTCACCCAATATGGTGACAAAATATTGGTATTAATAAATATTAATTTTTTTAGGTAATGATCTTAAGCTCATTTTAAACAAAAATAAATATTTTAAATATTCTTTATTGCGGTAAAGAAAAAATTCTTATATTATTTATCAAAAAACAAGAGCAGAAAATTTTACAACTGGGCTAAAAATCGACAACATATGTTTCCATAAAAACTTAAAGTATATTCGTGCATGTTCATATATCTAAAGCAGCGGTTCCCACTAACTTTTTCTTCACGGACCCTCTGAGGAATTTCTACTGGCTGACGGATCACCAAATTTTTAAATTTTTTATATTTAAATACAACGATTTAATCCGAAGATTAAAAGAAAATGGAATAAATACAAATATGGAAAAACGTTTTTATTAGAATTTGCAGAATTAAAATATTTAACAGATAAAAATTTTGGTAGAATCTTTCAATTAAGTTAGAAGGTTTTCTGGAATACCCCATTAACATTTATCTGACTTTTTTACAGAGTTTCTTTTTAAGCAACACTTAGTTCTTATTCATTACTTTTGTAATTTTTTTTAAATACAATTATGGCAACAGACATTGGAAGATTATTTATTATTACCTTCTTAATCTTGAAGAATTTTTTCCGAACTCTTTGCGAACCCCTTTAAACGCAGCTACGGATCTTCAAAGAGTCACGTCCCCATTTGGAAACCTTGGACTTAAAGGAATAACGTTATTGACAGACTCACTCAACATCGCCCAGCCTAACCCGTGAAAAGTCTCGCCCTTAATGGAAACCGAAATTTGGTATGTAGGTTTCCTCTCAGGTGTAACCATACGCTAAGAGGGGTTTTATTTAAAATTTTTACGGAGAGCGGCAAAAAGAGGGAAAACTCCCCTTTGACGGCCTGATCAAATCCCTTTGGCTAAAAAGCTGAAATGTAATGAAGTATGATCTGAATCACTTAAAACGTATATTTTGGTATTTTTGACAGGGACGTGGTAAAAAGTGCTTAAACGTCCTGCCTAAACCGCTGGAGTAGGAAGTTGAAATTTGGTATGAAGATTCCACCTCTGGTGTAGGCATCAGCTTGCAAATAATTTCAAAAAAAACCTAAGTGGAAAATTCCAGCCACATTCGCTGGAAATTCTGCTTGTACAGGTTGGTTGAAAAGTTCCTGCGCTCCAAACTTTTTTTTTCAAGTTGGTATAACTGTCCTGAGAACACATGCAAAGTTGCAAGACATTCTGCCAATTATTTCTTTGTTTACAAGCCATTTGAAGTTGACGTGTCATTGATTTTTTTTAAAATGGAAAAAATTTAATATCGTGCAGTCATTAGATTCTTTGTTTTGAAGGGTTTAAAAGCAAAGGAAATTTATGAACAATTGTTAGAAGTGTATAAGGAGTCCTCACCTTCAAAACGCAGCGTTAAATTTTGGGCTGATGAATTTAAACGTGGTCGTACCAGCCTTAAAGACGATCCACGCGAAGGACGACCAAAAACTGCAACCACAGCAGAAATCATTGAGCAGGTACATAATATGGTTAGTGAAGATCCAAGTTTGACTAAGCGTGAAATTGCTTATGCCATAGACATCTCAGACGAACGAGTACTCCATATTTTACATGAAGAATTACGTATGAAAAAACTGTTTGGAAAGTTAGTGCCGCACACATTAACAATTCAACAAAAACTGGATCGAAAACAAATTTCTCAGCGTAATTTGGAGCGTTTTAAGCCGAATAAAACCGACTTCTTGCGTCGTTTTATATCTATGGATGATACTTGGATCTACCACCATGATCCTAAATTGAAACAAGAACGTTTACAGTGGGCTGAAGCTGGTTGTTCATCTCCAAAGCAGGTGAAGTCACAACGATCAGCAAAGAAGGTTATGGCATCAGTTTTTTGGGATGCAAAAGGAATTGATTATTTTCAGAAAGGTAAAACAATCAACTCTGAATATTTTGGCAGCCTTTTGGATGAGCTGGATGAAAAAATTCGTGAGAAAAGACCTGGTTTAAAGAAGAAAAAAATCAAAATCACAAAAGTGTTTTGACGATGGCTAAATTCAAAGAATTAAAGTACGAATTACTTGAAAATCCACCGTATTCACCAGATTTGGCTTCCAGTGACTCCCAGAAATCTCAAACAATTCCTTCGTGGAAACCATTTTTCGTCGAATAAAGAGGCCATAGCAGCCGTAGACGGTTATTTTGCAGAGCTTCCGGAAAACCATTATAAGTATGGGATAAAATTATTGGAAGATCATTGGAACAAGTGCATTAAGCTTCCAATAGATTATATTGAATAAAAAAATATATTTCGTAACAAAAACAGTATTCTTTCAATTCGAGCGCAGGAACTTTTTAACCAACCTGTAAGTCCCACTTTCTGCGTAGGCATCTGCTTAGACGGGATTTTTGGAAATTCCTACGGGAAGGGGCAAAAAGGGGAATAGTCTCCTCCCCAACGACCTGCCCAAACCCTTTTGGGTGGAAATCTGAAAGCGTTTAAGAGCATCATGTGGAATTGTGAATACGAAATGATCCTATTATGATCATAATATGATCCAAAATGATCATAAAATCATTCTTCATGATACTAACATGGTCAGTTAGGATCATATTTGAATAATTAGGATATCCAATCGTAAATTATTTTTCTGCGAGTAGACTTTTAATATGCTTGACTGAAATTTATTTAATTTTTTGTTTTTCAGAAAATTATCGTTATTGGGTAATTTTTATGCCCTTCACCATATATGGTGGAAATATAGCTCTAAGATCCCATAAAGTATATATATATATATATATATTCAGTGCCCATACTTTGAAGACATCTGTATATACAGCCAAAAAAGTCCCTATAATATGCGCTGTATCCAGTAAATTGTCTTCAGTCTAAACAGTAGAATAACGAAAAGTTTAAGGACAGTCTTCAAAGTAACAAAATGTCTTCATAGTAACTTGTGGAACGAAAAACCGTCCCCGCAACATGCGCCGTGCACATATATATATTATAGGGACTTTTTTGGCTGTATATACAGATGTCTTCAAAGTATACATAATGAATATATATATATATATGTATATATATATATATATATATATATATGTATATATGTATATATGTATATATGTATATATATATATATATATATATATATATATATATATATATACATATATATATATATATTCATTATGTATACTTTGAAGACATCTGTATATACAGCCAAAAAAGTCCCTATAATATATATATGTGCACGGCGCATGTTGCGGGGACGGTTTTTCGTTCCACAAGTTACTATGAAGACATTTTGTTACTTTGAAGACTGTCCTTAAACTTTTCGTTATTCTACTGTTTAGACTGAAGACAATTTACTGGATACAGCGCATATTATAGGGACTTTTTTGGCTGTATATACAGATGTCTTCAAAGTATGGGCACTGAATATATATATATATATATACTTTATGGGATCTTAGAGCTATATTTCCACCATATATGGTGAAGGGCATAAAAATTACCCAATAACGATAATTTTCTGAAAAACAAAAAATTAAATAAATTTCAGTCAAGCATATTAAAAGTCTACTCGCAGAAAAATAATTTACGATTGGATATATCTTGGACCTTATGCAATTTTAAGTCGGTTTAGCGATGTCCGTCTGTCTGTTTGTATGTCCGTCTGTTTATTGAAATGGCGATAACGACGCGCAGTCGCAAGCGCGGGGATTATTATTACCTAGATTAATAGACATCCTCCCGAGAACTTTGGTACATGAAATGAACAGCATCGGTCCAGTGTTTAAAAAGTTATGAGTGAAAATATGAAGGTATGTACCTCTAAATTTTTTTATACAAATTGGTGTATTTTAATACAATTTCATAGTAGCGACTGGCAAGTAAAATATTTTCACTGGTTTTTTCTCCAATCGCTAATAATTAAATAATATTTTTTATTCACCTCAAACAATTTTTTTCACGACTAAATTTTTTTTTTTCACCACTAGAAATTTTTTCAAAGAACTTTTTTTTCACCTCAAAATTTTTTTTTAACCACAAATTTTTTTTAACATCCAAAAAAGTTTTACGCCGCAAAAAAAAATTTTTTTTTACATCCAAAAAGTTTTTCATCTCAAAAAATTTTTTTCACCTCCATACTTTTACTTCAAAAGTTTTTTACATTATATGCATCCAAAACATTAGAGAAGATTTTTTAGGATGTTGGTGGGGGGTATTCGAAGATTGGGCACAGCCGAATTTAATCATATTTTCTTGTGTTATTTGTTGTTGGTTTTGGATTTTGGGTAATTTTTCATTTTACTTTGGAAATTTTTTTGTTTTTTTTTTTTTTGTTTTTCTTTACAACATTTTTAATTTTTTGGGGGGAATTTTCATTTTGGCGATTCTGTATTTTTATTTTTAAGCCAATTTTCTTTCCAGAATAAGTAGTTACTACAATGACTATACTTAAAAAAGTTTGTAAGTTAAAATAACTGAAAATATCATTTAAAAGAAATGATATTTCTCTACTTAATTTTCATTTAAAATAAATGCCATTTGTTATTTATTTTTTAATGTTGATTAATCAACTGACACATCCGTAAGAAACAAATGATATAATCAGTTAAAATAAATATCAAAATTTTACCTACCAATCCTTAAAAAATAAATGTTTTTTTCATTTTTTTGAAATTATTTCCGTTTTTGTATTTTTTTTAATATACTCGTACAATACAAAATGTATGTATGCATATGAAGCTATAAACACTTTTTGTGTGAAAGTGTTTGTATATGTATGTGTGTTTTTGGAGTTCTTGTAATTTGTATAGAAAAATTTTGTATATATACAACCAATTTAAATAAAAAAACAAATTGAAATTTTTTGAATATTTTGTTTTTGAAACAGACAGCAAACAAAATTTAAATTTGTAATAACTGTTACGGACACAAATAAACCACAAGTTTCCGTTTTGTGGGTAAATTTTTATTAAATTTCAAACAAATGAAAAAAATAAATGAAACTGAAAAAAATCGGTAAATGATAGTAAATTATTTCGAATAAATGTATAAAAAAGTTAATATAGATATTTCTTTGAAAAATAAATGTATCTTCTTTTATTTTTAAATGGAACTACAAACAGTTAACTACATAATATTCTGAGTGTATAAGCAATTAAAAAAAAATTGGTTATAAATATCACATTTTTTTGTAATTATAAAAATTGCTGAGCACAACAAAACTAACTATTTCTGACCCCAAACTAAAACATCTAAAAAAATGTTAAATTCATTATTATAACTACTTATTTGGTAATGAAACTCTTTGCTGGGTTGCTATTTATTTTTACATACGCATTTGGTTGGTTATAAGCGTTTCTATTTAAAAATCTAGAACCTGAATTAACAACTCACAAAGAAAACAAAACAATAACTTTTGAAAAATTTTAAAAATAATATTTTAAGCAAATTTGTTTAGCATCATTAATTTTAATAAACACAATTCTTAGGAAATAAAAGTCATAATAGTTACTAATTTTTTTTTTAATCCTCATATAATATTTATATTTCTTTTTTAAATTTAATTTAATTACCCTCTAATGTGTATGAGTACCTATGTATGTGGTTGGCAATAGTAAAAACAGCATGACCTTCTACAGCACTTGAAATTAACCACCATAAGCAACATTTTTTTTTTTTGTATTAATTTACAATTTAAATTGTTTATAATATTTTTAGTTTAATAAATTTAAGAGTAACAAAAAGTGTGTAGTAAATTTAGTGAGGGATTTTGTAAGATTTTTTTTAATATTAATTTTTTTTCATATTTCTCTTAAAATATTAAATAATATTACAAATGCTATAAATGTTAATGTTTATATGTATGTAAGTTTGTTTAATTTTTTTGTATTTTTATTTAATGGACAAATTGTACTTGTAATACTTGTTAAGTGTTTTGATTTTGACATAGAAATTTTAAATGTGTTATTTTAATAAAATTTATATCGTTACTTAAAATAAGTTTATGAATAATTGTTTAGAATTTAAATAGTTCTAATTACTATTTTATAATTTTAAAATTTTAATTTTGAATAACGAAATTAAAAACATTTTTAAAATTTTTAAATTTATTTAAAGCTCATATTTATCCAATAACCTTTAAATTAATTCAAATTTTATGTGAATTTTTTAAAAATGTATTACATAACGAGTATAAACATAAATTAAGTATTATTGGTTTTAAAAAAGTCTAGAATATATTATAAAAATGAAAAAAAAAAGCCTAAAAACCTGTTAACCAACAAGTTCCATGGAATAGTTTAGTCCACATACACACATTTAAAAGCCATTAAAATGCAAATCATTCTTTTAAGCTACATAATTTTTTATCACAAAATCTTAAAAAAAAAATATATTAATCGAAACCCATTTTTACTAGCAATGGATGGTTTATAAAATAGACTTTTAACATTGACCTTGAATGGGACAAGTTTGCTTAAACATACAAAATGAAGAAGCCAAGTTTTTGTATGTCTAATGAACTATCTCAAGTCTTTTGACTATACTTTATTTAAATATCCAGCAAAAAAGAATCTCTATACGAGGCTGGCAAACAAAGAAACTAACGTTTTCAATAATTACTTTACATATGTTAATTTTAATTTATTATTTTATTTTTTTGGCATCAAACAAAAATAAATTATATTCTAAAACAAGTTTTAAATGGACCGGAAGATTTTGTATATAAACCTGCTTATTATTTATTTAGTTTTGTTGGAAAATAAAAGTAAAAACGTAACTCGTGATTTTGTATGTCTAATGGCGCTTAATTTTTATTTTATTATGTATAAATTTTTATTATTTTATTTTATCTATTGTTTGGTTTACTTGAAATAGGAAGCAAAAATAGGTTAAAGGTTGTTAAATACAATTCTAAAATGTATGATACGTTTCATTTTGTTTTATTTTTATTTTTTTTAAATGCTTTATGAAATATTAGACTTTTTATAGCCAATTAAATTGTTTTGTTACGAGTTTATTATGTCATTAAAGAATTTAAATTTTAACCTTAGATTTTGAGAATTTTTTTATTAACAGTTGTTAATTTGCTGGCAATGACAAACAATTTTTTAAATAAACCAGAACGCTTTATTATTCGGCAATGTACAGTATTACGAGGGCTGTTCAATAAGTCCCTGACTTTTTGAATTTCCCGCCTCTTAACACCCCATCTAAATTAGAGATAAAAATCTTAGCAATCCGGTAGGCTAGTTGATAGCGTGCTAGCTTATCAGTGTGGGGGTCGCACAGTGCTTTGTTCCCATATAACGAGTGGACAAAAATAGAAGGAGTTATCGTAGCTTACTGAAATTTGATACGCGATTTTAGTTTGCGTTAATTAGAAGACAAACGAAATTTTGGGAAAATTGGTATAAGGACACGCCTACCTCCCATATATCCTGAAGTTTAAAAATGTAATTAAATCTTCAAATTTGGTCAGAACCTAACGAAAATTGATAATTGTTATAAGAACAAAGTTATTAACGTGCCTGCCAATTTTCTTTTCAATCGAAGAAAGGACTCGCTTACCTGTCATATATCCTTTTTTTAAAAAAATTACTTAAAATCTGTAAAAGTTAACCGATTACATTCAAACTTATCAAATTAATTTAAATAAATATAAAAAACATGTATACTAAAATTCGATGACTCGGTTTTGTAACTAAAAAGTCATTTTGTACACTCACAATATTATTTCGTTAAAAACAAATTAAAATACATATTAAATTAATCGAAAATACAATCAAAAAGAGGACTACTGATTTTTCATTATATATTTAACCCATTTTGTTGTTTATTTTTAATCACTGTTTAATAATTGACAAAAGTAAAAACAATAGAAAGTCGTTTAAAATAACCATACAATTTTTATTAACAAAAAGTTAGAAAAAACTACTTTTGTGGTTTGTTTTTCAAATTGAAATTTTTTTTATTTGTGTGTAATTACAAAACAGAACACAACATATACAGGTGTATATATTTTTATTGGCTTTGTGTGTATGTATATTTGAATAATTTCTTGTAATTTTTATTGAAATAATTTTGTATATATACAAATTATTTTGGTAAAAAAAAAAAGGAATTATATGAATTTCTATTATTTGAAGCAGAAAACATAAAATTTTACATTCAACTGAAAATATCAACTCCTACTGAATGTCTGTAAATTTTTATAGTTTGTTTTTTGAATGACTGATTCAAATAGTTAAAAAATATATTTCTATGAATTTCAATTGATTCTTCATTTAAAAACAAACTTTACGTATTACTTTTTAAATAAACTACAGTCGGTAACGAAAAATATATTGTGAGTGTATATCATTTTTTTAAGTCTTTATAATCCCTAAAAATATTTTTAAAAAATATAAAAAAATTTACTTACAAAAAAATAAAATATTTTTAACGTAATAACAAATAACTAAATACTATATTTAAGAAAATAAGTTTTTATTGAAATTTGACTTTTATAAAAATCGAACTTGAGTTTCAAAATTTCTTTTGTATATTTACAACTTGGAAAGTTTCTAAAATAAAAACTTAAAATGATAAAAAACTACACTTCCGACAACCATTCAACAATCATTCAAGCTACAGCTGAAACTTAAAATAACAGACAATATGATCAACCTGCTAGTGATTGAGATCGTTAAGGTGCTGATGTTAGATGTATCTACGAAACTGTTGATCGTGGATCGAATATCAACATGACTGACATATTTTGTAGAAAAATAAATAGACGAAAATTGTTTTGAAATACAAAATTATCACTTACTATATATTTTATGAAGAAATATTTAAATTTTTTAACCGAATTTTGTTAGTTTATAAAGTTAAAAAATTTAAGAGACATGTGCCTGCTAATTTCTTATTTTCCACATAAAAATGGTTGGTTCTATCGAGCTACCTAAAACATTATAATATTTAGCGGCCTCTGGCTTAGGTTTTGTCAACCATTTGATTTTTATTTAATAACTTCTCACTATTTCTTTAATCTTATTTCAGATTTTTATGTTATTTCATATAGGTCGTTTTTTTACCTTAACATTGCCACACTAGATAATAAAATTTTAAGTAAAAATGTGAATTTAGTACATTTTTAAAACTCTTTTTTTTTGAGTTGTGGCAAAAAATAGGCTCTAAATTTTTTCGGGATCTTTTAAAAACACTATAAACTGACTAAAAACAAAATAAAAATATGTTGGATTTTTTCGGATTTTTTTAAAATTCCATTAAACTTTTATAAATTTTGAAATTTTTTAGAAAAAAATATTTTTTGTGAGGTATTAAAAATTACTCTAGATAAGAAAACCAACCCAAATTTTATTTTTTCCGTACTCCGAACGTATTGAAAAACACAAAAATCAAAATTTCATGCACTTTCTTAAGCAATAAAATGCAGTTTTTAATTCATTCATTTTTGCTTAAATTTCACTAACTTTAGCGCCCTCTAGTGCAGGAGAGCCAAATGATACCAGTTCCTTAAAATTTATTTGAGTTGTATTATTATCTATCGATCACTATAAATTTTATCACATTTTGAGACAATTTTTTTTTTTTTGATTATTGTCTATGGGTCAAAGCACAGTGGGTCGTGGGTTCGATTCCCACTAGAGGCTATGGTATGTTTTTGCTACAACGAGCCAAAAGCCTTTGTTGCTAGTGCTCGGTTAGGGTATTAAGATATAATTTGTGATTGAATTTGTAATTGAATTTAATAAGTAAAATGCGTCGGCAGAATAAGGGCATAAAATTGCTAATTGCCGAGCTTATGTTATGCTACGTTTCCACTTGCCTGTTTTGAGTAAATCATGTTGTTTTGGCGAAATAAAAAATATATAGGAATGTATATGTTTTGTTTTGTTTTAAAATACATGTAAAACACGTTCAGTGGAAATGTAGCCTTAAGGCTAGGTAAACTTTTGGTATTTCAAAATAAAACACGACAGTTTTCCTTTGTAGTAAAAAATTGAGTGATAATTTCCCAAGAAACATTTTTACGACTCTCCGACACGTACAGATTCATGAATCCGGCTTCTACTGTACGATTTCGGTCCGAAATTACGTATCCGTCAAAGCTTGTACGTAAACGGAACATTAACGGTCCGTATAATTGAATTTTCGAAAAAAAATACATTTTGACTACGGAAAACCATTTTTCATCAGTTTTTCTTCCGTTGCTTTTGGATTTGTTTAGTTATCAAAATTAAATACTTAAATATCCATGAGGTAAATATTTATGAAATTTAAAACTATTTTAACGATGATGTGTACAAATTTATGCAGCTTTGCAAATAAAAATATTACCTGAAAGTTAATAATAGATTTTTAAAAAATATGCAAATTTGCATTGTGTGCTACATTATCTTGAATACAACAATTTAAACCAAATTTAATTTTTGTTTTATTTTTTCATGTCTTTTAATGGGTTACAACCGCAGTGATTGATGGATGCTAAATGTGCTGGATATAAATATGGTATTTGTTAGTGATTTTGTTTGGTATTTGTTGTATTTAGTTTTTAAACGTTTTGTTATTTTATTTTAAATATTTTTGTAAATAAATAAAAAAAAAATAAAATTTGATATTAAAAATTAAAAAAAAAACCATTTACACAAATCAGATTTTGTTAAAAAACGGTACGAATAGGAACCGAATACGGCTCAGTAAACGGTACGTCATGGAAGGACTTTCAACGGACAAATCCGTTTTTCATCCGATATATCGGTCCGAAAACGGTCCGTCATTAACGGACTTTTAACGGACAACTCAGTTTTTCATCCGATATATCGGTCCGTAAACGGTCCGTCATTGACGGTATTTCAACGGATTCGAATCAGTTTCGATGTTCCATGGATCCAGAAAATGGCACGTAAACGTAGTTGGATTCCGTTTATGACGGACCGAAAACGGTATGTAAACGGAACGTATTGTTTGTTGGGTTTATTTGAAAAATTTTTATTTTATTGAAACATAAAACAAATGATTTTCCGATTCTTATAATTGTTGAAAATACAAAGTACATTTTGTTAAAGTACATTAAGATTTCCAACACCTTCTGTCAAATTGTACTTTAATTCATAAAAATGGCCTAAGACCCAACATCAAACAACATTTATTGTCTTTTGGTGACGGCAATGCTTATGTAAGTAAATCAGCTGGTATCTCCTCAGTAGAAAGGTATTTTATATTTATATCACCTCTTTCAATATATTCTCTTACAAAATGATGACGGATGTCAACATGTTTGGTTTTATTGTAAAACACGGGATTTTTGCACAAATTTCCTACTCCTTGGTTGTCATTATAAATGGTGACAGGTTCCTGCACTAATAAGATTTGGGAAAGAAAACGTTTTAAATTAATAGCTTCTTTAGATGATTCCGATATGGACATGTATTCAACTTCGGTGCTGGATAATGCAACTGTTCATCATTTTCATGATTTCCAGCTTCTTGCTGCATTAGCAAAATTGAAATTAGATCCTGTATATAAACGACGATCATCTATTGATGCACCCCAATTAGCATCAGCGAATCCCTCTAATCCCAACTCCGATTTGGAAAACTTTAGTGTTGTGTCCCTTTCAAATACCTGAGAACCCTTTTCGCTGCGATCCAATTGTAATTTTTGGTTCGTCATCGTGCCATCTCTAATCTCAATAGTCTTAAATATTGAAATTAAAGTAGTTTAAAATATATTTTAAAATTTTGTTAGCAAAAGGTAAAAAATTTCGAATTTGCGCTTTTATGTAAAAATTTTGTTTGCTGATTACAATACAAAATATCGCAAATACATTTTATACATTACGGCATAATGGACGTTGCTCTTATGAAACTTTATATTTATCGAAGGCACTAAAACTATTATTTTTTTTCACTTAAAAAAAAGTTAAAATATTTATATGTCAATTAAAATTCAAGTAAAAAATGTCCTAAAATAAACTTATGATATTTTTCCATTTTCCAATAATAACAGGAAATGTTACTGTGATACTTTGTATTTTTTCAACCATTTCCTTAAGTAAGTTAATTTAAGAAGACAAAGGACACCCAGTGTTCCTTAGCCATAGATGACGTGTATCACTTAGGGCGTTCCTTTTTATAGCTCTCTCAAGCAGAACCGTTAATAAATTGTAAAATATATTACCTTTACCATAGAAACAATTTCATATTTATTAGAACATTTTTATCAAATTTAAGGGAAAAGTGCTATTAAACTTGATGTTAGAAAGTATTTTCTTATGTTCTAGTATTTTTTAGTTTTAAGTAAAAAAAAAATATCTAATGAACTTAAATAAAATATAATTTTTCTTAAAACCAACGAAACATTTCCTTGCATGCAGTAAAATTTAAGATGATAAATTTATCTTATTGCCGGCAATAAATATATACGAAATCGAGTGGTCCAAACTAGAGATAATGTAATTTTGACAAAAATTACAGTTAGTTTGACATTTTATCTAAGCAATAATTGCTAACGAATATTGCAGGAGATTTATTGTGACACATATTGCTGGCAATAAATATGTACGAAATCGAGATAATGTAGAGGTAATGTAATTTTGTCATTTCCTGCAATTTATGTCAATACTACGGGTAATCGAAAGGGCAACACTACTCCTGTAAACAGGCAGCTGTTAGCTGACGACTTCTGTCAAAATTTGAACAAGCTGCGTCCTTTAGGCAAGTTTCTGAACGTATTTGCATGTGACTGTTTTGTACATGCTTTCCCATATATTTTTTCGCCAAAACAACACGATTTTCTCAAAAGACGCAATGAAAATGTAGCATTAGTTTCTGTGTGAAAGCCATTGATAGCAGACTACCGCGTGACTTGATTTCAAAATTTGAGGATTGAGGAGAAAATGAAATATGGCAGTTTCCATGGCAAAAGTCCATAAATTTCTTCTCATATATAAACGGTTTTTAATGCCACTTTATTTTTTTTTTTTTTGTACTGATTTTTAGTAAAAAAAATTATTATTTAGCAATTATTTTTACTATTTACATTTTGCAAATTACAGAATATTTACAAATTTTTGTTGCTAATTTCAGAAATCATCTTACAAATTTTTGAAAACCGATTTACTAAAATTAGCAAAAAAAAATTTACTAATTTTAAAAAAGTAGATATTGAAGGAAATGTTATTTCTAATAAAAACTTATACCTTCAAACCAAAGTTGTCTTAAAATGTTACATAGTTTCAAAAAGAGGATCGGAATTGAAGATACCGACTTATGTCTGAAAATAGGAGATCCACTTAGAATAGCACTAAAAGGCTTTTTTAGTTCTAAAAAAAAATGTCTAAAAAGGTTTTTAAAACAGAAATTACCAAATTAAAATAAAATGATAAATTTTATTTTAATTTGGTAATTTTACTTTATTTATTTTTTGAAAGTTAAAAATTTTGATGCTCGACAAACAAATTAAATTTTGAAATTTTGTCCTAATATTAATAATTTATAGTAAATTCTTTTGCTGATTTTAGCAAACAGATTTTAAATTCAAATTTACAAAAAGTTTACTAAAATTTAGTAGCCACTAATTTTTCTACAAATTTCAGCAGACATGAGTTGCTAAGACAAAAAAAACCGCTGGGCTCAAATAAGCAAAATTTCCCGTAATAACAGCAAAATTTTCATTTGCCATTACAGACTTTTTTTGTGAGCCCAAAGTGACTGTTTCTTGTTTCCAATTATGACGGACAGGATTTGACCCCAGCGATGAAATCATCTCACAAACAAAGCTATTTTGATGGCCTTGACATATCTTATTTTTTTTTTTTTTTGAAGAGATAAAAAAAATTGGAAAAACGAGCTCAAAGAAAGAAAAGTCACGGACTTATTGACCCACCCTCGTATGTACCCATTTTCATTAGGGTGGCAGTTATTTTGCAAAACAAAATCAGGAAAATTTACAGGTAAAAAAGCTTCATAATATTTAATTAAAATTTTATATGTATGAAAACAAAACTAAATCGATTTTCATCCAATTTAACACTTCATAAATATTATGAAACAATTTCATAAAAATGCAAGTATATAACATGTTTCATTATATTTAGAGTATTTAAAAAACCGGCCTTGTGGAAAAACCGGTTTCGGTTTTCTTCGAAAAATCGAATTTTAAAAAAACCGGTTTCGGTTTCGGTTTTTGCAGAAAAAACCGGTCAACCGGTTTTTTCGGTTTTTTTTTTAATTTGAATAAAAAGCTTATATAATTTGTTAATTGTATTAATTACAAACAAAAAAAAAGAAATTTAATATATAAAGTAATAAAAATAAAAAAATACATTCTTTGAAAAAAAAAATATTTAATAATATTTTTTTTATTGTATTTCATTTCAACATTATATTTATTGGTTTTAATATTTTTTAATATAATATCTGAAAAATTAATATTATAAAACTATATTCATATCAAATGAATAGAGATTATTAAGTTTGTAAATTGGTAAACTAGGTACGTTAGTAATTTGAACGTTTAAAACGTTTGGCATTAAATAAGTTTTTTCAATATTAAATTTTAAATATGTAAAAAGAAAATCTATTTTTCACTTCTAAAATAATATTTTAGAAATAATATGCAATTTAAATGTTTCGTTTTAAGTCGATTTTTTGTTTGCTTTGATAAAGCTAGAAGTGGAAAATACTCTTTCACTAATAGTAGATGTTGGACAAATAGTCAAAAGACAACTATATAAATTTTTCAACTTTTCAGTTCTGTGGCCGCATTTATCAAGATATATGAAATCATCATATAATGATCAATGATTTTGTACAGTCTCTTTTTTAGGATTTTGAATACTGTTTATTGTGTTATTTAGATCAGAAATTAAAATTTTTGAATTTGGAATATCCAAAGTTTAGTCTTCATCGGAATCTATCAGACTTACATTTAAATCTTCATATCCAAACGATTATAAAAGTGTTCGGAAAAAATAAAAGAGACCAAGTTACCCAGTGGGTGATGTAATTAAAAAACCGGTTAACCGAACAAAAAAGACCGGTTTTCGGTTTTCTTCGAATTTACAAAATATTCGAAACCGATCAGTTTTAAAAAAAAAAGAAACCGGTTGACCGGTTTTCGGTTTCGGTTTTTGAATACTCTAATTATATTTATAAAGCCTTTCTTAAATACAAGGTGCACCATCTTTAATGGCGGTATGAAATGACTTAAGACACATGTTTTTGAAATTTCAGTTCAGTACAATTTTTAACATGTTGGCTGAAAATGCGGATGTTGACTGAAAATGTGTAAAAAAAGGTCCACACGATTACTGGATACCATACTGCAAATCAAACAATGCAGTTTCTGCATTTCGTACTTCTTTCTGTGGGGTTATTTAAAAAGCAAAGTGTATGCCAATAATACTCAAAGCAAACATTCGCTCTACTCCACCCAAGATGTTGTTGCAAATTTTTATATTCGGAAAACATGAATTTTCATGAAAGTCGCTGCACTTGGTAATACATAATGTACGGACCGATAATACAGAGCACTCATTACTGATAACACTGTACAAAATAAATAAACGGCTTCTGCTAGAGGGAACCACAAAAACAATATAATATCGGCCTTTTGAAAGTTTGTGTTTGAATTTTACTTTAGTGGGCGTTGAAATTTCCCCCCTTTTGCACATTCTTATGATGAATCGGCATAAGAAACCATGTGAACCTTACCTTTTTAGTACAAAATATGTTAAGAAGATTTATATAAAAAATTACGAGGAACATTAAGGAGTTAGAGGGTTAAACTCCTTAATGTATGGGTCTTTTATGAAAAGGGGGAAATTCCCTTAAAACGGGGATATAACGGGTTAAATTTTCCACAAAAATATTTGTCATAAAATTTTACTACAAGTCTCTGAATACACTAAAGCTCATAATTCAATTTGAATGGGATAAATAAGTCAAAACCAAAAATGTGTTTAAGGGTTGGTTTTGTTAATTTGTGTAAAAAGTGCGAGATGTAAAATTTTAATTTAATACAATACAATAGAAAACTTTAGATATGATACTCGTTATAGGATCCCAAAGGATCCCATAATAATATGTCGTTTTGTAATTTTGGTAAATAATTTTAATATACATATAAAAATACAAAATTATAATAAAATTAATTTTTATTTATAAATTAAAAATTATTTGAAGTTAAAAAGAAATTTTATTATAATGTGAACAGGTTAAGTATGTAGGGAAAGTATCCCTATACTCGTATCTATTAATAAAAGGAAGAGAGCAAATTTTGGCATTTTTTACTGATGCGCTCATTTGGAATCCGTCAGAACCTTATTAATTTGGAAAAACTTTGAATTTGTTGTACAGTGTAATAGGTAATGCGCTATGGAGAGTATAAGGGTACCCACTACTGATAGTACATGAACTGGCAATACCTTATACCAAGTTTTTGCTGGGTGATTTTTATTTAAACCCAAAAATCCCAGATGGTTTTTTCCTTAACTTAACTAATTTTTAGTTCTTTCTACAGACGTATGACTAATATAAAGTGTAGTGTAAAATTTAAACAATCTAATTTTTTATATTAAGATCCTCAAAGCTTAAACTATGTACTTAACATTATTTTGAATTCAAATAAAACAATTAAAATCAAATTAAACATTTTTGTTCGCAGTGTTTATTTAACTAATACGTCCTTTAAAATGTAATTTAAATCAACACAAACAAATACAAAAAGCTCCTTGTATTTTTCAACAACAACAAAAAAAGCTAAACCTCCATTAAGATTAAGTATCATTCACAAAACAAGTGTCAAGATTTACACAAAGTAAACAATGAAACAACAACATTAATACGAGTAGTACGAGTACATAGAAAATATAACTAAACTAAGTTGTTGCCACTTTTTTGTATACCCTTCACCATATGTTATAAGGGAATATAAGTATAAGTTTGTCAATCAGTTTGTAACATGGTGAGGTATAAGTCTTAGACCCCATTAATCTGATTGATACTTTCTCAATTTCAGACAGATTGAGCGATGTTCGACTGTATATGTATGTATGCATGTGCATCCGTTAGTATATCCGTCTGTTAAAAAAATGGCAATCATTATAGTATTAAAATAAACCGGCCTTTTAAAAAAACTAGTTTTCAGTTTATTTGAAAAATCTTTTTTTGTTTTAAACCGGTATTGGGTTTTACAAATAGCCGGTTATTCGGTTAACTGGTTTTTTGATTATTATTATACCCTCCACCATATATGGTGAGGGTATATATCAGTTTGTCATTCCATTTGTAACATGTCGAAATATAGGTTTAAGACCCCATAAAGTATATATATTCGTGATCCTTATGCAATTTTAAGTCGATTTAGCGATGTCCGCCTGTCTGTTGAAATGGCGATCACGACGCGAAGACCCAAGCGGGGGTGCCTATTTTTACCCAGATTATTAAAAATCCTCCCGAGCAGTTTGGTATTTAAAATGAGCAAAATCGGTTCAGCGGTTCAAAAGTTATGAGTGAAAATGTGAATGTACCTCTAAATTTTCCATACAAATTTGTACAATTTTTCTGTATCTATTTTTTTTTTCTGTTAAGTAAGTAAAAATGTTATTAAGTCTTCTTATTGTTCGATTACATTTATTGTCTTACATGCTATGAGAATAATAACATTCTTAGAGCTATATGTGTGTTACTCTAATAACTAAGTTAACGTAAAAATCAACAATGTTAAAGTCGCTAACAGAGCAGACCTCTGTAAATAACATTGCTAAACTAAATAAATAACATTAATAAAACTAAAGCCCAATATTATAACTTGCCTAAAGTGAGGAATAAAGTGACCTTTAACTTTTTTTGGTTATTACAACTTCCTTATAAAATAAAATTAAGTTTTTTGAAAATATAGCATTACCAGAGCAAAAACCGATTACTTTTGACAAATTAAAATGGTTCTTAAAAATACGTAGTGGCAACGATGTACTTTTATTTATTTATTTACTTACAACAAACAAAAAATACAAACGAAAAACAAAATTTCTTCGATTTTTGTAAAAAATAAAAATGTTTGTTGTAAAAAATTTACATTTTCGACGCCGAACACAGAAATAAACCAAACAGCAAAGATACGGTCTAAAAACTACACGGCAACTACACTGCAGAGCAGAAAATATGGCAACTTCAAATGCTTAAACCTTACGTTAAAAGTTAAAGGTAAGATGAACTTACCTTTAGCTTATCGGTCACTTTTAGGTTAAAGTATACTTATAATAAAGAAAAACTAATAATCTGTCCGTTAACATCCTCACTTTAGCTATCGGCAAGTTATAATAATGGGCCTAAATAACAAAAGTTCGTTACATAAATTGACAAAACATATTCATATTACAGTTCATGCAAATTTTAGTATATACGTATATCATCTTCAGCCCCTATGGTGGAGGGTATTCAAAGATTCGGCACAGCCGAATTTAGCCCTTTTTTACTTGTTTTTATTTTACATTTAAGTTTGAGCGGCTGTAAAAAAATTTATATAACGATATTAAAACAAAAATCTTAAAAATTTTTTTAATATTTATAAGAAATAACTATCAGTTGGGCGATTTCATGTGAATACACAAATGCACCCCGATTAAGTATTTCTTGCATCAAAATAGTCTTCGCGATTTTCTGGTCAGATCTGGCTGTTTTTATTTGTCGAAAATCTAGTGATTTTTTATAAAACGTAATTTTACTTAAAAGCCAGAGTTGTATATTCAAATATATTATAAATTTCGCAAACTGATATTATTTTTTATTGTTTAAAAAATAACTTTTATAATGATTTTTATGCAAAAAACATTTTTAAAAAATACATAGTTCGATAAGAAAGGTGTGTATTTTTTTTATCGTATGACGCCCTTTATTAAGAATATAACACTTGAAACTATGATTGATAAATTGACAGTAATTCCGAAAATTTTGTAATTAGCTTTTCAGTGCGGGGGTCGTGGGTTCGATTCCCACCAGAGGCTCTGGTCTGTTTTCGCTACAACGAGCCGAAGGCCTTCGTTGCTAGTGCTTGGTTAGGGAATTAAGATATAATTTGTAATTATATGTTTAATAAAATAAATAAATAAATAAATAAATAAATAAATAAATAAATAAATAAATAAATAAATAAATAAATAAATAAATAAATAAATAAATAAATAAATAAATAAATATCAAATTAGGCAACCCGACAAAATTAGAATTTCTGCGTGATGCAACTTAGTTGATGGCTTAAGTAATTTTTTATAGAAAATTGGAATTTTTTAAATTTAAAATTTTTCAAAGTCTTTCAATAATATTTGATTTCATTTAAAAGTTGAAAAAAGTGTTAGTTTTAATAACTTAACTGGCTTAACTAACAACTATCAATTAATAGCAATTAACATTTTACAACTATTAATTAAAAACAATTAATTAATAACAATTAATAATTGTGTGCAATGTCTATTTTTTTTACTTTAACTCAGCGAATATGTTAGTTAAATTAGTTGAAAATATGCGGAAAAATTGGAATTGGTTTATTCGGATTTAAGAAATACAGTTGGTTGAAAAGTTCCTGCGCTCGAAATGAAAGAATACTGTTTTTGTTACGAAATATATTTTTTTATTCAATATAATCTCCTAAAAGCTCAATACACTTGTTCCAATGATCTTCCAATAATTTTATCCCATCCTTATAATGGTTTTCCGGAAGCTCTGCAAAATAACCGTCTACGGCTGCTATGGCCTCTTCATTCGACGAAAAATGCTTTCCACGAAGGAATTGTTTGAAATTTCTGAACAGATAGTAGTCACTGGGAGCCAAATCTGGTGAATACGGTGGATGTTCAAGCAATTCGTACTTTAATTCTTTGAATTTAGCCATCGCCAAAACACTTTTGTGAGCAGGTGCATTGTCTTGATGAAAAATGATTTTTTTCTTCTTTAAACTAGGTCTTTTCTCACGAATTTTTTCATTCAGCTGATCCAAAAGGCTGCAAAAATATTCAGAGTTGATTATTTTCCATTTCTGAAGATAATCAATCAACAAAATTCCTTTTGCATCCCAAAAAACTGATGCCATAACCTTCTTTGCTGATCGTTGTGACTTCACCTGCTTTGGAGCTGAACAACCAGCTTCAGTCCACCTCGCACGTTCTTGTTTCAATTTAGGATCATGGTGGTAGATCCAAGTCTCATCCATAGTTATAAAACGAAGCAAGAAGTCGGTTTTATTCGGCTTAAAACGCTCCAAATTACGCTGAGAAATTTGTTTTCGATCCAGTTTTTGTTGAATTGTTAATGTGTGCGGCACTAACTTTCCAAACAGTTTTTTCATACGTAATTCTTTATGTAAAATATGGAGTACTCGTTTGTCTGAGATGCCTGTGGCATTAGCAATTTCACGCTTAGTCAAACTTGGATCTTCACTAACCATATTATGTACCTGCTCAATGATTTCTGCTGTGGTTGCAGTTTTTGGTCGTCCTTCGCGTGGATCGTCTTTAAGGCTGGTACGACCACGTTTAAATTCACCAGCCCAAAATTTAACGCTGCGTTTTGAAGGTGAGGACTCCTTATACACTTCTAACAATTGTTCATAAATTTCCTTTGCTTTTAAACCCTTCAAAACAAAGAATCTAATGACTGCACGATATTAAATTTTTTCCATATTAAAAAAAAATCAATGACACGTCAACTTCAAATGGCTTGTAAACAAAGAAAGAATTGACAGAATGACTTACAACTTTGCATGTGTTCTCAGGACAGTTATACCAACTTGAGAAAAAAAAGTTTGAAGGTAGCAGTGCCATCCCTTGGTGAGCGCAGGAACTTTCCAACCAACCTGTAACCCAAAACCGGTGGGATTTTTAAAAATGAAAAAACCGCTTGACAGTTTTTCGGTTTTGAATACTCTAGCGAACACGGGACAAAAACTTAAGCGGAATAGCTTACTTTTATAAAGATAAATGAACATTCTACCGAGCTGCTCAGCAAAACTTTGGTTATGGTTGCAATGTACTTATGCATTACCCTGCAATGAAACCTTGTTATATTTTGCATTATTTTCACCCATAAAGTAATGAGTTAGCGCACTCAAAACAAAAGACATAAACTAAAAATAAATCTAAAATTTCCTTCAAAATAGTTAAAGAATTTTACTCAATTTGAGTCAAATTTTATTGAAAAATTTATTTTTTTTTTTAAGTTTTTCTTTCTTATGTTCGGTTAAAAACAAACTAGTTTATATACTCAGAAATAGTTCATATCTTTCCTAAGTAATATTTTTTGATTTTAGGTGAAAAAAACAAGTAAATTTATAAATTTTTACGAAAAACATCCCAGTATTAAGAAATTTGCATACTAAAATATAAAAAAAAAACTAAATTTAGTTAAAAAAAAATAAATTTAGCACATAATTTACTCCCATTTAGTTCAAAATGTTTCTAACATAAGATGAGAAAGTACTGGAAAAATGAGAAAGTGTGTTTTATATTTTTTGCGAGTAATAAAACTAACTAAATTTTAGAAAGCCATTTCTAAATTCAGATTTTAAGTCTACATACATTTTTCCTAATGTAATAATAAAAATTTATTTTTTAGAAACATTTGAACTATTTCTAGAGAAAATTTTCATGCAACTTAGTTGAGATACATTTTAAAAATGTTAATAAAATTGTTAAACATTGAACTTAAAATATTTTTTTTAATTTTGTTGGCAAAAGGCTAAAAATTTATGTAATAATTTTGTTTGCTGACTACACTGCAAAATAACGCAAGCACATTTTATACATTACGGTTTTCCTATAATTGACGTTGCACTTATTAAACTTTATATTTATCGAAGGCATTAAAACAATTTTTTTTTACTTATTAATAAATAAAGTTAAAATTTGTATACATATGTCAATTAAAGTTTAAGCTTAAAATGCAATAAAATAAACTTATAATTTTTTCCATTTTCCAATAATTACAAGAAATGTAACTGAGATATTTTGTAATTTTGCAAAAATTTCCTTAAATTAGTTAATTTAAGAAGACAAAGGACCCCCAGTGTTCCTTAGCCACAGATACCGTGTGTCTTTTAGGGCATCCCTTTTTGTAGTTCTCTCAAGCAGAACCGTTAATTAACTACAAAAAGGATCTGACAATTCACAATGCCACAATTTATTACGTTTCAGGATATCTTACAGTACATTTTTTTTTAATTTCTTTACCTTTTTGCTAATGAAATTTAATTTATGTTTTAAATACATGAGTTTAGTATAATTCAAATTTATTTAAATACAAAAATGTATAGCAAAAAGCTTATTAACAGCAGTGTCCTCACAAAGCGGAAGTCCTCCGAAAGTGGGAAAATATTTACACAATAAGTGTAAAGTACTTCAAAATATATGGTATAATATATTACCTTTACCATAGACACAGTTTCATATTTAATAGAAAATTTTTATCAAATTTAAGGATTATTTTCACTTAAAATAAATGCATTTAACTTAATCTTAGAAAATATTTTCTTATTTTTAGAAAGTTAAGTCCTAGTTTTTAGTAAAAAAATTATCTAATGAACTTAAATAAAATAAAATTTTTCTTAAACCAAGGAAACATTTTCTAACTAACAGTAAAATTAAAGATAATGTATGAACTAGAGTATTCAAAAAACCGTCCTTATGGAAAAACCGGTTTCGGTTTTCTTCGAAAAATCGAATTTCAAAAAAACCGGTTTCGGTTTCGGTTTTTGCAGAAAAAACCGGTCAACCGGTTTTTTCGTTTTTTTCGTTAATTGTTTTAATTGCAAACAAAAAAAAAAGAAATTTAATATATAAAGTAATACAAATAAAAAAAAAACATTCTTTGAAAAAAAAATATTTTATAATATTTTTTTATTGTATTTCATTTCAACATTTTATTTATTTGTTTTAATATTTTTTAATATAATATCTTAAAAATTAATATTATAAAACTATATTCATATCAAATGAATAGAGATTAAGTTTGTAAATTGGGTAAAACTAGGTACGTTAGTAATTTGAACGCTTGGCATTAAATAAGTTTTTTCAATATTACATTTTAAATATGTAAAAAGAAAATCTATTTTTCAGTTCTAAAATAATATTTTAGAAATAATATGCAATTTAAATGTTCCGTTTTAAGACGATTTTTTTGTTTGCTTTTGATAAAGCTAGAAGTGGAAAATACTCTTTCGCTAATAGTAGATGTTGGACAAATAGTCAAAAGACAATTATATAAATTGTGCAACTTTTCAGTTCTTTCGTCGCATTTATCCAGATATATGAAATCATCATATGTGACCTTTTCCGAGAAAAGGGACCTAGTGTGTCAAAAAACGGGTTTGGACTTAAGAGTGGATTCTGGTACCTAATACAGTGTAGAATAAGATGATAAAAACGTACAAAACGAACTTGAGAAAATCGATAAAAATGAGAAAAACATTAAAATTTACTTTTTTTTGATTTTTTGGTTTTAAATTGTCACTCTAAAAGCGAAAAAATATACGTCACCACATAGGCATGACGTCACCAAAGTCGGCACGCAATCATAACTAACCATACCAAATCGCATCTTCCAACTAAAAGTGTGTTCACAGTGATAATGCGTTATGCAACTTTAAATGCGTTTTTCTCAAAACTTCATTTTCACACACTAGGTAGTACCTTTTCTCGGAGAAGGTCACATTATATGTGATGAATGATTTTGTACAGTCTCTTTTTTAGGATTTTGAATACTGTTTATTGTGTTATTTAGATCAGAAATTAAACTATTTGAGTTTGGAATATCCAAAGTTAAGTCTTCATCGGAATCTATCAGACTTACATTTAAATCTTCATAACCAAACGATTATAAAAGTGTTCGGAAAAAATAAAAGAGACCAAGTAACCCAGTTGGTGATGTAATTAAAAAAACCGGTTAACCGAACAAAAAACAAAATATTCGAAACCGATCGGTTTTTTTAAAAAAAGAAACCGGTTGACCGGTTTTCGGTTTCGGTTTTTGAATACTCTAGTATGAACTAATTAGGAGGAAATTTTGCTGTTTTTTAATAAAAATTTAGTTCTCAATAGTTAATTTTTTTTCCCCCCTCAAATAAGATAATTTTTCTAAATTCTAGTTTATTTTTTTTTTGAGGTTCGATCATTGATAACACATTGCATGATTTAAAAACGTAAGGTAATAACAAAAAAATTAAAACTCATTACTTTGTGTTTGTGCCGATTGAAAAGACAAAGCGCAAATATTTATTTATGTTGAAAGCAATAAAATATTCACCCTTATTCTAGTTGTCGTTATCAATGTCGTCGTCGTGTTTGAGTCCCCATCACTTTTCGTCGACCTCGACATCACTTCGACACCAAATTGGTATTCTAAAACAGTGTTGTAACGACGTTGACAGTTTATCGATTTAAACAACAACACATCTCTAAAAATTGAGTCAGCAGATTTATTTTGTTTATTATTTTTGCGAAAAAATGTTTTTTATGTGTAATTTAAATTCTGATACCAGTGATGAAGAAAATAAAGAAAATCTAGTATTGGAAAGAAGACTTCTTATACAGAAATCCAAAATCTTTAATCTGCCGGATAACAAGTGAGTAGCAAAATCAAAGTCTGTTACTTTAAAGAATGTTAATCTTCTAATTTTTTAAAAGGTTTGAAAGTTACTTTCGGCTGAATAAAACAGCCTTCAAAGATGTGCTGGAAACAATAGCACCTAATTTGAAAACCGGAATCAAGTCCACATTTATTTCCAAAACAATAAAGTTGGCAGCTACATTAAGATTTTTAGCCCAGGGGTCGTACCAGCTCAGTGTTGGAAACGACTTTAACTTAGGGTTCAGCTGTTTCTGAAACTGTAGGAGATTTGCCACAGCTTCCTCCAGCGGGCTCAATATAAATTGCTTGAATTTTCCGCCACCTGTAGCATTACACTCGGCTTTGTTGGCTACTATTTTCTTTTTAACTTTAAATTTTAAGTCTCGCCAAACCTATAAATAAATTTTGTTATATTTTTATAATGCACTTTATATGATCATGCTTTCTTTACCTTCTGCCATCCATCTCACATTATTCTCGGTGGGCCAAGTGCATTTAATAAATTTGATATTTCTTCCCATTTTTTCCGTTTTTTTTTTCAGTCATTACTTTTCCTCAAGTCGTTACTAAAAATTGTCTCGACAAAATCAGAGTCGTTTCAAGACAATATCGTCGTCACATTTTCTTACAGAATACCAAATACTTGTCGACAGTTATCAATTATTTTCGATAACGACAACGGGAATACCAATTTCGAAAAAAAAATCCCAAGACAACATTGTATTGTGTCGATGACGACAACTAGAATAAGGGTGATTATATGCTGGCAACCAGAGCTCCCAGGTTCGATTCCCATCATGAAGACGTTATTTTTAATGACGTTTTGAAATATCTTATAAAAATTTGTTTAATAAAATTTTTTTATGAAGATTTGTTTTTAGACACCTTACTATCTCCATTCTCGTAACCATATAAGTAACCACTTAACACCATCATTCCAATGGATCTTTTATGCGGATTATCGTTTCTTTCTGGTAACGCTAGGGCACAAATTGGTCTATGCGAGGTCTTTGACCAGCCAGCTTCCACTTATTTTATAACCTCTTAAGTAATGGGTAGATACATTATTTTAAGGTTCATTGCCTGTAAAATACATGAATAAAGCAAGGTGTAAAGTAATGTATCGGACACTATGGCTATACTTTATACATTATTCGGTAATGTGTGGTTTTTCTGGGCTGTCTATTATCAACAATAAGTAAAACCAGTCCAGTGGTTAAAATGTTAGGGTACCTCTGAATTTTACATTTAAATTGGTGTATTTTAGTAGAATTGTTTATAGCGTGCTGTGCGCAAAATACTCTGCCATATTTGTTCACCTTACGCTTAGTAGTAAAAATTATTTAATATTCACCTCAAATATTTATTTTCACCAGAAATTTTTTTTCACCAACAAATTTTTTTCATCTCAAAAACTTTATTTCGCCACAAAAATTGTTGTCACATCCAAAAAAAAAATCTTTTCACCTTTAAAACAATTTTCTTAACTCTACAATATTTTTCCATTTTTTTCAAGGGTATAACAAATTCGGTAATACCGAATTGAATGCTTTTTTTTTGGCTTTTGTTCTTTTTAGCCATCTTCTTATGCATGAATACAAAAATTTTGTATTTGTATAATGTAAGGTAAATAACCAATTTAATAGTAAAGTTCAACAAAACACATTACAAAAAATTTGGCGCTTTCTGGTAAAAAGTATATAAACAAAGAGAAAGGCAGGAACAGGCAGGCGTCAATGTAACAGCTGTTGGGCCAAAGAACTTTACAGAGAGCATTAGAGCTTTTTTTTCTTTAAAACAGAAAAATACCTTTAGGTGTATAAACTTATAAGGGTAAATATTAGTTATTACTTGATTTTTAAAACGAAAGGATTATTTGACAACAAAACGTAATATAAAACCTGAATAGAGCGTGTTTTTTTTTAATTTTCTAAAGAGGGGGATTTTATATGATTATATTGAAAAAAGGGGGTCAATATACAAAAAAAGGGAAAAAAACTATAACAACAAATTTAAGGCCACCAAATATAAATGAAATACCAGGAATTTATAATTAAGTTGAAATAAACCCCACATTCGTGATTTAATAAATCAAATAAATCGTACTGAGCAAGTGATATCAAATTAATGATAAGTGAATGTTGGAATAATATTGATTTAATTGTGAAAATTTAACATAAAATCCAAATATTTAAAAAATGATTTAGAAAAGTGTTTCTAGTCTATGCATATGACCAGTTCGAGTGGCGACAAAAAAATCCATATTTGGATATTAGCCAATAAATTTTAACCCACTAACAATAAGAATATTTGTGTAAATGATGGCTACAACAAGGTTGGTATAATTATATGATAATCGTGATAATGTTGTAAAATTGTTTTAATTTTTATTTTACAAACTGGCTAAATAAGAAACCTTTCAAGACCTTTATTGATATAATTAAGTAGATTTTTTTACTTTTTATTATAAAACTTCCATTCGATTGCTTGTTTTATACTCAATCAATAATTTTTATACTACTACTACTATTTTTCTGCTGCATAATATGACCTTTTAAATAACAGGCCTAATCTATTATTATAAATCACTTGCTATTAATGAATAGTCAGTCTACCCCTTTTTTGTTGCAATTTTGCCCTTTATTATTTGCGTGCTTTATAGGTCTCTAAAAATAATATCGCAATTTATTTGTTTGTGCAGTTTTTTTTGCACGTTTTTATACCCTACATTATGGTACAGTTAGGTTAGGTTGAAGGAGAGGATTCGGAAGAGTATTTTCACAACCGACTCATGTCCAAAAATAAACCATACACTTGAGTCCGAAAGTCGGCTTATTATGTACATATTTTCATCTTGGTTAAACATTTACTGAGGATCGTACCACCCCTTTACCTCAATCACTCACCATTTTTCCCCGCGCTTGACTTTCAGTTAAGACAAGGTTTCTTAATTAAGTATAAAGCAAGCTTCCAACCAGACGGATTTTTTATTATGGTACATACAATAAAAAAATTAACTAGAATGTAGAAAAAGTGAAATGAAAACAGCGCCAAAGATACTTTATACCAATATTTGATAAAATTTTCCTTTAAATAAAGAAACAAATTTTACTTAAAATTTGTTAAAAATTTCTTAATTATAGAAAAATTTTACTATTGAGAACCAAATTTTTTATTAGAAAACAGTAAAATTTCTTACTACCCATCTAAAAATCGAAATATATATGAGCATACATGATCATGCATGGGCCTGTATATGATCATACATAGGCATACATGGTCATAAACGTCCATACATTGTTCAATATATGACCATACATGATCTCATATATGATCATATATCTTCGGATCCGAAATTTGAGGGTAAATGGACGTATATGATCATATACGAGCATACATGAATAATATATGAGCATGTATGATAATATATGCACATATATCACCATATACCCTCAAATTTCGGATCCGAAGATATATGGCCATATATGAGATCATGTATGGACGTATATGACCATGTATGCCCATGTATGATCATATACAAGCCCATGTATGATCATGTATGTTCATATATATTTCGATATTTACATGGATAATTAGTTAATTTATCATCTTAAATTCTACTTCTGGTTAGGAAATATTTCCTTGGTTTTAAGAAAAAAATTTGTTTCATTTAAGTTCATTTAATAATTTTTTTTACTAAAAACTGGGACTTAACTTTCTTAAATTAAGAAAATATTTTCTAAGATTAAGTTAAATGCATTTCTTTTAAGTGAAAATAATCCTTAAATTTGATAAAAATTTTCTATTAAATATGAAACTGTGTCTATGGTAAAGGTAATATATTATACCATATATTTTAAAGTACTTATTGTGTAAATATTTTCCCACTTTCGGAGGACTTCCGCTTTCTGAGGACACTGCTTTTAACAAGATTTTTGCTGTACAAATATAAATTAAATTTTATTAGCAGAAAGGTAAAAAAATTAAAAAAATGTACTGCACGCTATCCTGAAACTTAATAAATTGTGACAAAGTCACGACCTAAGTGACACACGACATCTATGGCTAAGGAACACTAGGGGTTCTTTGTCTTCTTAAATTAACTAATTTAAGGAAATTGTTGCAAAAATACAAAATATTACAGTAACATTTCTTGTTATTGTTGGAAAATGGAAAAAATCATAAGTTTATTTTAAGGCATTTTTATTTTAAACTTTAATTAACAAATACCAATTTTAACTTTTTTATTATTAAGTGGAAAAAATCACTAACTTTGATAAATATAAAGTTTAATAGGCGCATTGTCAATTATAGAAAAGCCATTACACCATTATTCTGTAATGTATGAAATGTGCTTGCGATATATTGTATTTAGCAACCAAAATTATTACATAAAAGCGCAAATTCGAAATTTTTTTCCTCTTGCTAACAAAATTTTAAAAAATATTTTAAGCTACTTTAAGTACAATATTTAAGACTGTTAAGATTAGAGATGGGCACGTGAGCGATTTTTGACTCACTCTCAGAAACCAAAAATTACAATCATTCAATATAATTTTTTAAAAGGTTACTTTAATTTCTTTCCTTTAATTTTTTTTCTTGAAATTTAAGAAAATTAACTAGTTTGTTTTTAATTGTTTTTTTTTTGTGTAAAAGAATATTAAAAATAATTTAAATAATTTCCAACAAAAAAACTCCTATACCTAAGTTTATTATTTTTCAAAAATTAGAAAACTTTTACTTGAAAAAAAATATTTTATTAAAATTTTCAAAATTTATCTGAACTAAGTTACATAAAAATTTTCCTTAGAAATAGTTCGTCAGTTGCTAAAATCAAATAAATTTTTATTATTACATATAACTTTTTGTTTTTAATTGCCTTTTCTTTTAGAAAACAATTCTTAAAAATTAGAAAGTGGTAGACTTAAAAACTGAATTTAGAAATGGCTTTCTAAAATTTAGTAAATTTTAATACTCGCGAAAAAAAACTGAACACACAATAAGTTCAAGTACTTTCTCATTTTAAGTTAGACCCATTTTTTGAACTAAACTTAGTTTTATTTCATTTAAATATGCAAATTTCTTAAAACTGATATGTTTTTCTTAAAAATTGATAATTTTTATATAATATACTTGTTTTTCCCCTAAAATCAAGAAATATTACTTGGGAAAAGTATGAACTGTTTGTGAGTATATAAACTGTTGCGTTTTTACCCAAACATAGGAATTTTTATTGATTTTAAGAAATTTTTTCTATGTTTTAATAAAATTTAACTTAAATTGAGGAATATTTTTAAACTATTTTGAAGGAAATTTTGGACTAATTTTTAGTTCATGTCTTTTCTTTGATTGTACTTTTTTCCAAAAATTAAGAAATATTACCTAGAAAATTTATGAACCATTTCTGTCTACATAAACTATTTCGTTTTTACCCAAACATGGAAATTTTTATTCATTTTAAGAAAATTTTTCTATGTTTAAATAAAACTTTACTTAAATTGAGGAAAATTTTTAAAACTATTTTAAAGGAAATTTTTGATTAATTTTTAGTTCGGGTTTTTTTTTTTTTTAGTCGATATATATTCTTGATAATTCAACAAAAAAAGAAGTTTTTTTAATTTTTACGCGAAAATCTTTGGTAATGGGTACGATATACTCATGCATTAACTCGTTACCTTTTGCATTATTTGCAAGCATAAAGTAATAAATTACCGATTATTGATTACGTACTACATGATTTATAAAGGTAAAGTAATAATTAAAATATTTTTGAAAATCTATTTTAAAACTCATTACTTTGTGTGTTTTATTTTGTAAGCAAAAGAATTATAACTTTTCAACATCACGAACGTATGCACGAAGCTTAACTTTTCATTTATGTTCAAAGCAACCCAGCAAAATCACACATTACCAAATAATGTGTAAAGTAATGTGTAGCCTAAAGGGTCTCATGAATTACTTTACATCTTACTTCACTGATGAATTTTACAGGCGATGAGCCTCAAAGTAATGTATATACTCATTACTTTAGAGGGGCTACTTATATGGTTACGAGAATATAAAAAGTAATGTATCTAAAAATATATTTTTAAAAAAGAGGAATTTTTATTAAAAAAATTATTAAAAATATTTTATTTAAAATATTTGTAATTAAAAATAATGTGGTCATGATGGGAATTGAACCAGGGAACTCTGGTTCCCAGCTAAGAACTCTACGCACTGAGCTATCGACGCATATAGTATTTGATTGCTTTAAATTTAAATGAATTGTTGCGCTTTGTTTTTTCGCCAGTGTTGTCAAAACAAACATACATTACTCTTTTGCTTACAAAAAAAAACACAAAGTAATGTATCTAAAAATTGATTTTCAAAAATGTTTCAATTATTACTTTACATTTATAAATCATATATTACGTAATTAATAATCAGTAACTTATTACTTTATGCTTGCAAATAATAAAAAAGGTAACGAGCTATCATTACAAGGTAACGCATGAGAATATCGCATCTATTACCAAAGTTTTGCTAGGAATCAAATACTATCGATAGCTCAGTGGGTAGAGTTCTCGGCTTGCAATCAGAGTTCCCAGATACGATTCCCATCATGACTACGTTATACTTAATAACGTTTCAAATATTTGTAATGATTTTTTTTTAATAACATTTTTTTTCTGAAAATCTATTTATAGACACATTAAATTTTCCATACTTGTGTGGTCCTATTAATTATATTTTTAGGGCCAGTATTACAGTCAGCAATAACAAGGAAACCCTCCCAACGCTTACACACTGATTTGCATGAAACACGGATAAGTAAAAAGGAATAAAAATGTAATTATTCAGATAGAACATGATCGCCGATAACTTCCATTAAGCTTCGATGGCCCTCAGCGGCACTATTCTTCATATTAAAGCAATTAAAAAGAACTTCCCTTTAAAACACCTTATATGGTACAAAATTCAACATGTTCGAGGCATTGCTAACATTTCAACTAAATGACCCAAGCTGCCAAAGACGATTATTTACAAAAGGATTATTAGTTCATATACTTTTGGTGGCCTCTTCTGTGAAACGTTCATTATTAATTCAAGGTCCCAATATTTTTATCCTATTATTGATAAACATCATATTAATCCATTAATATTTCGGACCCACACACTAGTTGACTTTTCAATCAGACTGGTATAGGGTATTATATAGTCCGCATGATCGACTTAAACAGTTTACTCGTTGTTTTTAGGTTTTTTCACGTTTGCCATTTTTTATTTTTTTGTTCTACATACAAGTATGTAATAAAATTCTATATTTTATAATGCCTCTCAATCGCGTGCTTTTGGGGTGTACCACACAAAAAATGTTTAACATTTAGTGCATTGTTTTTGTTTTCAAGAAACATTTATTTTATGGTTTTGTATGTTATGTTATACTATAAAAATTAAAATGGTGAAATGTTTTTGTAAATAAACAAAAATATACAATATTTATATTTTTATAAAAAGCACTTAAATAAAAGCGTAACTTTTTATCACATTTCTGAAATCTCATTTAATATTTCTAATAAAAACTTTATTATAATTGACTATTAAGATTCATATGTGTTATATTAAGAAACATTAAATGTGTTGATTTACGATTTCCGATTTTTTTTTAAATTGATAATTATAAGATTTTGACACTTTGTTTTGTAGAACCAAAAAAAAAAATGTCCTGTAAATTGGACAGTTCTTGGGTTATACATGTCCATATAAAGTATCAACAATTTTCAACAATCCCTTTCTATTAATACTACTTTTTATAGAGTTTCTTAAAAAGAAATTTTAAAAATTAAAAAATCGATAAGTAAAAATTTATTGTCCAATTTTTCATCTCTTCAATGGAGATGGCACATAAAGAATGTTACATATTCTCTATGCCTATCCCTATCTCTAGTAAGCGTTGGGAGAAAGTAACCTTAGAGATGAGGACGTAATAGTAAAAATATTTAGAAATTTAAAATTCTTTTTATGGAGGTCCTAAATTGGTAAGATATTCAAGTTTAAAAAAATCCAAATTAGTCACAAATTCCAAAATTCTCTGCGCAATACTTACATTAAAAAAAAAGGTATGAACTAAAAATTAATCCAAAATTTCCTATAAAATAGTTTAAAAAAATTCCTCAATTTAAGTAAAATTTTTATTAAAACTTAGAAAAATTTTCTTAAAATGAATAAAAATTTCTCTGTTTGGGTAAAAACGAAATAGTTTATATACTCATAAATAGTTCATAACTTTTCTAAGTAGTATTTCTTAATTTTAGGAAAAACCTAATTATATTAAATAAAAATATATCAAATTTTAAGAAAAACATTTCAGTTTCAAGAAATTTGCATACTTAAATGTAATAAAATTAAGTTAAGTTAAAAAAAAATAAATTTCGAACATAATTTACTCCCATTTAGTTCAAAAATGTGTGTAATTTGAAATGAGAAAATACTTGAACTTTATGTGTGTTCTTTTTTTTCGCGAGTAGTGAAATTAACTAGATTTTAGAAAGCTGTTTCCAAATTCAGTTTTTAAGTCTACGACTTTCTAATTTATAAGAATTGTTTTCTAAAAATTAGTTAAGGCAATTAAAAACAAAAAGTTATAAATTGTTTCCTATGTAATAAAAAAAACTGATGAACTATTTCTAGAGAAAATTTTCATTGATTTCAGATAAATTTTAAAAATTCTAATAAAATATTATTTTTTTTTTTAAGTAAATTTTTTCTAATTTTTGAAAAATAATAACCTTCGTATTGGAATTTTTTTGTTGGAAGAAGTTTAAATTATTTTCGATATTTTTCCAAAAGAAAATTAGTGGAAACAAATTAAAGAAACCATTTAAAAAAATTATCGTGCATGATTGTATTTTTTGGTTCGTGATCGTGGTTGAGCGTGAGTCAAAAATGGCTTACATGCCATTAAAGTCATATATATTTTAAAATTTTTTTTTTTTGAAAAAAAGGTTCAATAAAAGATAACATTTTTTAAAATTTTGTTAGCAAATTTTAAAAAATTTCGAATTTGCGTTTTTATGTAATAATTTTGTTTGCTGACTACAATACAAAATATCGCAAGCACATTTTATCCATTACGGCATAATGGCTTTCCTATAATTAACGTTGCGCCTATTAAACTTTGTATTTATCAAAGGTACTAAACTATTTTTTTTTTTCACTTAATAAAAAAAAAATATAAATTTGCATATGGGAATTAAAGTTCAAGCTAAAAATGTCATAAAATAAGCTTATGGCAGTTTACCATTTTCCAATAATAACAAAAAATCCAAGTGTGATATTTTGTACTTTTGCAACAATTTCCTTAATTTAGTAAATTTAAGAAGACAAAGGACCCCCAGTGTCCCTTAGCCATAGATGCCATAGATGGCGTCCCTTTTGGTAGTTCTCTAAAGGAAAATCATTAAATAAAAAGGATCTGACTATTTCACAATATCCTGCAGTTAATTTTTTTTTTTGTAATTTGTTTACCTTTTTGCTAATGAAGTTTAATTTATATCTTAAATACATGAGTTTAGTATTAAATTGAATTTAATTTAAAGACAAAAATATATAGCAAATAGTTTGTTAAGAGCATTGTCCTTTTTGGGTAAATACTTACACAATGAGTTAAAAGTACTTTAAAATATATGGTAAAATATATTACCTTTGCCATAGAAACAGTTTCGTATTTATTCGAAATTTTTTAAAATTTAAGGATAATTTTCACTTAAAAGAAGTGCTATTTAACTTGAGGTTAGAAAATATTTTCTTATTTTTAGGGATTTAAGTACTAGTTTTTAGTAGAAAAAAATTATCCAATGAACTTAATTTAAATTGTAATAAAGAAGTTTTAATCCTTTATTATTTATTTAATTATATTTATTAAATTACATTAAAGTGATCACCGGTTCGAATAAGGCAGAAAAACGACAGTATTCGCCCTCGGTATAAGCTAGTCACAATGGTCACCAAGGTCCTCTTGCGACTTAGCTTTTATTGTTTTATATTTTTTTGTAATAAAATGAAAGACGCGTTATAAATTTAACAGGTCTTTATTTGTTAATGGTTGCATCAGGAGTGACAAAATTTGTAAAATAACATAACTTAATAACCTCTCGTCAAATTAAAAATGTAATTCCAGTAAATTAAAGAGATCAGTTAGATAAAAACAAATAATTGGAATAGAGAGAATGAGTGTATAAAAAATATTCTGGAGTTGTAACACAAAAACATATAAATTATTAGGGTGTCCCTTTCCTTACGTTAAAAATAGAAATGGCAAAAATAATAATAGACATAAATACAATAAATATTCAGTAAAAGGTAAAAACAAATAATATTTATGTAAAACTATAATTTAGGCCGTTACAAAATAAAATTTGTCTTAAAACCCAAGAAACATTTCCTAACTAAGTAATTAGGAGGAAATTTTACTGTTTTCTAATAAAAATTTACTTCTCAGTAGAAAATTTTTCTATAATTGAGAAATTTTTACCATTTTTTTTTAGTAAAATTTGTTTCTTAATTTCAAGGAAAATTTTATTAAATATTGGTAAAATGTGTCTTTGGCGCCGTTTTCATATCAAGTTTTCCTCCAAATAAGTTAATTTTTCTAAATTCTAGTTCATTTTTTTTTTTTTGAGTGTAATTTTACCCAAAAAAATGGTTTAATCTAAAATTGCAAGGAAATAGCTTTATTATTAAATATTAAAAAAAAAATTGCAAACAAATTTGGAAATATTATTATTTCTGTTGAAAAATTATAAATAAAAATTTTCCAAAAAATTTGGAATTTTTATGATAAAAATAATTTAACAATATTGGCAAAGAAATAAATGTATTAAAAATATCTTATAACAAGAAGACCGCATAGCTATATTTTCCGCTAAAGCATAGTAAGTTGTTCGGGTTTCGCGTGGGGAAAACTGTTATACTCCATATAAAAATCATTATTATTTTATATTGCAAAACTTTACGCAGCATTTGTGGTGTTACTTTATCTATTTCGGCTCGAAAGTTGTTCGCGTACACCAACGACTTCAAATATCCTCAGAGGAAGAAGGCCGGTATAGCAAAATCGGGTGATCTGGCTGTCATCCTTCAAAATACGCATTATGTCGCGTGCAGTACCACAAGTGCCTTGTCATGTTGAAATCATATGTCCACCAAATCCAGATCGTTAACTTTCGATAAGAAAACTTCAGTCAGCAAAGCTCAGTAGCGGTCATTTATAGCATTAGCATTAGCTGCTTCAAAAAAAAGGTTTATTTACCTTTTCCAACGCAACTGCATACCACACTGTGTAATAGTGCTTTATGAATGGTGGCCGCTAAGATAAAAATTATGTAAAATCATCATTCAAATATTGTTACAATTATCACGCGTTATAAAGGCGTACAGCAATTCATTGTTATTTAGTATAAATTTCGGATGTATCTACTTCGCGAATGTCAAAATAAAACTGAAATTCGGTGCCATTTACAAAAATGGCAGCACTTTCCAATAAGGTGATACTTATTGCCCCACCTTTAATAATGTTTTTTTTTTTTTTGGGAAAAAGTAGCAACACTCAGGAAGTTCTTCCTACCCCCAACCTTATGTGTAATAGTCCAACGCCCACACCATTACACCACAATGCCCACAAATAATCTTGTGTAAACAATAAGGAGATTACCTTGTCTATGCTGACTGTAATACTGGCCCTAAAAAATTTCTTTATTGACAATTTTAATTATTTTTCACCAAATGACTAATTTTGTTGACAAAGTCTCTATTTGCAAACAAAAAAAAAAACTAAAACAAACAAATTTTATGCTTCGTTTGAACATATTTATGGCGCCAGTATAGTTTTCTATTGATATTTAATTCCCAAGTTCATTGATTGCCCTTGAAAGTCTACCCACACAATCTTTTTAATTAAAAAAAAATCTTTGTCCTTTTATGACATAGAGCTTAGTTATACACATTTGTCTTAAAACTTTTAAACCAAAAATCAAATTTTCAATTTGATTGTCATTAGTAGTTTTCAACTACCCAAGGGAAAATTTTATTTTATATATGAATTTGAAATTTTTGCTTTACATAAAAGTATGTTAATATGTTGTAAAATTAAGGCTTAAGTCCTTTGGGTACAGTTAAGTTATGTATTTATAATTTGTAGAAAATTAACTTATATATGGCATCATTTATGCTTACACAAACTTATACATTTATTCTTTAACATAAATCACTCCAGTATAATGTTAACGTATACGTAGGTTGCTGACTTGTTGTCTATGAAATATAAGTTAATCTTACGCCTACATTAACAATTCAAAAGCTTTTTTTCCCACAATTTTTATACTGGCACACTAGGCCAAAAATCTATATATATAACAAGCAATTTATTTTTAAGTAAAAGAAGGCAGGATTTGAATTATTTGAAGTTTATAATCAAATTCATTACACAATCGGCCTTTTCGATTAGAATTTTAGGATCCTCCTTTTATAGATTTGTAATTTAATTAAGATTTTTCTACTAAACCTTTGGAGGTTTCAATTTGCATATTTTTGCATTAAAACTTAAATTTCAGCCCAGTCTTAAAATACAGAATTTCTTTGAAATTTCCATATTTAATTTGAATTTGATTGTGTGTGTGTGTGTATCTCTAAGTTTGTATGTGTAGGTGCCTTTGTTTCCTTTTATAATTTCTTGTTTTTTTTTTCACAGTTGTTTGCTTTGTTTAATCACATTCTACTTCTCCTTCTTTATAGACTTTGTGTCAGTGGGTGTGTGTGTGTTTGTAGTTTAAATGTTAGATTTGGCGCCATTTGTTTTCATTATGTTTGCAATTTACACTTTGTGTTAGTTTGACTTGTGTTTTCTTAGTGTTCTAATGAACGTTGCTGCTTTGTTTATACTGGAAGTCGGTAATTTAGCTTCATTAGCCAGATTTGAATTACACGTTTATAAGATTAGAGGAAGATACTGTTTATTTACAATGATTTTATGGTTCTATTAACACCATAAGGCGTAGCTGGGATGTTTTCATTAACAACTTTTAGTTATTAAAAGAATTTTTTGAACATCGCTTTTTTTGATATTCGTACTTTTAAAAAGTTAGTAGAAAAATTTGTAAACGGTTTTCAATCCCACTCTACTATTTTTGTACTGATTTTTAGTAAAAAAAAATATTATTTAGCAAATCTTTTTGCTATTTACATTTTACAAATTACAGAATTTTTACAAAATATTTACAAATTTTTGTTACTAATTTCAGAAATCATTTTACAAATTTTTGAAAACCGATTTGCTAAAATTAGCAAAACATTTTACTAATTTTAAAAAAGTGGATATTGAAGGAAATGTTATTTCTAATTAAAACTTACACCTACAAACTTAAATTTCCTTAAAATGTCTAAAGAGATGACTAAAAAGATGACATCCACTTAAAAAAGCACTAAAAAGAGTTTTTAGTTCTAAAAGCCGCCCTAAAAACAATTAAAATTTAACTTTAAAAGTAAAAAAAAAAAAAAAAAATTGACCAAAATATTTTTCAAAACAGAAATTACCAAATTAAAACAAAATGATTAATTCGTTTTTTAAAAAATATAATCAAAATTTTTTATGCTCGATAAGAAAAATAAATTCAAAGCTTTTTACTAATATTAATAATATTTAGTAATTTTTTTTTTTGCTGATTTTAGCAAACAGATTTTAAATTTCACTTTACAAAAAGTTTACTAAAATTTAGTAGCGGCTACTAATTTTTCTACTAATTTCATTGTACTACACGTCAGCAGACATGTGTTGCTAAGATTAGCAAAAAATACCGCTGGGCTCAAATTAGCAGAATTTCCCGTAATAACAGCAAAATTTTCAGTTGCCATTACAGACTTTTTTTGGTGAGTGTATGAGTCAGCCATGGTCCAAAAATTTAATCAATGTCGTTATCAAAACTTTGACTTTCTTAAGATTTATTGTGGTGTACTCAAACAAAAATTTTAATTTTTAAAAAATTTTCCATATAATAGAGAGTAATTTGTAACCTCTCTTCTTAACCCCTAAACGAGGAATTGGATAAGTTTGAAATGGACCTGCGAAGAACTCAGCTGACATTAACAATTTTTTTTTTTTTGTGAAATATTAGTAAGAAAATATCTTCTTTATAATTTAAATGAAAACGACAATTTACTCTGCTAAAATCAGCAAAAACTTTATTGAATTTAAAATACCTAAAAACTGTTAAATGTATCGAGTTACTTTAATTTAAGTTAAATTTAGTTGAATGGAAATCCTGTTAAAGTCAATAGAAATATTTGTTAAAAAAATAGTAGACTGATAATTTTTGAAGGGTAGATAATGATTTGCATTAAAAAGACTAACAATAAAACTTTGAAAATTTAAAAATTTTTTTTTTTTTGACAAAAACAAAAAATAAAAACAGACAGGTATCTACACTCAGAAAAAAAGTTTGTAGAAAAATTTGTAAACAGTTCTCAATCTCACTTTACTATTTTTGTACTGATTTTTAGTAAAAAAAACAAACATTATTTAGCAAATCTTTTTGCTATTAGCATTTTAAAAATAACATAATTTTTACAGAATATTTTAAAATTTTTTGATGCTAATTTCAGAAATCATTTTACAAATTTTTGAAAACCAATTTGCTTAAATTAGCAAAAAAAAATACTTATTTTTAAAAAGAAAATATTGAAGGAAATATTATTTATAATAATTAAAACTTACACCTACAAACTTAAATTGCCTAAAATGTAACTTAGATTAAAAATAGGATACCGACTCATGTCTAAAAATAGGACATCCATTTAAAATAGTACTAAAAAGTTTTTTTAGTTCTAAAAATCAGCCCTTAAAACAATTAAAATTTGACCTTAAAAGTTAAAAAATTTACTAAAAATATTTCTCAAAACAGAAATTACCAAATTAAAAAAAATGATAAATTCGTTTATGTTTTTACTATTTTTAAGCCTTTGATTTTAGTAAATTTGTTTGCTGATTTTAGAAAACTGATTTTAAATTCCTCTTAACAAATAGTTTACTAAAACTTATTAGCGGCTGCTTATTTTTTCTACAAATATCATTGTACTACACGTCAACAGACATGTTTTACTAAGATTAGCAAAAAATACCGCTGGGCTCAAATTAGCCCAGCATAATTTTCAGTTGTCATTACAGACTTTTTTGGTGAGAGTAACAGTTATAACTTTTATTCAAAATATTGGTGTTTTGTCTAATATTTCTTGTTTGAATATATTTTAATTTTTTTTTATCCCTGTGTGATTTATATCTAAATTCAAACAAAAACAATGGAAAACTTTATTTTTATTTTTTGAAACAAAAAAATAAAAATTATTTTATGATTTTTTTTTTCTATATTAAGAAATGACAATTAAAAATATAAATCGAAAGACACGAAATTGATGACTGCTGCAATTATATTATTCTGATGTTGTCAACAAATTCTAATAAAATAATGGACAGTGATTTAAAAGAAGTTAATCTGTGTTATGGCTTACAATACAGGGGACAAATTCTGAATAAAATTGCTTTGCGAAGTGATAAATAATTTATCATTTTGACCTCGCAGATATTTTTCACTTCATGTTTTCATTTTAAGCGTTTCTCATTCTCGTTATGAAAAAAAATCTTGTTATCATGACTATCTGTCAATTTTATTTCATTCACTCATTCCGGGAGTTTTAGCAACATTTTATTAAAAAACTTCAATTAATAATTTAATTTTTTGTTAAAAATTGAATATTTAATATAAATTAATGTCTTTATATGCGTTTATATTTCTGAAAGATAACAGGCGGCAAGTTTTTTGGTTTTTGTTTTTATATTTTATTTTTTTATAGTTGCACCACATGGATTTTTCGAATGCGATTTGAGCGTTTTTAATTTTTATAATAAAAATGTAATTATTATTTTTATAAGTTCTCTAATTCTTTTAAAAATTAAAAATTTCGTAAAAAATTAAAAAAAAATATATTAGAAAAAATAAAAAATGTTAAAAAATAATCAAATTAAAGAAGTCGCTAAATCAAGAAACGGACTCTTTGCGAAGAAGTAAAAATTTTTATCACTTCACAGCTTCACACATTCAAAATCGGTCCCAATGTAAATTTTTGATTTTTATTTTATTATCAAATAAAAAGTTATTGTTTAATTAAAAAAAAAACAGTCAGTAAAACTTTTATATAAAAATCAAAAAACAACAGAAATTTAAAAAGTGAAATATAAAAATTTTAATGTTTCCGAAACTGTGTGGTTTTTGTATGTTAAGGGTAGAGTATTCAAAAAACCGGCCTTTTGAAAAAACCCGTTTCGGTTTTCTTCGAAAAATCGAATTTTAAAAAAACCGGTTTCGGTTTCGGTTTTTGCAGAAAAAACCAGTCAACCGGTTTTTTCGTTTTTTTTTTTTGTAATTTGAATAAAAAGCTTATATAATTTGTTAATTGTTTTTATTACAAACAAAAAAGAAATTTAATATATAAAGTAATAAAAATAAAAAAAATACATTCTTTGAAAAAAAATATACTATTTTATTTGTTGGTTTTAATATTTTTTTAATATAATATCCTAAAAATTAATATTATAAAACTATATTCATATCAAATGAATGGAGATCATTAAGTTTGTAATTTAGGTAAAATTAGGTATTTTAGTAATTTAAACGTTTAAAACATTTGGCAATAAATAAGTTTTTTTAATATTACATTTTAAATATGTAAAAAGAAAAACAGTAAAATTTTACTTCTTTTGATTTGTCACTCTAAAAGCGAAAAAAATACGTCGCCAAATAGGCATGACGTCACCAAAGTCGGCACCCAATTATAACTAACCATACCAAATCGCATTTCCCAACTGAAGGTGTGTTCACAGCGATAATGCGTTATGAAACTTTAAATGCGTTTTTCTCAAAACTTAATTTTCACACACTAGGTACCTTTTGTCGGAAAAGGTCACATATAATGATGAATGATTTTGTACAGTCTCTTCTTTAGGATTTTGAATACTGTTTATTGTGTTATTTAAATCAGAAATTAAACTATTTAAATTTGGAATATCCAAAGTTAAGACTTCATCGGAATCTATCAGACTTACATCTAAATCTTCATAACCAAACAAACGATTATAAGTCTTCGGAAAAAATAAAAGAGATCAAGTAACCCAGTTGGTGATGTAATTAAAAAACCGGTTAACCGAACAAAAAAGACCGGTTTTCGGTTTTCTTCGAATTGACAAAATATTCGAAACCGATCGGTTTAAAAAAAAAAGAAACCGGTTGACCGGTTTTCGGTTTCGGTTTTTGAATACTCTAGTTAAAGGTGATCTTTTAACAGTTTAGGTTTCGAAAATTAAAAAAAAACATAGAATATTTGCCTGCCATTTACTCTTTAAAGATTATTTCATATAAATGTTAAGCCCGCGGCTTCGCCGTAGGTGGTCCATCCGTGAGCTCCAATTTTGGCATACTTTTTCCATCATTTCAGGTAGCTGGCTTGTCCCTGTACACAAGAGACTTCACGAATCCCCACAAAAAATTGTCTAATGGGGTCAATCCCATGATGTTGGCGGCTAATGTACTGCTCCAAAACGTGAAATTAAATGCTCACCAAACTCACCTCTCAATAAGTTCTTGGTATCGCGTGCCCTATGGCATATGACACCGTCTTGGTGAAACTACATGCCAACTAAGTTCAATTCTTCAATTTTGCTCAAAAAAGTCGAAAATCATCGCACGAAAATCATTACTCCATTGACTGTAACGTTTGGATTTTCATCTTTCTTGAAGAAGTGCGGTCCAATGATGCCGCCCGCCCTCAAACCGCACCAAACAATAAATCTTTAACAAAGCGCTGGCAGCTCATGAACTACCTCTGGCTGCTCTTAACATCAAACTCGGCAATTCTGTTTGTTGAGCCAAAAATTAGCTTCGTTACTGAAGACAATATTTCAATAGAAAAATTAATCTTCAGCCAACTTTCCTAAGGCCCAATCAGTAAACCGACGCCGTTGTGATACGTCACCTGGCTTCAGTTCTTGCAGCAGGTTCCAGGTTGTCGAATAACACACGCCCAATTGCTGACAACGGCGATGAAGTTGCATATCGCGATCTTTATTGACACTGGCCGATACAACAGCAATATTCTACTCGGTACGCACTCTTCGCATACGGGTTGGTGGATTAATGTTTAATCAAGTGAAATTGGTGCGAAATTTGTTCACAACAGCTTGAATGGCCTGTTCGGTGGCTGGATTATGACGACCATAAAATGAACGAAATTTACGAAACACATTTCTCACACAGCACGAATTTTGATAATCAAATTTAATAAATTGCAAGGGTTGTTTTTCTTCCCAGCAAAAAAAAAATGGTAGTCATTCTGTGACCATAACTTCTTTTATTGCTTCCTAAACTTCAGTTGACATTATTTTATGATTTTTTGGTGTTATTCTAAGGCACTTCCAAAAGAATACAAGTGTTCATATTTCAAATGCAGTGATCTGGATATAAACCCGATGCATATCTTAAAAAATCACTCTTCATTACTTCTATAGCATAATTTATAGTATAACGTATATTTTTGAATCTAAAGCATATATTCAAATTGAAAAAATAGTTCTGATGAACTTTTTTAATTTTTTTTATTAAATCATTTTTTATATTTTAGTTTAAAATTTCATTAGGGTTAGAATTTATGCAGTTTTGCAATTTTTATTAAAGTTTTAAAAAATCAAGAAAAACGGATTTGCATTTTTTCAGCCTTAAATATTTATGACGACGCAATCTGTGCATTTTTGCATTATGTTTATTATTTAACACTTCACCATTTCCAATTTTAATTTAGAATTCATCAAAATAATTTTAAAATTGTGTAAACATTACTCCAAATTGCCCAAAAAAGTTTTAAAATTGTGCAAAAATTATTTAAAATTGTTCAAAAATATTTTAAAATTGTCTAAAAATGTTTCCAAATTGTACAACCAGTTTTTAAATTATCCAAAAATATTTTAAAATTTGTCTAAAAATTCATTAAAATTTTTGAAAAATGTTACAAAAATGATTTTTCACTAATGCAGAATTATTTATTTGTTTTAATAAAGAGAATTTGTATGTCAATGCATAATTTTCGCTTCTTTAAATTTTTTTTTTCTACATTCTTATGAATTAAATTTTCATCAAAGCTTAAATACTGAGCAATTCCATATGAAAGCGATCACCTTTTGGACGACCCCTCTCCGATTTTAAAATAAATAGTCTCAATCGATTGCCCAGCAAAAAATAATGTACCTAGATATTTTTTTTTTTTTTATAGTGACTGGTTTAGTGGTGGTGTACACCACTGTCATGTGACAAAATTGAAGAATTCTTCATAAGGGTCCTCATTGAAAGTTGTTTTAAAAAAACTACTAAAGCGATCGCAACGAGTGATAGCTCGTTGGAAAGGTATTGAATCAGGCTTTAATTGAAAAATAAAATTTTCCTAATTTTTCTCAGAAATTAACCTTTTTTCCCATGAAAATTAAATTTTCCGATTTTCCACAGAAGCTCCTAAATTTTCCGGCTAATTTTATTTTTTTTTTGGATTTCTCATAATTTTTGCTTTAAGAATCAGCAATAAAAAAATGGGCCCCGACTCCTTGTTTGGACAGGAGAAGAGCATTTAGAAGACCACCTTGTTGTCATTGTTTTTATATTTTTTTTATAATTGAATTATTTTTAATTATTTAACATTATTTTATTTTATTATTAAAAATACATTTTAAAAATTATTTTACAGTTAAAAATACATTTATGAAGAAAAAATCAATTTTTTTAAGAGGCCCAAGTTGAGTGTGTAGTGAATATGGTCTGCCTGCCTTCACAAGATCGGCCATAAATCCATGGATAATAGCAGCAGTGGCATGTAATAGCACACCAAACCCGACTGAGGCTACAGGTCATAAAATGTTTTGTAAATTTTTTAAATAACCAGGTAATAAATATTTTGCCTAAAATGACACGTGCAGAAACAAGTCATAAAACACGGATTTTCCATAAATATGGCGAAATATTTATTACCTGGTAATTTAAAAAATTTACAAAACATTTTATGACCTGTGGTCGGCTTATTGGCAGTAACCAATTAAGTCCCTCTTTAAAAAACATTTTATGACCAGTAGTTCACGCAAATTTTCCTATTAAAGAAAAGCGAATATCGCTTATTTTTTTTTACCTATTTTTTACCAAAAAAATAAATATAAATACTTCACACACTCTGAGTCAAATTTCAGTTGAATACTAAACGTCAAAGTGTTTTTTTTTTTGTAAAGTAAAGAGTGAAGCTGTAAAGACAATTTAAAGAAAAATGAATAAATTTTGCTGCAATCCGTTTAACAAGAGTGGACATCGTTCGAAAAAGATAAAAGTATTAAAATTAACTGGTGTTTCGAAGCGATACATGAATGAATTAAATATACAATACGGTGAAGAAGCACAATTCATTTGCCCCAAGTGTAAAATCGATTTGTCTCAACAAGCAAATGCATTGAAACAAATGCAACCACAATCCGAGAGTGAAATGACAATTGAACAAAATGTTTCATCTGATAGTGAGGCAGACATTCCGATGGTCAATATGTCTTTGAGTCCTTTGAATGAGGCTATTACCACTTTAGGTGAAACGCCTATTAGAAAAAGAAAGTTGCGAAGTGAAAAATACAGGAAAGATAAAAAAGGCAAGGTTATTAGTGCAATCGCGACAATATTTGATGAAGGCTCTGATAACGAATGTAGTCAAGCAGATGACGTTGATGACGGCAAACAAAAAATTTTATTTTTCAATTAAAGCCTGATTCAATACCTTTCCAACGAGCTATCACTCGTTGCGATCGCTTTAGTAGTTTTTTTTAAAACAACTTTCAATGAGGTCCCTTATGAAGAATTCTTCAATTTTGTCACATGACAGTGGTGTACACCACCACTAAACCAGTCACTATAAAAAAAAAAAAAAAATATGTAGGTACATTATTTTTTGCTGGGCAATCGATTGAGACTATTTGTTTTAAAATGGGAGAGGGGTCGCCCAAAAATTTGCCAATTTTGATCGTTTTCATATGGAATTGCTCTACTACAAAGTATATGAACATTTTCCACTCATTCATCAGAATATCTAATCATTGCATCGTCATTGCTTCCTTAGAGTAAATAAAGTATGAGTAATGCTAGTAGCTCTATTTGAATACTTCCATCCTATGACACGCTAATGTTAAATTTATCGATGAAACCATCAGAAAAGAAGTGATGCATTTGCCATAGTAGTGATGCTTTTATTGCTTCTTTGACAGCTTCATTTTTGCTGGGTTGTTACAGACATTCTTGAAGTAACGTATGAGTATTTTTAATTCAGTATGTTGATTAATAACACTCATACGCCACCATATGCAAATTGATACAGTTTGTTCTAAATTTCCACAACAGGGGGGTGGTGGAGTAACAAAAATATATGTAAATATATTTTTGAAAAAAAAAATTTTTGAAACCTTAAATTCTCTTTAAAAAGAAAAAATAGAATAAAAAAAAACGCAGAAGCTCTAAATTAGTTTAAGATATTTTTAAATCGAACTATAATTATATTTTTTAAAAAATTATTTTATTTGCAGTTTTCTTTTAGATACACTTTCAAATGGTAGTGGAGCTCGTCTAACATTAGGTTCAGCTGTTTTGGTATATCTAATAGCCTACAATGAAACAACAGCACCTTGCGCTGTATTGGCCACCATAATGGCCACCATATTTGCAGCTTTGGCAGGTTTCTTTCATAACCACTTACTACAATATAATACAGAAATACTAATTTAAAAAAAATCCTTTTTCAGCGCGTTGTAAAACAAGTTTAAGATCATTACAAATACCTTATATACGTGCTAGCAACAAATTTGATTTTGGCTGCTTGTTTCTAGCAACATGGATGGATATGTTGTCTATAATGTGTGCTTGTGGTGCATTGGCTCGCACACTAAGTATGTGTTTGGATGCCATGACTGGCGGTCTGGCACGTATTATGATTTTAGGCAAGTGTTAAGAAACTTGAAAAAAAAACACATATTTTAGCATATTAACATTTTAAATATGTAATGCATATTTTTAGGCCGCAATTCATCAGTTAACGAACCATGGCCAGATGTTTTGGGTGTTGGTGTAGTGTGTCTAATAACTGGCATGTTTATGTTAGGCCTAGAGGTATGTTGTACAAAAAAATCACACACACACACACACTGCTTTTGTTTAAACATTTGCTTGTGGTCAAAATGAAAAATAAAATTTGTTGAAAAGATGGTTCTTTTTTATGTTGCTGCTGAATAAATATTTAACAACATTGTTTTTTCTAAAACTTATTTATTTTTTCATTTTTCAGCACTCAAAAGCTTTTAGTTTCATAATGGCTTTAGCCATGTTTGGCTTAAATGCCATATTAAGTGCTGTCGGTTGGTGGAATGGTGATGCTGTTGCCTGGCATGAGGAAATTTTGCAACCAAATGGTTTTAAAAGTGTAAGTAAAATAATTTGAGAAATTTTGTGTTAAAAATTGTTTAGTCAAATAAGTTTTTTGAATTTATAAAAATAACTTTTAGTTATTTATTAATTTTGTAGTTCTAAAAATTATCCTTACTTAACGAAATATTTAACTATGTTAAATTATTCCCAAAAAAAAAAAAAAATTTGCGTGACAATTTTATGTAATTTGTAACGCATAACGGTTTAACTAGAATATAAGCTTTGGTAAAACATGCAGGGAAATTAAGCTAATTGGGAGGAATAATTACTACATAATTTCTTATAACATTCGGTTGAGATGAAGTATACTTTTAATGTACATTTTTTTTTTTTGTTTTTTTTTTCTTTTTGTAACCAAAACAATTTGTATAAAAAAAGTTAACACTTCAGCGAACTGCTTTAGAAACTAATTAATGCCAATGATTTAAGGATTTGATTTCATTGATTAATCACAATGATTTTAAATTTCAGTACCATTATTAATGCAGCAATTGCATACACATATGTCGAAAAAGGCAATGTAAATGCACCATAACTGCCGCTAACTCTCAACGAACCGAAGTCGAAAACTTGAGAATACTGAGCTTGTACCTAAATAAAAGATATACTTGGGAAACGCATATAAATAATTTGACAAAATCACTAAACAAGTCACTTAATGTCATTAAATGCCTATCAAGCTACAAATTTAATTGCAATACATTAAATTTAATATCGATAATCAATGCATTAATAATATCAAATATTCATCATATCATAATATTCACTACCATTTTTTAGATTTTGTGCAAAGTCAAAATTAAACCGAATAAACAAGATTCTGAATGCGGCAGTCGGAACATCTGAGCATTTAGGACAACTCCATGTAAAAATATGCTCTATGAGTCAAACATAACACCCCTAGAAACTCAATTAAAAATTGCGCTGACCAAACTGTCGCGCACATTCTGTAATAATCCCAACAAACTTCTGGACTCCATTATGAAGAAAATCAGTAAATCAAAACTAACCGCGAAAATTCTCTCCACTGTTGCTAAAATGAAAATAAACTCCGATACGTTACAATTTAGTCTCAAACAATTGAAAAGTAATTTTAAAGAAAAGCCTCCATGGTTACTTAACCAAAACGGTGTGAATATGTCACTCCACAAACTTAACAAAAATCAGCACAACCCGTTTCAATTTCGAACTCTCTTTGAATAACTTCAGGAAAACTTGCAGGGAAACACATTCATCTCTACAGACGGCTCAAAGTCTGAAAATTTAGTTAGCTATAGTGTCACAACAGAAAGAGAGGTCATCAAAGCCTCGATTCTAGCACCTTACAGCTCAATTTTATCTGCAGAATTGATCGCAATATACCAAGCAATCAAATATGTAGGCAATTAAAGTGGAAAGTATGCAATATGCACCGACTCCTTATCTGCCTTAAAAATGATTATGAATATAAATAACAACAGCTCCTATATTACCCGCATAAGAAGCACCTTAATAATGAAACAAAATTGTTTAACTCTAATCTGGACACCAGGCCACTGTAACATCGACGGAAACGAGTACGCCGATAACATTGCAAAATATGCCCTCAGAGCGCCACTTTTTCTTATAGAAAATTTCAACACAAAAGACATGTTAGAATTCTCAAAAAAATACTATATAGAACACGAAAATACTTACCCAAGGACATCAAACTGGTACAAAACAATTAACGAAGAAAAAACTAACATATACAAATATACCAATCCAGAAATGAATAAAATAAAAAGAATAGATTTCATAAAATTCCTAAGAATTCGCTTAGGGCACACCAAATTCACACATGGCCTGTTATTAAACATACCCAATATCCCAATATGTAACTGCAACATCATCCGCCCGCCATCCCCAGAACACCTCCTATCCCATTGTCCCCAACACCGTAACATTCGGCAACAAATTTTTAACCACAATAACCCTTTAGATATGATCTCCGATCCTACCCTGGACAGCATTAATTCTGTAATCAATTTCCTAAAAAAAAAACAATATCTATAAGTTTATTTAAGATTATTAACACCATCAATTAACCCATATTGAGCTGAAAGCCTATGCAGCTATTACTCCTTAAATTAATTAGCTCATAATTTTAATCATAAGTTAATTTGTAAATAAATAAATAAATAAATAAAACTTATTTCCATTGACAGATAAGATTTTCGAAAAATGTAAAAATATGAAAAAATTCAAATTAATAAATATCACTAAAATTGTTTCATTCCATTGCGTTCCACTTATCTCATTCTTAATTGTATTCGTTCTCCGTTTCATTCTACTTTTTTCCCCTTCTCTAGTGCCAATTCCGTTTGTTTTCCGTTTCATTCCATATCGGTCTTTCTAAAATCTACAATTTTTTTACACGCGGGTATAATTTACTTTATGGAATAAAGATTTTATTTTTTTTATGGTAAAATAATTAGTGTAAAATTTTAAACTAAATCGTTCATAAAATAATGAACTATTTTTTTACGCTAATTTTTTAAATTTTCCAAATTTGAAGTTATTTTTCGCTACTCTAAGTACAATTTTATTTATATCAATTAAATTTTTTTTAGTTCATTTTTAAGTACAGTTTAGTACATTTTAGTTTAATTTTTTTCTGAGTGTTTTAGTTCACAAGTCCACTCGTTCTTCGTTTCCTAATTATAGTGTTTAAATTCCATTGTTTCTCTAGATTACAAGTTTCCAGGCAGGCCGTAATGGACACCACTTTTTCCCTTTTAAATCCCTATTTTACTACGTTCCTGGTGAAAATTCCTAAAACTATCTTATCACTTAATTATCCCATACTCCAGGTAACACATACTTCAAATATCAGGTTTCTAGCAAAAGCGTTTGAGCAGATCTTTAAGTGGGTAGTGTCACTTTTATTAAAGGGAATCAATACACAGGAAACTCTTCCTACACTAAAAAAAATTAGCTAAAAATTAATACAAATTTAATACAAAATTTCCTTTAAAATAGTTTAAAAATTTTCTCAATTTAAGCCACATCTTATAATAATTAAGAAAAATTTTCTTAAAAAAAATAAAAATTCCTATGTTTGGGTAAAAAACAAAATAGTTTATATACTCAGAAATAGTTCATATCTTTCCTAAGAAATATTTCTTGATTTTAGAAAAAAAAAACAAGTATATTAAATAAAAATTTATCAATTTTTGAGAAAAACATCTTAGTTTTTAGACAATCGCATACTTAAATATAATAAAACTAAGTTTAGTTCAAAAAAAATTTAGAGCAAGGGTGTCCAAGCCCTATGCGCTTGCTGCTCATTTGTTTTTGTAAAAACACTTAGCTATAAGCTGTGTGTTTTAATACACATATTGAGCACTCAGCACTAGCAGTACAAAATACACAAACAACTTTGACTTATTAGTTTTTTTGTCGTTCTTCACTGTATACACGCAAGTGCAAAGCAACAACAATTTCGTATGCTTTGCTGGTAAACATTAACGACAGCGATCATCAACGTAGATTTTGTTTTTGTTTAACGTATGATATGAAATATTTTTTTTTCTTTTTCCTTTGTATGTATTGGTTTTTACAATCAAAAATATTGAATAAACATTAGTTATTCTTTAAGTGTATTGGTGTTTGCTCTTTCATAAGGAACTTTTTGGCACTCCTGACTTAGAGTGTAATATATTCCCATTTAGTTCAGAAAATGCGTCCAACTTAAAATAAGAAAGTACTTGAACTTAATGTGTGATAATTTTTTTCTCGCGTTAGTAAAATTAATAAAATTTTAGAAAGTCTACTACTTTCTAATTTGTTTTCTTAAAATTATTTCAGGCAATTAAAAACAAAAGGTAATATACTTTTTCCTATGTAAAAATACAAATTTATTTGTTTTTAGAAACTGATGAACTATTTTTTGGAAAAATTTCCATGCAAAATATGCCAGATAAAATTTCAAAATTTTAATAATATAATATTTTTTTTTAGAGATGATAATCTTAGGTTTTGGATTTTTTCTTCAAAAATTTCTTCAGATAAATTAAAAAAAAATTGAGTAAAAATAGTAAAAGGTAAAAAATTTCTAAATTGCGCTTTTATGTAATAATTTTATTTGCTGACTAAAACACAAAATATCGCAAACACATTTTTTATGTTAATTAAAATTTAAGCTTAAAGTGTCATAAAATAAACTTAAGTCCTTTTTACATTTTACAATGTAATTGTGATATTTTGTATTTTAACAACACTTTTATAAAATTAGTAAATTTAAGAAGACAAAGAACCCCCACTGTTTCTTAGCCATAGATGTCGTGTGTCACTTAGGGCTGACTTTGTCACAATTAATTACGTTTCTTAACTTCTTTACCATTTTGCTAAAGAAATTTAAATTATATTTTAAATACATGAATTTTAAATTAATTTAAAGAAAATACTTACACAATATGTGTAAAGTACTTTAAAATATATTCCTTTACCATAGAAAATGTTTCATATTTATTAGAAAATTTTAATCAAAATTAGAGATAATTTTCACTTAAAAGAAGTGCTATTTAACTTGATGTTAGAAAATATTTTCTTATTTTTAAAGAGTTAAGTCCTAGTTTTTATTAAAAAAATTCTATTAAACTTTAATAAAATAAAATTTTTCTTAAAACTAAGGAAACATTTCCTAACTAAAAGTGAAATTTAAGTTGATATATGAACTAACTAAGAGAAAATTTTTCATGTTTCCTAATAAAAATTTAGTTCTCAGTAATAGAATTTTTCTATAATTTAGAAAGTTTTACCAAATGTTAAGTAAAATTTTTTTCTTAATTAAATTTTGGTAAAAAGTGTCTAAATCCTTGTTAATTTTTTTCTTTTTTATTTTTTTGGTGTACTAATTAATGTTTTGCTTTCTTTGGAAGGGGGATATAGGAGCGATGAAAAGCGTTGACACATGAAGGTCCTGGAATATGGCAACACTGTAATTGCGCGAACTGCTAAATCTTAGAATAGTTGCTGCCAACCATCTGATGGAGAGTTGGCGAAATTGTTGAAGTTTTTAAGTTCATAACCCTGTGATGTTATTTTACTTCTGGGGGGTTAAGTGCTATGGGAACACCGAAGAAGGACGTTGGGAGATTCATACATATTTTTAAATAGATGTTGTCGTCGCCGGGGATCAAACCCCCCAACCTTTTTTGTAACAGTCCAAAGTGATAATCATTGCGACACAACGTCAGGTTTCTAGCTAATGCGGCTTAAGCAGGACGCTAAGTGAGAAATTTTTCCTTTTTGACTACTTTTCACCACCTTGCGAAAATTCCAAAAAGTGCCTTATCTGTGAATTATTTCTCATTCCATAGAATAGATATTTTAATCTTCAGGATTCTAGCTCAAACGTTGAGGGTAGGCCGTCAAAAGGAGACTTTCCCCTTTTACCCGTCCCCGTTAGAATTTCTAAAATCCCTTCTTAGCGGTTGTTTACGCCGGAGAAGGAGCATACTTTGTTATTAAATTTCAGCTTCATTTCTTCATCTGTTTAAAATTTTATTTTCTAGTATCTACAAAAATTTTATGTTGGGCAACCTTCCTTGTTCCTTATCAAATAATAATTGTAATAATTGTTGAATTACTTTTCTCTTACAGTTTCTTACTGCCACTGCACTATTGACATTTTCATTTCCTGGCGAATATCCTTCACAAAGAACAGGATGGCAAAGGTTTACAGGATTTTTCTTAATATTATTAGTAACAATATCACTGCTATTGGCTTCCGGTTGTTTAACAACTATAGTACATTACAAGTAAATAAAATAAAAAGCTTTAAAAAAAAATCCCATAAATTTTAAATTAATTTCTTTCTCCTTACAAAGACAAATAGAAGAATATGTAGCCGTACCGCTATTTCATATATTGGATGAAAATAATTTCCATAAACTAGTACCAGCAGCAGCATGTATGTTAATGTTAACAGTGACTGGAGGATTTTTAGAATTATTTCCTGAATTATATCGCATTATCGTAAGATTTGCCACCTCAGAATGGAGAATATTAACCAAACAAATTGCTTATGAAAGCTCAGATAGTGGTAATCCAGTGTTGGCTGTATTTATAGCAGGTTTAAAAGCAAATTTTGCTAATATAATAAATCATTGAATGATATATATATTTTTTTTTTGTATTTTATTTCAGGTAGTTTATGTGCCATGTTATCATTTGCCTGCCCTCTACAAAATCTAAGTCATACATTGGCTGCTAGTCATTTATTTGCTGTATTCTTTCGATGCTTTTATCTGCTTTATACACCATTTAGACCAAAATTTATATTGCAGACTAGTAAGTTTTTGGCAAAATTATTTAAATATGTTTTAATCTTATGAATGCCTCCTTTTTAGACAACGATTCTTCTTTATCCTATAGTCGTTTGTCTACCGAACCCATAACCAGCAGTACTTCTGCCTCACGTTTAAAACGCAGTCTTTGGAATCTAAGTGTAGGCAAACAAGTGCCCAGTAAAAAACCGAAAACGAAACCTAAAAATAAACAAGAAGTAGAAAAGGAATGGTTGCTACTGGGTGAACCCACTTCACCATGTCCCCAAAGAGAAGCTAAAGATGTGGAATCGACTATTTTATCAGATGGAGAACCACCGGTATTTGAGAGATTTTTGCAATAGTAATTTTTATATGATTTTCTAAAACTTTTATAATATCCCCTATTTAGCCTTCCGATTTTGAGTATCCTGATAAGTTTGATAATTCAGATTCTGAAACTTCCACAGATATTGATGCCATAGTGGATGAGTATAGACAAAAAGTTAAAGTAACCACAGCCGGTCCCTTAGATCGTACTGCTCGTGTACCGACTGTCTCTTCCTGGAGAGTTACCATTTTCGCTATTGTTGTAGTATTTTTGGGCATAGCCTTAAGTTTAGCCGGGATATATATGAATTGGGCACCGGCAGCATTAACGGGATCTATAGGTAAGTTGGAAATCAGCATGATTGACAGAAATTATTGATGTTAATTAATGATAATTTCAAGTCATATTACGTGTAAAAATTTCATGATCAGACATTGGTATACATAACACAGTGCAACACATAAATTGGTTCCTCTTTCGTACCCGGTTTTTTTGAAGTGTATATCGAAACTAAAAAAAATCCGCAACGGACTTGGCCAGATTACATCGAAATTTTATTTTATGGACACCCTAAGTGTTTGCACCCAAACATGATTTTTTTAAAAAAGGAAAATTTTTATGGAATCCATATATCATAAACCGTTCGGAATTTTGTTTTTATGTCTTTGGCAAAGTTGTAGATCCAAACCAAAGCAAAAAAATTCTCACATGGACCGACCCAAAAAAATTGCATCCACTGCATCAAAATTGCAAAAAATTGGGAAAAAATGCTATTTTTTTATGATTTTTTCATGATTTTGTCCTGAAATGGCAACACATAAATTGGTTCCTCTTTCGCACCCGGTTTTTTTTGAAGTGTATATCGAAACTAAAAAAAATCCGCAACGGACTTGGCCAGATTACATTGAAATTTTTTTTTATGGACACCCTAAGTTTTTGCACCCAAACATGATTTTTTTAAAAAAGGAAAATTTTTATGGAATCCATATATCATAAACCGTTCGGAATTTTGTTTTTATGTCTTTGGCAAAGTTGTAGATCCAAACCAAAGCAAAAAAATTCTCACATGGACCGACCCAAAAAAATTGCATCCACTGCATCAAAATTGCAAAAAATTGGGAAAAAATGCTATTTTTTTATGATTTTTTCATGATTTTGTCCTGAAATGGCAACACATAAATTGGTTCCTCTTTCGTACCCGGTTTTTTTTGAAGTGTATATCGAAACTAAAAAAAATCCGCAACGGACTTGGCCAGATTACATCGAAATTTTTTTTTATGGACACCCTAAGTTTTTGCACCCAAACATGATTTTTTTAAAAAAGGGAAATTTTTATGGAATCCATATATCATAAACCGTTCGGAATTTTGTTTTTATGTCTTTGGCAAAGTTGTAGATCCAAACCAAAGCAAAAAAATTCTCACATGGACCGACCCAAAAAAATTGCATCCACTGCATGATTTTTTCATGATTTTGTCCTGAAATGGCTTAAATACTGGGAATTTAAGAAATCTTTCTTCAGCTAAATTATATCTAACAACAATATAAACAACTCTCTAGTACATGCCATCTTAATACGAACATTCCTTAACCCTAGAAAGCACATCTTTTTGCTCACACTTATTTTGCATAGCCAATGTTTGTCGTTTCGACAAAGACAATTTTGATGCAGTGGATGCAATTTTTTTGGGTCGGTCCATGTGAGAATTTTTTCGCTTTGGCTTGGATCTACAACTTTGCCAAAGACATAATATATGGATTCCATAAAAATTTTCCTTTTTAAAAAAATCATGTTTGGGTGCAAATCTTAGGGTGTCCATAAAAAAAATTTCGATGTAATCTGGCCAAGTCCGTTGCGGATTTTTTTTAGTTTCGATATACACTTCAAAAAAAACCGGGTACGAAAGAGGAACCAATTTATGTGTTGCCATTTCAGGACAAAATCATGAAAAAATCATAAAAAATAGCATTTTTTACCAATTTTTTGCAATTTTGATGCAGTTGATGCAATTTTTTTGGGTCGGTCCATATGAGAATTTTTTTGCTTTGGTTTGGATCTACAACTTTGCCAAAGACATAAAAACAAAATTCCGAACGGTTTATGATATATGGATTCCATAAAAATTTTCCTTTTTTAAAAAAATCGTGTTTGGGTGCAAAAACTTAGGGTGTCCATAAAAAAAAAATTCGATGTAATCTGGCCAAGTCCTTTGCAGGTTTTTTTAGTTTCGATATATACTTCAAAAAAAAAAGGGTATGAAGGAGGAACCACACGATGACCTTAAAAATGCTGCACTGTGTAATCATATATGCCCATTCATAGTTCAATATATGACCATAAATGATCTCATGTATAATCATATAACTTCGGATTCGAAATTTGAGGGTATATGGCGATAAAAAGCCGATAAAAAGCCTTAAGATTTATCAATAATCCAGCCTTATTGAATGTCTACCATACATGGGACTAATTAATTGAGTGGGATAATAAATTGATGATTTCATTACCATTGCATTCACATCAATAGAATTCAAAAATTTTTTCAACGATTTTTAAGATTAAGGATAAAGACTAAAGAATTTAGTTTCAGAATTCAAAATAAATTTAATACCGCTAAAATATAAAAACAAATATGTTACAATAGATAAATATCACTAAAATCTAATTTCGCTCTATTCCATTTCGTCCTCTGTGTTCTATTCCATTTCGGTCCCTTTGTCTGGAATTTGAATCCCACTCGCTCTCCCATTTCATTTCACTACATTCTATTCCGTTTCCCTTTTTCAGTGTTTAAATTCCATCCGATCCCCGTTCAATTCCATATCGTTCCCCTTGTCTAGTATTTCACTCCACACGTTTCATTTCATTCCATTTCGTTTCCTAATTTCTATGTTTCAGTTCCACTCGTTCTTTAAATTTCTCGGAAAAACGATTTGACCTTGTTGGTAGGGGAGGGAAGTTTCCACTTTTGAATCCCTCTTTTACCACGTTCCTGGCGTAAATTCCATAAAGGATCTTATCAGTGAAATGGCCCATGTCACAGGGGACAAATATTTTAAATATCAGGATTTTAGGCAAAATGGCTTGGGCAAGCCATTTAAGGACACACTTTTCCCCATTGGAATCACTATGTTATCATGTCCCCGGCAAAACTAACAAAAAATACCTTTTTTTATTTAATTAAGCTATTTTCCAGGGAAAACAGATTTTTGAGTTCTAGCCGAAGGGGTTTGGGCGGTCTGCAAATGGAGATCTTTTCCCCTTTTTATACCCTTTCTTACCGCGTTCTTGGCGAAAAATCAAAAAGTACTTTATCAGTGAATTAGCTCCAGGAAACACATATTTTAAATATAAGGGTTCTACCCAAAAGAGCCCTGCGGGGAAAAGTACCTATTCCAGGAAACGTCACGTGACCATTTCTTTGCGATAGGACCGGTCACTTTAACATGGGCTTATCCTAGGACATGTCACAGGACTGGTATAAAAAAGATGTCACACATCTAACCCCAAAGAACATATCGCAGAACAAGGAGCATGTCATGAACTTTAAACCGATCAAATGGTAGGTAATTTAGGAACCGGTCCTCTTTTCACCTATTCGTGGAACCAGTTCAGTTATCACTTATCACGGAACATATCCAATCCAAAACTGATCCCTTTTTTCGCACAGGGGTTCGTACATGCCGTCAAGGCAAGGTTCCCCATTTTTCTCCTTCCTGTAGGGATTTAAAAAAATCTCATCTAATTAGTTATTTGATCCATACTTCTCGGAACATATTTGTTAAATTTTCTGTTACCGTCAAGGGGTAATTAATAAGGAGGGTTTCTCGAATTCCCCCTTTTTGTCCCTCCCCGTAGGAATTTCTAAAAACCCAGTCTTAGCGGATGTCTACGCCGGAGAAATCTATGTACCAATTTTTAACTTTCTAGCTCAAGCGGTTCGGGCAATGTTGAGTCATTGAGTCATTGTATCAATTTTTTTAAATCATCTTAAAATTTTTAAGCGATTTATTTTCAAAGTACAGCTCTTTTACTTGTAATAATTGTGAGCATTTGGCATTTTTTTCAATAGAGCTGCTTTAATTCGTTGTACATTAAAGGATAAAATTTAATAATATATTTCCAAAACTTTAATCTCAGTACCTTTAGGAATACAACATCTATACATGTATTAGAAATTTTTATTTTAAGTAATTTTGAGAAATTTCATTTAATTTTCTTTAGGAGTTCCAAATTCGTTAAATTTCAATTATCGTTTAAATTTCAATCCTGCACCCCGTTTGTGTATCTGATGCGAGAAGTTTTCGCGTCTAAAAATTCATGGTCACCCTACTTTATACAGGGTGACTTAATATATAATAAAGTTGTATGCATTTTTACTGGAAATTTTTTTAGAGCTTTATGTTTTAGTTTTTCGTTTTATTTATTTTTGTGAAATTTCTTATAATATAGAGAAAAATCATCAATAAAACGCATTATTAATATATATTCTATTGCCTGTGACTCACCCTATAGAAATCAGAACAAGGTTGCATTTTACATTTGTTTTGCGAAAACTTTATCTATTAGAGAAATACAAAAACAAGGCCCTGAAATACATTTTTAATTTATATACAATTCAAAATCTAAGAAAATCTTTTCCGTTCTCTTTGCAGGTGTTTTTATAATCAGCCTTATGATGCCTCTAATACCAAAATACACCGGTAGTGTGGTTAATGTTAGTCCTGTCATATGTTGTTCCTCAATATATATTGGAGGAATTCTATTTGCTTCATGTGCTCAAGATTCATGGCCAGCTATAGTTCTTTGGATTGCGGCTGGATTAATATTGCTAATACGTTGCGATCATTTTTGTTGTCAATGTCTCAATCAAACGTCCACTTTGAATGAACAATTAATACCAAGTGTTTCGGCTAAAACAACAACGACAACAACAATACGTTTGCCGAGACCACCAAAAGGTATTAAAACTATACCCACCCACATCAATATCCCTAGATGACAATCAGAGTCCTCAGAGGGTGAGGATTTATTCAATGAGGACTTTAATATAAGAGATTTTGAAGATGATGAAAATGATGACTGTTGGACTGAATAGAGGATATAAGTAAGACAGAAATTATTAAGAAGGATTTCTCTAATTTGTATCCTTGTTATTTGTGAAAAGGAAGTGAAAAGCTTTTATTCAAGTGATTTTAAAAATGCTTTACTGTTTTTTGCCTCAGCATACATACAACCGAATTGCCATTAAAACAATTTTTCGATTATATTAAAAGGAATATAAATTTTATAAAGATTTTATCTTTGAAGTTTGCAAGTAAATTAATTTATGGAATTATTAATATGAAAAGACTTTGTACAGGCTTATATTTTTAAGGATTAAGTGATTTATTAAAAATTAAATGATAATGAAATGTATTGTTTTAAAATTGATATTACATGTCTTTCTTTCTTTTATAGATTTTAAACCACTGTGCGAAAGGTAGTTTTGTAATTGGGAGTTGCTGATTTTATGTCCAAATATTTGTTATTTTTTTAGGTTAAGTGGTTTTATAAATAAACTAAATTAGTACGAGGCTTTCGCGGATTATACACATATAGGAAACAGGTGATTGTGGCTATATGCAGATTTGTATTTATACCCAGCAAAAAAAATGGTAGTCATTATCTGACTATAACTTTTATCATTGCTTCCTAAACTTCAGTTGACATTCTTTTATGATTTTTTGGTGTTATTCTAAGGCACTTCCAAAAGAAGTTCATATTTCAAATGCAGTGATCTGGACAGAAACCCGATGTATATCTTAAAGAATCACTCTTCATTACTTCTAAAGCATAAGTTATAGTATATCGTATATTTTTTTTGAATCTAAAGCTTTTATTCAAATTGAAAAAATAGTTCTCATAAACTTTTTTATTTTTTTTAACTAAATCATTTTTTATATTTTAGTTTAAAATTTCATGAGGGTTAGAATTTATGCAGTTTTGCAATTTTCATAAAAGTTTTGAAATATCAAGAAAAACTGATTTTTTTTAAACTTTAATTGAAAGGCCATGTCATTTGCATTTTTTCAGCCTTAAATATTAATGACGACGCAATCTGTGCATTTTTGCATTATGTTTATTAATTAACACTACACCATTTCCAGTTTTAATTTATAATTTATCAAAATAATTTAAAAATTGTGTAAAAATTATTTCAAATTGCCCAAAAATGTTTTAAAATTGTCTAAAAATTATTTAAAATTGTTTTCAAATTGCACAACCAGTTTTTAAATTATCCAAAAAATTTTAAAATTTGTCTAAAAATTCATTAAAATATTTGAAAAATGTTTCAAAAGTGATTTTTTACTAATGCAGAATTATTTATTTGTTTTAAACTTATTTTTTCTGCATTCTTATAAAATAAATTTGTATCAAAGCTTAAATACTACAAAGCAGGGAAGGAAAATATGTTTTCTGTTATTGTACCAACCAGACAAACAAATTGTACTTTTTCGATCCTCACGGTACCAAATTTTTTTTTGCTTTTTTTTTAACAATTTTATCGTATTGAGTCAGATTTGCTTAGACAATAGAAAGACTTAAAAAAATTTAAATTTACGGGGTGAAACAAAATTTATAGTTAATTTTATGTAGTCGTATAATTACCACAAAGCTTTGAGGGCAATTTAATATTTTCAGAGACGGTTCAACTTAAAACTGACTTTATTTTACTATAGTAGCTGAATAAATAAAAACAGGTTTTAATTTAAAGTTGCTTTTAAAAAAAGTCGACTTTATGTTATGTTGTTTTATCAAGTTATAAATTGAAAATTTGAAAAAATTTCAAATTGTACTAAATGAGCCGCGGTGGTACCACGGTACCAACCAAGGTAAAAATGTACCAAAAAAAAGTACAATTGTACCTTGTTTTCATCCCAGCTACAAAGTATATGAACATTTTCCACTCATGCATCAGAATACCTAATCATTGTATTATCATTGCTTCTTTAGAGTAAAGTATGAGTAACGCTAGTAGCTTCATTTGAATTCTTCCATCCTATGACACGCTAATGTTAAATTCATCGATGAAACCATTATAAAAGAAGTGATGCCTTTGTTATAGTAGTGATGATTTTATTGCTTTTTTGGCAGCTTCATTTTTGCTGGGTATCTCTTGCTTCACATCATGTTAATAAAACCATATGGTTCGATATTACTTTTTCTGCGTGTAAGCTGTGGGGGCTTTAATAATTGGGAACAAGTCGTCTTTACATTACGTTTAAATATTTGTACATCCACAAAGGTCTAACGTGATTTATTGGGGCCCACATCTCCTTTTTAATGGGCGTGGATCTTAAGTTGAAAAGATTTAACTTACTTTATTTAATAAATACTTAATAAATATATGCAAAGTTTATATCATTTGAAAGCTAATTAATCTATGGAAATATAGGGAGCTTGAATTAATAATGAGGCCGCCACGAAGATATGAACCAATATTCCAGTTTCCAAAGTCTTGCCACTAAAACCAATTGTGAGTGAGCGTCTTTGGCAGCTGGTATCATTTGGTTGAAACGTAAACAAATGTTGCCTCGGACATGTCGAATTTTGTATTAGATAAAGTGTTTTTGCGAGAGTTCTTCTTCATAATATTTATATGAAGAAAAGTGTGGCCGAGGGTCACCGAGCTTCGAACAAGGTTGCTCTATCTGAATAATCGTGTTAGAGGTGGTTTGGTGGTTTTAAAAGTGGCCAAGTTGAGCTCAAAGACAAAAAACGTCCGGATCAACCCCAAAAGTTTTAATATAAAGAATTGGAATCATTCCTCTATGTGGACGAATGTCAAAAGCTGTAGGAGTTGTCAGAATCATTCGAAGTGGATGAGTCGAGTGTGAACAAATGCCTAAAAATTAAGGGATTGATTCAAATGCAAGGAAACTGAGTGCTGAAGTGGGAAGTCCTAACCGTATTCTCCAGACATCGCTCCTTCCGACTACTACTTGTTCCGGTCGATGACACATGGCCTGTATCAGCAGCAGTTCATATGAAAAATGCAAAAAAATGGGTCGATGATTAGATTGCCTCAAAACACGAGTCGTTCTTCCCAAAATGCTTATTATTTATTCAAGGTCCCAAAAATATAATTTTTTTTTTTTTGAGTGGCAGACCATCGGCCATACTAAGGGATTTCCTTCTACGTACATGGTATGTCCGTTGCTAGCTCCAGTAAGTAAAGATTTTCTCCGTAGTCGGCCTTGGAAAGGTTTACTATGTCGAAAACTTCTTTACTGAGTAAAGCTTTCCTGCGTAAAGAACTTGAGACATCTTATGATACAGAGTTAATTTATAGATTATAGGATCAAAATAGATAAATGAACATAGACAAAATATATGACGGCAGCGTCATAAGCAATGATATACATATTATCTCCCAGCAAAACTTTGGTAATGGGTGCGATATTCTCATGCGTTACCTTGTAATGATAGCTCGTTACCTTTTTCATTATTTGCAAATATAAAGCAGTAAGTTACTGATTATTGATTACGTAATATATGATTTATAAATGTAATGTAATAATTAAAATTAAGGCCTTCATGGCCCATTAAATAATATTACATAGTTATTTACATGAGATTAAAATAAAACTAAAATTATATAATATATCTACTAATATAATGAACACTGTATTTGTATGATGTGCATCGTACATAAGTAAAAAAAATAAAATGTATAAAACTTGCTTATAGATTTACTTTATAGGTTTGCTAACAGGCTCCCCAGCTAGACGAAAATCTATTTTTAGATACATTACTGTGTGTTTTTTTGTAAGCAAAAGGGTAATGTATGTTTGTGTTGACAACACTAGCGAAAAAACGATGCGCAACAATTCATTTTAGTTTAAAGCAATCAAATACTAAATGCGTCGATAGCTCAGTGGGTAGAGTTCTTGGCTGGGAGAGTTCTTCTCTGGTTCGATTTCCATCTTGATCACATTATTTTTAATTACAAAAATTTTAAATAAAATATTTGTAATAATTTGTTTTTATAAAAATTCCTCTTTTTTAAAAATCTATTTTTATACACATTACTTTTTCCATTCTCGTAACCATATAAGTAACCCCTTACATTATCACCTCTAAAGTAATGGGTATATACATTACTTTGAGGCTCATCGCCTATAAAATTCATCAATGAAGTAAGGTGTAAAGTAATCCATCGGCCCCTATGGCTATACATTACTTTACCAATTATTTGGTGATGTGTGGTTTTGCTGGGCTGTAGTGCTTACCGAATATTGTATAATTTGAGGGAGTATATTAAATTCTCTTTAGTATTTTGTCAAACGCGTAGAGAGGAATAATATTTGTAATTTAAAATGATCTTTTATTACCTCTAAACTATTTTTTACCACAAAAATTTTTTTTCACATGAAACAAAATTGTTTCATTGTTATTCTTACATACAGAACCCGTTTTTACCTCAAAATTATTTTTCTACAATTGCGCAAGAAAATAAATCTGATAAAGTGTTGTCGAAAAATGTTTAAGCTTTTTAATTCATAGCCCTTTGTGTGCTATTTAACTTCGGTGGGGTTAAGTGCTATGGAAACACCGAAGGAGGACGTTGCGATATATATGAGGAAGAAAAAACTAACACATATTATTTTTCTAAGTTGATGTTGCTATCGAAAGGAATCGAACCCACAACCTTCTGGGTAACAGTCCAACGCGCTAATCATTACACCACAACGCCCACAAATTTAATCCTTTTACTCGTTTCGTTTTTTTTTTTTTTTGCCCCAACAAATTTCAAAAATGCCCCTTAATATTTTGGTAATCAGGAATTTGTAGTTTTTATTTAAAGTATTTGATCCAGCCAAATAAAATACTGTGTTTAAATTTTATTTCGGTTTAAATTCAAAATATTCCATTATTTCTTGTACAGGCAGCAATATTTTATCCATATAACTCGAATCCAATTGGGAAACTCTGGAAAACATTTCTGATCTTTCAGTATTTATATAATAATCAAGTTTATCTGGTTCACTATCACGCATAGTCTGAGACCAACCTTTGGGTAATTTAAACAAAGGTTCACAAATGGCTCTTATGGTTAAAACTGGCAATAAAGCACTCTGACAATCTTTATCAAAATCGGATTTTGTTATCAAATTTTCGGATAAATTTTTTTCTTTTAACGAAGCTTTTAAAGATTCATAATAATATAATAAAAGATCTTTTAATAATTTTGAACGTTGTTGGGGATTTTCAAAATGATTGTAAAGAAAAAATAATACATCAATTGCCGGTGGACTATAGCGTGTTAATTGAAAATCGACTATACGGCAAGCGATGGGCTCATTTAAGGAATTATGCTCCCAAAATATATTACGATCCCAAGAATCACGATGACATAAAACGTTACGTAGTGTTGAAGAGGGTTTAGTCATATCTTCCATGTTTAGAAAGATATTTAAAAGTTTTTGATTTATAAATTCCAAGGCCTCGGGATATTGATATTTTGGATGTTGCTGAGCCAAGTGTATTACACTCTGGAAATATAAATTATGTTTACCTATTTAAATATATTGAAGTATTTAATTTCATCAACTTACCTTTATACCTGTCATATACCACTCATTTTTGGTAGTCAATTGAAATTCTTGTAACACATTTTTAAATTTTTCTCCAATATTAATAGATTCTTTTAACTCCCAGGCTAAACTTGCTGCATGTAATTCTGCCAAGTGTTGCAAAAATAACTGATAATGTTTTTTGCTATATAGCTGATTTAATTCTAATTGTTTTAAATTTTTTTCTGGTAATGAAAAATCTTCCATAACAATTAAATCCTGGCGTGTTAAATAGCATTTTGGATACAAAGGTTTTGTGGCATAACGTTGTATATTTGGTAAAATATTTTCATAAATACCAGATTCTTTAGGAAAGAAACATTTACGTTCACATTCATTGCGATAGATTTTATTATCTATTGGTATAGATTTAACAAAATAACTTAAAATCCGATATTCGTCAAGATTCTAAAAAAAAAAATAATAAATTTTAATTTAATATGTTTTAAGTATTTTTAATTTTTCTCATACCTGGTTTTTTATTTCAGCCTCCAGTTTGTAATATTCACCCATAAATCCTATTAATTCATTTGAACATTTTTGAATTTTATATGATTTTAAAATAAAATCTTTTGTATCTTTTAGTTTAAAATCATTTTTAATTATTTCTAAACATTCTTTTTTAGTCAATAATTGTAATCCGTTACTTTCTTCCATAATCGCGTTTGGTGTGAAATTGTTTTTATAAAACCTTATTTTAATATTTATATAATTTGAGGCAATAGATAACGTTTAGTAAAATTTAAGAGTTAAAAGATAATGAGTTAAATTTTACTAAATTAACTTATCTAAAAGTATATTCCACTTATTACTATTCATAATTATTTTCTAATAAATTTGTGTCTCTCTTAAGGTTGTCAGCTTGAAAAAATTGAGAACGAAAATTTTATCAGTGTAAGCGATTTTAGGAAACTTGTATTGCTTAATGGAGAAGAAAGACCTAACAAATTTTCGTAATTTTTTTTCCCCCAATATTTTCTATAAATCTTTCTCAGATTTTGGAAGTAATTTGTTGACAGTTAAAAACCCGAAATAAACAAAATATCATTTATTTTTACGGATTTTGTAGATAATTTGCTTAAAGTTAAAATAAATAAATAATGGAAATATCATTTGTTTTTACAGATTTGTGGTTAGTTTGCTAACAGTTAAAATAAAATAAAAAACATTTATTATTTACGGATATTGTAAGTTAATTTATTAACATATAAAAATAAATGTAATGTTCCCAGCAAAAATAAATGGAAGTGATTCTTAAGGAATTAATTTTTTATTGACTCCAAAGTATCATTTAGTTCTGATTTTCCCATTCTAAAGCAGTTCTTTTTCACAACTTCCAAAAATGTAATTTTTAATGTAACTAAGCTCTTTTCAAATCTATGACACGTAACTTCCCAGCAAAAACATGGTAACAACTTATCATTACTTTATATATTACTTTGTTATGAGTACTCCTTACATTCAGCATTATTTTAAAAATAAAAATAATGTATTACCTATAACTTGTTACTTATTTTATTATTTTGAATTAAATAATAATAATAATTTATCTGTAATGGATTACCTTTTCTATTATTTTAACATAAATTATAATGAGTCATTGTTAATTGTTTAAATAACTTTATTTATTAATGTGTATTTTATTAATTTATGAATTAAAAGTGTTTAATATAACAAATTATCATGTAAGTGAACAGAAAAAAGCCTACAGACTAGTTTAGAGAAGTGTCGAATTAATTTATTTTAACTTATTTGTGTTATGACACATCTTATACATATAATTAACTTTGGTAATCAGATCACGAATATGACAAAAATTTTAAAAATCCTGGGGCAAAAATCAAGTTTTAACTGTAGTTCTGAAATATCCTTTTTATAAATTTTTTCAAAATTGTAAAGAGATTGAAAATTTTGGAGACCAAATTTGCAATCAGGGGAAAAAGTCTATAAAAATTAAATCAAATGAAAATTACTTAAATTTCAATGCAACTGAGCAAAAACTTCCACTTTTTGGCTTTTGACGACCTATGGGATACATATGTATGTCCCAAATTGTATCAGTATCCTGTATCAAATGAAGTGAACCAATTTCAAATATATTGATGTTTCTAAAAATTAAAGGAATGAACCATGTCCTACCAAAATATTGATCCCCTGTGTTGGCTAATAGGATTCGAGACAATGTGTTCCAAAAATTATGCAAAAATATATATTTTTTTATGAATTTGTGGTGATCCTATTGGCTCTGAGACCATATTAATCCAAATAGTTAGTATTGTGAGAAAGCAACAACTATCATCTGCCGATACAAGTCGCATTTAAGAAAATCGGTGCTAAGTGGGCCAAATACGAGAAAAGTTAAAAATGGGACATTTATCAACCATTGGCCGTCACAGGGTTAATTTATATATTTCCATTTGAAAAAAAAGCAGATTAGAAATTGGGATTTACAACACTGCATCGCATTGCCTTGTCGCTTACTCACAGTTCAATAATAATTGGTTACCAGGAGTTAAAATATAATGCGTTACTAAATTTATTACAGAAAAATAATAATTGGTTATAATAATAATTGTTAATTAGTAACTAATTACTAACATGCATACGCTTAACCCATTATTTCGTAAGCTTGCACGTAAGCAGAACACCTTACCTTTTGGGACATCCCATATAAAAAAAGTTAGAATTATAAAATAAAGGGTAACCCATAAAAAACCTTGGAGTTTAGATTACTAGACTCATTATATGGTAAGGTGTGTTTTTGCTGGGTTATTATAAATAATAAAAGCTAAACGTTAAAAATAGTTATTTCCATATAAATTTGATATTCATAACTATGGTTAAGTACTAAACTTTGCTTATTTTAAAACAAGTTATCAGGTTTAAGTGATTTGTATCAATTTTTAACTTTGTATTTTGAATAAAGTAATTTACTGAATGTGAATTAATGAAAGCTTTGTAAACTGCTGAAATGCACTTTTTGTACTTTGCACCTTTATTTGTCTATAAATGTATTCAGTTAAATAGTTTTACTTAAAAAAAAGATGCCAAATTACTTTTACAAAATGGAAAAATTCTTTAGAATACTTAACTAAATTTGTCAGCTTGTTGTCTGTTACGAATTGTCTATTTACGACCATTGATGTAGAAAATTTTATATTGATCCTACAAAACTGTTTCTAAATTACAAATTCAAAATTTATTTGGGAACATCAAAAGACCTCATTTCTCACTAACTATAAGAAGGGCTTTAGATGCAATGAAAAAGGATCATAAAAGAAAACTTCCACCCTATGACACCCCTATGTAAAAATCATTGGTTCCAATCCAAATTTTCACAACACCGTAATCAAAATCACTGCTTCTTTTTCTCTTTTTTTGCTACTTTTTTATGCTGGGTTCTTTTGATTTGTATGAAAGGTTAAAAGACCGGTTTTTAAGTGATTTTTTATTTAATTGGAATTCAGTTAATTTAAACTAATTTTGAGTGTGGTTGAGGGTTAAAAAGTGTAATATAAATTAACCAGTTTTAATATGGAACATATCTTGAATTTACAAAATTTATATATTACGAGTATTTGTACACAGTTTTAAAGTACTCGAGAATACAAAAATGTTGATACCCCTATCAAAATTATAAGCTCTCTGGTGATAGTATTATTTTATCTCTCTCTCTCTTTCATTGTATAATAAAATATAATTCAATTAATTTTATATTCACACTAATAGTGTACATAATTGTTATATATTTTTGTAAACATTTGATTATATGAACACTTGCTCACACAAATTATACACTCTACTCTGACTTATCTTATCACATTCATGAGCAATTGTAAATTTTTTATATAAAATTTTGGTAAATATTTACTATGAAATATATTCAACAAACAGTTGTAGAAATAAAGCACCAAACAACAGATCGTTTTTTTTTAAATTCACATTGTAATCAGCACGTGAAATTAAAGATTGTTTTTTTTTTCTTTTTAAATTATGACTGAAATTAATAATAAAGAACTTATTGAAAGACACAATCGACATGATTTAGTTACAAAAGATGAATGTATTTGGATATTAGAGAAAATTTTAAAAGAACAAAATGTTAAGGGAAAATTTAAATCATATGAAATAGTACCAGAGTTGGAAACTATTGGTTATTTAGGTGAATATTTTCATTTGTATTTAAAATATCAAAAAGAAAATGTAAGTATGATTAAAACTATAATAAATAAATCTTATATACAAATATTTGTAATTTAAGGAAAGTGAAAATTCACAACTTCGTTTATTTGTTAAAACTTTACCCTATCAAAATCCGGATATGACAGATTTCATAAAAAGATCTGGCATTTTAAAAAAAGAGTCAACGCTGTATATGAGTTTGTTAAATGAACTGAAAAAATTGTGTAAGTAAGAAATATTTGTGGTTACCATCATTATAAGAAATTTTTTAAATTATGCATAGTATGTTATAATGTAACAAATTGAGTGCCGTGGTATGGGGGTAGATAATTATTGCTGCGGCAAATTCTATATTATACTACCCAGCAAAACCACACATTACAAAATAATGGGTAAAGTAATGCATAACAATAGGGGCCGATGGATTACTTTACACCTTACTTCATTGATGAATTTTACAGGCGATGAGCCTCAAAGTAATGTATATACCCATTACTTTAGAGGTGATAATGTAAGGGGTTACTTATATGTTTACGAGAAGGGAAAAAGTAATGTGTCTAAAAATAGATTTTTAAAAAAGAGGAAATTTTATTAAAAAAAATTATTACAAATATTTTATTTAACATATTTGTAATTAAAAATAATGTGGTCATGATGGGAATCGAACCAGGTTGCCAGCCAATAAATCTACCCACTGAGCCATCGACGTATATAGTATGATTGCTTTGAACTTAAATGAATCGTTGCGCTTCGTTTTTTCGCTAGAGCTGTCAAAACAAACATACATTACCCTTTTGCTTACAAAAAAACACAAAATAATGTATCTAAAAATAGATTTTAAAAATATTTAAATTATTACTTTACATTTATAAATCATACGTAATCAATAATCAGTAACTTATTACTTTATTCTTGCAAATAATAAAAAAGGTACGAGCTATCATTACAAGGTAACGCATGAGAATATCGCACTTATTACCAAAGTTTTGCTGGGTAACTCTTAAGTGCCCGGGGCGCTGCTTTGTCATGGTTGTTATTAAAACAGAGAGATATTTCCAGCAGAGATAAAATAAAAATTCGAAGAGAAGATAAAACTAGCTTCTTCCTAACCGTAGTATAATTTGGGTTCACAAGGGGAAAAGCCTCTCCCATAACAGAAGCCGGATATTTAAAATATGTGTTTTCTAGAGTATGTGCACACAGAAAAAAAATTTACAACCAAAATTCGGTTTTTACAACTGAAATCTGTTGGAACAACTGAATGTTCCACAACACCCAAAATATTCAGCAATCAAATTTGAATTTGGTGGTTCTGACCGAATTTATTGGTTGTCGTAACCAATACACATTTTTCAATTCGGTTGGAAATTTAATTTTTTGTTACGGAAAATTTCTTCCCCTTAACGGCATATCCAAACCGCTTTGGGTATAAACAGAAATTTAAAATATGTGTTTCCTGGAATATAGACTAATTTACTGAAATGGTTCAAAAGGAAAGAGTCTACACCCTTAAAAGTCTGTCCAATTTCTTTGTTGCTAAAAACGTGAAATTTAAAACTTGTGATCCCTGGAGTATGGAATTATTCAATGAAATGGTATTAAAAAATTATATGCTTTGCTAGCAAACTGAGATTTAAATGGCATGAAGAATGATTGGAATTGAAGCACTAGACAAGGGAAACGAAGTGGAATAGAATGAGGAACATTTGAAATTGAAACACTTCACAAGGGGAACGAAATGGAGTGCAACGAGGACCGACTAGAATTTAAATACTGGACAAGAGAACGGAACACTAGACAAAAGGAAGAAAATGAGGCAGGGAACGAATGGAATTGTACGGCAATTGTACTCGTTAAACAAAACAAATGAAGTGGAATAAAGCAAGCCAATGTTTTTAGCGTTAATTATCGATTTGAACATATTATTTATGTCTTAGCAATTTTTTTTATTTTGCCGTTTTTCGAACACCTCTAGCAATGGTATTTTTTTAATAAATTAATTGAGACCTAACAGTAATTAAATTTAAAACGATTGCCGTTAAGGAATAGTAACGAAAATATTTTTATTACAATTGATATTAATTCATTAGTACGTTTTTCACGCACTAAGAAGATTATTTTGGGAAATTTTTACGGTTGGAGTAAAAAAGCGAAAAGTCTGCGCCTTGACTTTCTACCAAGACCCCTAATTCGCTGAAAATTCAGATTTTGTTATTTTTTGCAGTAACGTGGCACTATGCGGATTCGAAAGGTGAATGCCCAAACGCGCTACCCGCTTTTCCTAAAGTTTGAATTAAACATGTTCCAAGAGGAACGTAATTAAAGAGGGTGTTTTAAAGGGGAAATTTTCCCCATTAATAGTCAGTCCTTTAGGTTAGATATGTAAAAATTTTAATATCTGTTCCTAAGAATATGCGCCAATAATGTAATAAAAGTACTTTTAAGAACATGATAAATATGGGAGCACAAAAGGGTAAAATTAACCCATTAACGGCCTGCGCACAACAATTTGAATTTCGAGCTTAGTGTATGAAATTTTTTGGGACATCTTCACTTCGGATTCGAATTTTTCAACTTAACTTAGAAGTCTACCTAAACTCTTGTGATTAGAAAACTAAAATTTAAAATTTGTTCCTTGGGATTTACTAAAAAGATACTTCCTAATTTACTGAAGAGATACCTTTTGAAATTTTCAATGAAATCGTAGCAAAAATCCAGCTAAAAGTGAACATATTCAGCGCAAATTTATAAAAGCATGGACTTTTTGAAATATTAACGATAAAATGCAAAGTGGAGAAGAATACCCTTAACATCTTCCTCAAACCCCTATCGCGTAAAATTTTAGATTTTAAATTCAATCAGAACAAATGATTCCATTGATTTCCCAGCTCATCCGGCTGAAGCTAGGAAGTTGAAATTTGACATATTTTTTTTATATCCGGATTCGATGTCCTCTAAGCCGTAATTTTTTGAAATTTATATGGGAAGGAAGAATGGGAAGGATCTGTACAAACTTTAACATAACTAAGATATTAATTTAAGATTGAATTTATTAACAGAGAAAAACATTTAGAAAAAGAATTCAAATTTATTCTAAATATATTCCAATATCTAAAACTATCGTTAACGAAGTATCAGGCTTTTAGGCTTAAATATGATTTTATTTATTTTTGATACAGCTCCAAATACCTGGTGTGCTCAATGTTATTTAATCAAAAATGATTTATTTGTTATGCAAAATATTGTGGATTTGGGCTATGAACCATTAAAAGATGCTGCCAAATTTCTCAATAAACAAGAAATACAATCAATACTCAAGGGTCTCGCCAGTATGCATGCCTGTAGTTTAGGATATGAACAAAAAAATCAAATAAAAATTGGAGAATTATTTAAGGATGTATTGTATGAAGTAACAGTATCACCAAAAGTGGTATGGTATACAGCTGGCATAAAGGTAAGTATTTTAGATTATTTATAATTAAAATAATACAATTATTTAAATTATCTCTCTCTCTCTCTCTAGGCCATTTTAGCGGTAATATTAAAACATCCTTTATATCAAGCAGAACTTTTACAAAATTTTATAAAAACAGAATTACCCCGCATATTAAATTCAGTTTATGAAATGGTTAATCCTTCCACAAAATATTGTAATGTATTTTGTCATCGTGATATTTGGGGTGGTAATGTATTCTTTTCAAAAACGCATCCCTACTCCAAAGCAGCAGTATTTGTAGATTTTCAACTGTGTCGTTATTCACCAGCAGCCATCGACATACTTATGACTTTATATTTGAATATGAAACCCAGTGATAGAAAATTAATTACTCAAGAATCGTATGCTTACTATTATGAACATTTTTCTCAGGAGCTATTAAATATGTCCTTAAAATCTGAAAAATTTTTAACTTATCAAGAATTTCAAAATTCTTTAAAAGATTTAGCATTGTTTGGTGCCTTATACAATTGCATAGCTGCTACTGTATTAAGAGTACCCGGAGATTATTTAAAAGATATGAAATTGAATAGACCAGAAGATTTTCATCGTTATACAAATGTGGATCGTACACAAGAAGTATTGGAATTGGTTAAGTGTAATTTAGAATTTAGAGATTATATATTGGAGTGTATTGAAGATATGATGGAGTTAATATTAAAAGAATATTTTTATAATGGGTAAAAAAATAAAAAGTGAATTTAAAAGGTTTAAATAGCTTATATGTACTCTAATTTTTTTTTCCATATTTTATATTATTTATTGAATCTTCACTTTTAAAAACTGTGAACTAACAATAATTATCCAAATCTTTAAACTAAATATTAATTGTTAAGTCCAGCCAGTGCCAGACTGATGTTATGTGGTTCAACTGGGACCATTATTTCCCCTCATTATTAGCGGACCAGATCCGCAGTGTCCCTCCTCCTAAGACGCTGGTGGCCGTGATTATCAGTTAAGTTACGGGCTAGTATGTTGGGGTGTGTTTCCAGTTTTGTTAAATAGCGTTGACAGTGTCTAATAATTTCATCTTTGACCAGGGGTACATTCAAGTCTTTATGTATGTTGTAATTCCTAACATACCAGGGTGCGTTCGTGATCGTCCTCAAGAATTTATTTTGCATTCTCTGAATTTTCCCTATATTGGACGCAGAGGCAGTACCCCAGAGCTGAATTCCGTAGCACCATATGGGTTTCATGATCGAATTGTAAATGAGTAATTTGCAGTCCAGGCCTAGTTTAGAGTTTTTGCCAGTTAGCCAAGTGAGTTGAGCAGTTTTTAGCCTCATCTGAGTTATTTTCGCATCTATATGATTTTTCCACGTGAGGGTGAATACCGAGATATTTCACACATGTGTGTTGGGGTATATTCAGATTATTAATTTTAATGGGTGGACACGTCTCAGTGTGAAAGTAATGTGGATACATTTCTGTTCATTCACCTTAATTCTCCACTTATCCAACCAAGCTTCCAATTGTGAAATGTGAGTCTGTAACATTCTAGACGTTATTTTTGAGTCATCGTGGACGCTTAAGATTGCAGTATCGTCAGCGAAAGTCGATGTGTGGGTATTAATATCTAATGGCATGTCTGAAGTATAAATGATATATAACAGAGGACCCAAAATGCTACCTTGTGGAACTCCGGCTTGTATATCTTGAGGAGAGCTGATAAAACTTTTTTCAGCAAGAGTGAATTTTCGATTTGTTATATAGCTTTTGAGTAGCTTGTGAGTATTTGTTGGTAACAAAAGTTTTATTTTAAACAGTAGACCTTCATGCCAAACCTTATCGAAAGCCTATGAAACATCGATAAAAAGGGCAAAGCAGTATTTTTTCTCCCCGAACGTTTTTCTGACAACAGTAACTAGCCTGTGGGCTTGCTCAATGGTGCTGTGTTTTCTCCTGAAGCCAAATTGGTGTGATGGAATACAGTTGTTTTATTCCACATAAACAGTTATCTTTTCCGTTAGGATTTTCTCGAACAGCTTTGACAAATTGGATAATAGGCTTATAGGCATATACGATTCCACTTTTGTGTGATCTTTGCCTGGCTTGGGTATCATTTTAACGAGTGAAACTTTCCATTCTGGGGGATAGTATTCAAGGCGTATAATAGCATTAAAAATAAAGAGAATTATCTTTAATGCTTTACGGGGTGACTCCAAGAGCATCCTGTTACCGATTCCATCGATACCAGGAGCTTTTTTGGGGTTTAGTTCAAAAATAGCCTTTTCGACCTCTCTCATCTCAAACGTTAATCGGGTAGCTGCTCGGTGCTGGGGTAAAATCGGTGGCAACTCTGTTACAGAACTTGTTATATTTGGCGTGAATACTTTTCTTAAATGTTCTACAAACAGATCCCCTTTTTCAGTATCATTTCTAGCCCAACCTCCGTCTGATTTTCTCAAAGGAGGCTTACATAAGACAGGTCTTTTTAAATTTTTCATTGCACGCCACTCTAGTACACTCTAATAATTTTTTTTTAAATTCTCTACCATAATGGTAGGTAACTTATAGCCTACCTTTAAGACCTTGGAAATATGTGCCTAAAAATTATAGTTGTAGAAATTATTTTAGAAACACACTTTATATGTGTAAAAATTAAATTTTTGTATACCTAATAAAACCTAAACACGTAAACATTGATACATTTTGAATGTTTGCAAACACATATCAAATCTTATATTGGCTTTTAAAGATACGAGTATTTTTAATTAAACGTTCGAAATTTAGTTTAAATTAAATTTCGAAATCTAGTTCGTGCATCATTGAAATCATATTGTTACGATTTTTCCTTTTTGTTGAAGTATTTCTTTTAAATAAATCGAGTTTAAATGTTCTATAGAAACTCTTTATTTGCACGAAAACTTAAAAACAATTACACAAGAGCCTTTATTAAAGTTACACTTTAATAAATTACACAATTTTTTCAATTAATCACCAATAGTTATTTTAAATATTTATTATTTATTTATTTATTTATTTATTTATTTATTTATTTATTTATTTATTTATTTATTTATATTAAACATATTATTACAAATTATATCCTAATACCCTAACCAAACACTAGCAACAAAGGCCATCGGCTCGTTGTAGCGAAAACAGACCAGAGCCTCTGGTGGGAATCTAACCCACGACCCCCGCACTGATAAGCTAGCACGCTACCAACTAGCCTACCGGGGCGCTCTATTTTAAATAAAAGACGGTTTCGTGTGCAATTTTAATTCCAAAAACATTTATTTAGCCGGATTATAGATAGTCTTACAACTTCTAATTACAAAATGACCCAGATTTTAAGAATCTGGGAATCTATTTTTAAATAAAGTAAATTAAAGATAATTGAAATAACTTTCTAAATTAAATTAATTAAAATAAGCAGATAAAATTAAGAATTTCAATTCGTAATGATAATAACGGATGAAAGAAAATATGAAATAAATGGCAATATAAAAAATAAAAAATAAAAGAAAAAAGCTAATATAAGTAAAGTTGGATAAATATAAAACAATAACACTGTAAAACAGTTTCAAACTTTTTCCAAAATTACGTGGATCCGACGATTGATTCTTGTTAAGGAGACCAAAAAAAAATATAAACATAATGGCATTTTTTGGCTTTATTCTAACAAATTGTAAAAAACACCCCGAAAAAGGGGATGGGCGGGGATGAAATGTTCTACAAAAATGTTGGCAATAAAATTATACTATATATGTCAGAGCACACTAAAGTCCAAAACTTAACACAAATACCAAAAGCCAGACAAATTCAAGATTACCCATCAAATTTCTAGTCCTGCCTGGCTTCCAAACAAATTTTGTAGTGTTTCCTAATTTTTTTTTTTTTTTTTGCATTAAAATTTTTTACAAATCTTTCAAATTTTAACCCATTTCGGGACAACAAGACCTATAAATTTTTAATAGGATACAAGATATAATTAGTTTATAATAATCTAGATACATACAAAATTATATATAATCTTTGTTTTCAAAAGTCCTACACTTAAAAAGTTTGTAAGTTTAAATAACTGAAAATATCCTTTAAAAGAAATGATATTTCATTTAAAAACCGGTCTACTTAATTTTCATTTAAATTAAATACCATTTGTTATTTATTTTTAAATGTTGATTAATCAACTGAAACATCCGTAAAAAACAAATGATGTAATCAGTTAAAATAAATGTCAAAATTTTACCTACCAATCCTTAAAAAAATAAATGTTTTTTTCATTTATTTGAAATTGTTTCCGTTTTTGTATTTTAAATGGAACGGAAAACTTTTTTATTAAACTACAAACAGTTAACAACATAATATTCTGAGTGTATAAGTGGTGAAAATTTATAATTTTTTTTTTGATCTAATAAGATCTGCCATTTTTTTGGGTCAATTTAGATCAGCTAGATATCAAAAAATATCAAATTGGATAAGATTAAATATTGCGTCAGATAATTTTTTTACTCCGGTACACATTCGGTGTTTAACACAAATCATTTTTCTTTGTAAATGCTCCTCAACCGCTGTATTTCAATTACTAAATGAATCGAAAATTGTTTAATTTTATATACATATTCTTTTTTTTTTTTTAAAGAAATTCTTTTAAATAATTAATGTGTTGTTTTCTTTGGAAATGGGATAACGAAGAGATGAAAGGTGGTGAAAGATAAAGGGCTTCAAATATTGCACGGCTGTAATTGCACGAGATAATAAATCTTGGAACAATAGGAGAATTGGCAAAATTGTTGAAGCTGTTTTTTACACTGTATGTTTTTACTTCGGTGGAGTTAACTGCAACGGGAATACTGAAGTTGTGATATGTATGAAAGATAGAAAACTCATATATATTAATTTTCTAAATTGATGTTGCTGTCGCTAGGGATTGAACCCGCAAAGTTTACAGTAACCATTACACCACAACGCCCACCAAATTATATTTAAGTCCAAAATAAGTTTTTTTTATATATAATAACATCGTAAAAATTTCTTAAACTAAGATTTTCCAATTTTTACTTATTTACTTCGTTTACTTAGCCACATGGTCAAAAAAAAATTTAATTTGAGATCACTAATAAATTGGACAAGAAACAGACTTTAATAGGAATAGTTTTTTATAACCTCACAATTCTTCAAACTTAAAGTTGGTTTTTTACATAAAAATGTTATTTATTTTTCATTATTCATTATCCATCTTTGGAGTAGATTTCCTTAAATTAAAATAAAAGATTGTAAATATTGGTGATCCATACTTAAATACCTTTTTGAATTTTTTGCTATATTTTATAAAAAATACTTAAACTATTTAAACAAAAACATATATAACAAGTAAGAGCGGCTAAATTCGGCTATGCCGAATCTTATATACCCTTCACCATGGTTTGGAGAAAACTGAAGTTTATATATAGACATATATGGAATGGACAGATTTATATACGGACGCCTTTAAGAGGAAATTAACCATTTAGTTTGGTGATAAAACTTGGACTCGGGAAGATTTATGGTTCCAGAAAATAGGTATTTAAAAAAAAATTATGTTTTGGGCATAACTTTTTTGTATCTGAACCGATATTTCCGAGTTTTTCAGCAAGTATGTTATACTAAAGATTTTCGATCTTTTGCTATATAAGACGTATCCGTAGGCCATATTACAGCTCTAGAATAGTGTTTGTTGTTTGTGTATAAAAAGTGAAGAGGTAAAAGAAAAGAATTTCAACAAATCGTTAAAAGAAATCACTAGAACTTCATGTGTTTTATTTCTACAAAAAAGTTTGATTTAGCTGACAAACTTGTATTTGGGATTTTATTTCGCTTTTTTATTAAAAATATTTTTAATTTCTTTAGCTTAATTTTAAACATTTGAAGGAAAATAGTTTATAATTTTTTTTTTATAAATTATTATAAGTTATGACCTAAAATAGTTGCACTCAAAGGGAAATTATATATAAAATTTTCTTAATATATGAGAAATAAAATGGTTTAAAAATCTTTTTATAAATTCTTTTAAATCGGAGCAAAAAATAGAAATAAAACCGTTTGTGTTTTGTTTGTATCAGAGGGTTTTTATAAAAATTTTGATGTTTTTAGCCTATTTATGGATTATTTAATTATTAATATAAAATTTTATTTAAATTAATTATTAAATGTTAAAAAAAAAAACAAAAAAAAAACAAAAAATAAACAAAAAAAAAAAATCTTAAGAAAATAAAAAAAAATTTTAAAAAAGTGAATTGACCGGGATTCGAACCCGCGACCCTTCAACCTGTGGTGAAGGGTATAAAAACGTTTGTATTTTGTTTGTATCAGAGGGTTTTTATAAAAATTTTGATGTTTTTAGCCTATTTATGGATTATTTAATTATTAATATAAAATTTTATATAAATTAATTATTAAATGTTAAAAAAAAACAAAAAATAAACAAAAAAAAAAGTCTTAAAGAAAAAAAATAAAAAAAAAATGTACAAAAAAATAAGTGAATTGACCGGGATTCGAACCCGCGGCCTTAGAGAAAAAAAAGTATTTGTGACATAGCGTCTAGACAACTGAGCTATTGAAGCTCACACAAAATCATCGCCAATAGAGGTACATATACATATAAAAGTCTTCGTTCATTAGAGATTTGTTTAGTTTTTATTTAAATGACAAATCTTTGTATGTGTGTTGTTTGTATATAAAAGGGAGATGAAAGAAAAGAATTTTAACACATGGATGTGTTGTTATGCGTAAAATTCTACATACATATTAAACAAAGGGATTTCACGGAAAAAATTAAAGGTAGTCCTGGTTTTTTGCTAATATCTCAGCCATTTATTAATGGCTGATTTTTAATAGCAAACAGAAATGGATCACATGTAACAGAAATAAAAAACAATCAAGTCCTCATCATGTCTGGGTTCTTCGGAAAACCCATTTCAACACACAGACGGACAGACGGACATCGTTAAATCAACTTCGCTCTTCATAAGGAAACAGAATATATATACTTTATAGGGTCTAAGATCAATATTGTAGAAATTACAAACGGAATGACAAATTTTATATACCCTTCCACCTATGGTGAAGGATATAAAAACACTTCAAAGGTAAAAAAAAAACTGAGAAGATCTTTTTAAATAGCCAAATTTTCACAAAAGGGATAATAATTTCAACTGTGCTTGAAGTAAAGCTTTAAATTCCCTGTGAAGACTTCAAATTTTGTCCTTTTATAGCTTCTTTTTTTAAATAAAACCAGCAACTGAATAATTCGTCAAACTCTTCAAAAGCAGTTTTTATATCCCTCCATTATAGAATAGTCTGCTGCTAAAATCGAAACCAATCTTTATTAAATAATTCCACTTCATTTTTTTCAGTTTTATTAACAAAATAAATATTAAAAATATACAACAAAATATACAACAAAATAGCTTAGTTAATAAATTTCACTTCTAATCGATATATCAACAACAGCTTCAATAATATCCTCAATACATTCTTCCATTAATGAACAAAATTCTTCATTTTCCTGCATATACGCCAACAGTTTTACTGATCTTTCTTCATTTTTATAATAGTCCGTTACAAATTCTTTAGGAACTTTTAAAATCGAAGCAGCCAAAGCTCTATAGACAAAACCAAATAATTGAAATTCTTCAAAGGACTCCAAAAATTCGGACTCTGAAATAACAAACTCAGCATTATCCACTTCTTTCAAACAATTGAACGTGGTTAAATGATGTTTTAGTTGTTGATAATAATATGCTAAATAATCCGATTGTTTTGACATTCTTTCATCTTTCGATAAATTCATAAATAAAGTAAAAATAACATCTATGGCCGGTGGACTATAACGGCAAGTTTGAAAATCTACAAATATGGCAGATAGCGAGGAAATTTCAGAATTTATAAAAATATTACCACCCCAAGTATCACGATGACATAAAACATTACGATATTTAGGTGAAGGATTAACCATAAAATATATAGATTTTAAATGATGCGGTAATTCGTCGGTTATAAATTTTTGTGATACTTCTGATTGGTATTTTGAATGATATTTGGCAATTTCGAGAAGAGCTTTTAGGCCAGTAGTAAACCAAGGAATTTGAGGATGTACTGTAATCTCTTTGAGGCATTCATAATAAGAATCTTCGATATTATCATTGTTATGTTGTTCATGAATTAGACTGGAAGCATGCATGGCAGCTAATCCATTAAGAATGGGAAACATTTCAAATTCTTCCAAATTTTCTCTCGAGGCTAAAGATTGATAGCCAAAACTTTCTAAATCTTGTAAAACTAATAGATTTTTATAGCATAAATACACTTTAGGACACCAGGGCTGAGAAGCTGTAAAAAGAGGGATGAACTATTAATTAGAGAACTAAAGAGATGATTTTTTTTTAAAAGCTTTTTAATTAAGACCTTTTGGCATCTTTGGAGGTTTATTTTGTAATTAAATTTTAAATTATAAATAAATTTAATTGTTAAAACAACATTTAAAATTCAAAGCCTTTTCTTTTGAAAAATTTCTTAATATCTGAAAATTATAAGATCAGGAAAGAAAAAGAGTTTTTATAGGAGAAAGTATCCAAATTATAAGGATTTTACTAGACTCTTTTTATGCTTCTCTTAGGCACTCATCCCGTACTCTTTATTTTAGTTTGCGTTTTTATAAAAATTTCTTCCTTGGGGTTGACTCTTAAACCAAGATCTTTAATATATCGATACAACCGTGAGGCACATAATCTCTCTCTAAGTACTCAATGGTTTTACAATGGAAAAAAGTCTTTAAAATCAACGGTTTTCTACCGCAGTAAATTCTTGAAATCTAATGAATTTTCAATGGAGAAAAATTCTTAGAATGCCTGAGGATTTTTTTAAAGAAACTAATCTCAGAATCTGAGGAGTTTTCAAAAGAAAAAATAGATTAGATTGACTAGGTTTATCCATAGTAAAAACCTTTCGAATTTAAGGGGGCTTAACTACGAAAAATTCTAAGACATAAAGTTTTTTATATAATAAAAATCATGAGAATCAAAGCGATTATCTTTATAAAAAGATCGTAGAAGCAAGAGATTTTTATTGGAAAAAATGCTCAGATTCTAAAATTTGTTTGTTGGAAAGAGTGATAAAATTCTTTACGATTTTTAAGAGAAAACATTTTTAGAATTTCCTATAAGAAAAATTTTATCAATTTTTTATAGTAGTTTTCTGTAGGAAATATACCTCGGAAACTTAAGATTATCTTAATGTAGGTTTCTGCTTCGATGTAAACATTCGCTAAAGCGGGGTTTTAAGAAACTTCAAACAGAGAGGTGAAACCTCTTTGGCTAAAAATTTTTAATTTAAAACAAGTCTTCCTTGGAGTATGAGCTAATTCACTGAAATGATAGTTTTTGGAATTACCGCTAGAAAAATGGTAACAAATGGGGTTTTACAAGGCCAACCCAAACACAGAAATTCAAAATATTTATTTCCTAGTAACTAGGAATTTTTGGCAAGAACGTGGTAAAAATTGAAACTCAAAACTGAAAGTCTTCCCCGGAAACGTACTAAGAAAGTAAAAAATTTAATATTTAAATGTCTTAACCTATTCCCGGCAAGATTCCGTTAAATTTTTCGTTCGTCCGCGTGCTATGAACATGGTAGGATCCGGTTGCAGGTCCATATTGTGGAGACAATAAATGCCCACCCTAATCCAAAAAATCACAAAATTGTATTTTTACCGGATTTCTATTCAGGACTTTACATCAACCCCACCTGCTTCAACCCAGCATCAAATACAAAAAAAAAAAAAATAACTGGCAGATATTGGGTCAAGAATGTTGAAGGGGTCATATAGAGAAAGTTTTCAGAATCTAAAGGCTGGTTTTAACCTTTAACCGAGGAGGTGGTGGTGCCCTTTTTTTAATTTTTTATGAATTATTGACGTAATTAAATAAAGGTTTGGGAAATAAAGCGTATATTTTGTTGAATGGAATAAAAAAAAATATAACAAAATAAAAAATAATAAATAAATAAAAAATAATAAATAAATAATACAAAATTTACATAAAATATATTTTTTTTTTCATTATAAATGTAGCGTCTTTAAAAAAACATGTAATTATGGAGACATTTTTTTAGTCAAATTAAAAGGTATAAAATTTACCACTGTCTGTGTCCAGGAATTTCATTTCCTTAGTTAAAGATAAATAAAAAGTAATAAAAATGTGAATATCTTTTAGTTCTGTGTAATAAATATTTAAGCCCAAGGTCAATTTTCTAAAAGAAAATATTTATTTTTAATCAAATATTTCGCTATATCAATGGATAGCTTTTTCAGGGATTTTTTCTTATTTTAATCTTAAACAAATTTTTATTTTTTTTTTTTAATAAGAAAAAATCCCTGAAGAAGCTATCCATTGAGATAGCGAAATATTGGATTAAAAATAAATATTTTTTTTTATAAAATTAACCTTGGGCTTGAATATTTATTACACAGAACTAATATTTACAAAAAAAGGTCGAACAAATCAAAGTGAATAATTTGTGAATATCTTTTGATAGAAAATATTTTGGTTTTAAAAGGAGTCTAATATTGTAATTTCTGTTTTTCTGAGAGAATAAAAAAAAAATTATACAAAGATTACGGGATTAAATTAGCAAAGCCAAACCTCTTAACCTCCAGATGTGTTAATAAAACACACAAATTATTTAATAAATATAAAAAAACTTACAGTATTTTTGCAATTTACTCAATAAAGATGCATATAAAGAGCTTTCTTTGCGAAATATGGTAACTTTTTCATGGTCTTCATGTACCTGAGGTAGTTTTTTAATAAAAAATTTCAAAAATATGGCATCATCGTTGGCGAGGTTCTCTTCTTCTTCCTTCTCCTTTTCAGATAACTGTAAAAAAGGCCAAAAGTATGCTTTATTTTTTTCCCCCATTCATTAACTTCTTATACCCACTTCTTTTTTATTATTTTTACTACAACATTTTATTATTAAATGAAAATATTCACCCAAAAATCCTTTGGCCTCCGTAGCCACTACTATTTCATATTCTAAGAATTTTAAATTATATTCCATTTCAAGATTATATTTTTGCACAATTACTTCACACTCATCTTCACTTAGCAAAGTTGCCAGATTTTCGTTAGACATTTTTGTTTACAATTTAATTTTAGAATTTGGATATTGGCCAATACAACACAAATAATTTTTATTTGTTTGTTGATTTTCTTTCTCTTTGCAATATATAGTTTATTTTTATAATTATTTTTTTTCCGGTCTACTCTTTTAGACTCTTTAAATTTTACTAAATGCATAAAGTAGTTTTAGATATTTTGTTGAGACATTTTTTCTTGTTGTTTTCTATTTGTTTTGTATTTAATCTAATCATTTGTTCAAGTGTTCACCTAGCCTCACCGAAACATTTCATTCTAAATGGTTTATTATTTGGCCGATAATGTATTGACTTGTTTTTTTTTTTTTTTTTGTTAGCGAATATTATGATTATTCAATAGATTACACTAACAATTGAGATAAAATAGGTGAAAAGTTTAAAAACGCAGTCTGGTGAAAGGGGGGGGGGGGGGGGGGTGTTTGTTTATGATCACAAACATTTATATTATAATATTATTTTTGTAATCAACTGTATTCAATTCTTTGTATTGTCTATCAAACATAGATTATTATACTTTTATGTATTTTTAATCCTTAAAAAATTAAAAGGGCTTTAATTTGGAATCCCTTATATTCTTGGCAATGGTTGGATTTTTAAAAAATTTTAATTTTTAAGTGTTAGTTGTGTAAGAAATTTTTCAATAAATCAAAAGAATCTCCATGGTAAAAAAAACATAAATTTTTAAAGTTTTTATAACAAACAAGTTTTTTTATCAAAAAATTTGTTTGCATTAGTCTTTAAGATAATGTCAGTAGACTGAAGAAATAAATAAGTAAATATATAAATAAATAAATAAATAAATAAATAAAAGATACTAATACATTCTAGTACATTAAAAATGAGTCGATAACCTCTATAGCAAATTTAAGTAAAATAAAAGTTTTTTTAATAGAGATCTTATTATTTTTAAGTCTCAGTTGCTGGGGTCAAACTCTAAGTAATGGGTTCTCATTTCTTTTACGTAAATAAACCAGCAAAACTTTGGTTATGGGTGCGATGTAATTATGCGTTATCTTGTTATAATAGCTTGTTACCTTTTTTATTATTTGCAAGCATAAAGTAATAAGTTACTGATTATAGATTACGTAATATATGATTTATAAATATAATAATTGAAATATTTTTGAAAATCTTTTTTTAGATACTTTACTTTGTGATATTTTGTAAGCAAAGGGGTAATGTATGTATGTATGTTTTGAAAACACTATAGAAAAAACGAAGCGCAACAATTCATTTAAGTTTAAAGCAATAAAAAGTTATATGCGTCGATAGCTCAGTGGGTAGAGTTTTTGGCTGGCAACCAGAGTTCCCAGGTTCGATTTCCATCATTACCACATTATTTTTAATAACGTTTAAAATATTTGCAATTATTTTTTTTTTTTAATAAAAATTCCTCTTTTTTGAAAATCAATTTTTAGACACATTACATGGAACACCATTCTCGTAACCATATAAGTAACCCCTAACATTATCAACTTTAAAGTAATGGGTCTATACATTACTTTGAGGCTTATCGCCTGTAAATTAATGACTACACATTACTTTACACATTATTTGGTAATGTGTAGTTTTGCTGGGAATTAGCACACATAGATGTAGTTTATTGTTCGTAGTTTAATTAAAGTTTTCAGTAAAGTTGAAACCAAAGTAACATTCATTTATTCTTTAAAAAATATTTGTTTCAAAATTTAAATGTTAAAAATAATTTTTTACCATCTACCGATTTTTTAGTTTCATTTATGTTTTGTTTAAAATTGAATCAAAAAATTGTGGTTTATTTGTTTTCGTTACAGTAAAAAATACATAAATTAAAATTTTTATTTGCTATCTGTTTAAAAAAAATATATTCAGAAAATTTCTTTATTCTTTTTTATTTAAATTTAAGTTTAAACTGAAGTATTTTAATTCAAATTACATGAAATTGACACACACACATAGCGCCATTCTCGAATGTGTGTCTACATTTTGCAGATTAAACAGAAATACAAAAAACCAAAACAATTTTAAATAAATAAATTAACAAGTATTTTTTCCGAATCTGTAGATAAAATTCTAATATATATTTTTTAACTGAGAAATCCTTTGTTTTTACTGATTTGTTAGTTATTTAAATAACACTCAATATCTTTTGATTGAAATAAAATATCATATCTTTTAAATTGTAATTTCTGTTATTTTTACTTTTAAGCTAAATAAGTATAGAAAATGTTGTAGTTAATTTTTTGCATTATTTTTAAAGATTAATTTCCACGCTCACCATACTCGTCCAACCATAAATACTAATTTCCAGTATGGGCAAAACGAATTGTCACTTTTTTTATTAATTTTCTTTTGAAGATGGCATTTCGTACCCAAAATATTGATAATTACGAGCAATACACTCAAAATATATTTCCTATAACTGACTGAAGTTTATTTAAAATGATATGCGTACACTTGTTTTTAAATAATTTAATAGTTAAAATAAAAAGATATATTTGTTTCAACCCTTTTTTACATTTATTTATAGAATAAATTGCATATAAATTCGGATTTTTTCTTACAGTAAATATTTTTATTTAAAATGATTTGTTAAAAAATGTTTTTTTTTAAATTAATTTTCTGATAGTTTAAATAAACAAAATAAATAAAAAGTTGTTGATTTTTACAGACTTTGTAGTTAATTTTTATGGCATTTAGAAATTCGAATTATCATTTATTTATACGGATTTTGTAGTTAACTAATTGGCTGTGAGTTAAAAGAAACCAATAATGTAAATTGTTTTTACAAATTTGTTGTCATTTGTTTTTACAAATTTGTAGCTAGTTTGTTAACATTTAAAATAAATGAAAAATCATTTATTTTTTACGAATATTGTAAGTTAATTTATTAACATATAAAAATAAATGAATTATTCTTTAATTTTACCGGTTTTTAAGTGATTTTTCATTTATTTTAAATTACGTTTTCAGTTAATTTATACTACAAACTATTTTGAGTGTAGATATGGGTGGACAGCGATGATTTGTATGTAAATAGACGTTAATACGCCAACCTCTGGCTACTCCTTATTAAAAACTGCTTTTTTATTGTCTAAACGGTAAAATTTCGTTTTAAAAATTTTATTTTAAATCAATGAAAGGATAATAAACGGTAAAATTTTGAATTCAAAAATTAATTTTAAATAAATGAAAGGATTTTTTTTTAATCACTGAAAGGTAGAGATTAATTTTCCATTCACACTGATCGGTTGATAGAGTTAATTAATTCATTTGATTTGATAAAAAAATTAAAATTGTTAAATTATAATCACAGTTGAACGCGTTTAATTGAATAATTTCACTTGATTAAAAAAAAAAGTGAATTCGTTCACTTTTGACAAAAATCAAATTCAATTTATGGGAAATTCAATCCAAAAAGAATTAATTCTTAAAAGCTCTTGTTTTTATTACTATTTTTGTGCTTTTTGTTTACAAAAAAAAGATAAAAATAATTGAGAGATTGAGAAACCAAAAATGAGAGTAATGTCGTGAAAATAAAGTGGAATCTATCTGACAACTACATCACTGGACGTGTTTTAAATGTCAATTAGTATGAAAAAAGATGTCAAATTCTTATTCTAATTCTGCACTAACGAAAAGTATCCCAACATAAACTGTCCGATTTATTGGAAATTTGGATATGCGATATGAAAAGAAATCTAACTATCTTATTTTTTCGTTCACCTTAAGAATTAAGGAGATAAAATGGTGGGAAGAAATTTTTTTTTCACTTCTTTCGAAATAATAACTGCTTAACAATAACATTTAATTTGAAAGAGAAAATTTGAAATGCATATATAATATCCTATGTTTAAGCAAAAAGTTGCCAAATTGTGCAAAAAAGTACCAAAAATTTACTTCGAAAAAATTTCGTTCAAATCTAAATAAACACATATATTAAATAAAAGAAGAAAAAAAAAACGTTTCCATTTTTTGTAAGAGAAGAAATACTTAGGAAATTTTTCTAATAATTAATGTGTTGCTTTCTTTGCAAAGGTGGTAGAGGAGAAATGACAGGTGGTGATGGATGAAGAGCTTTAAATATGGGACCACTATAATTGCGCGAGATGATAAATCTTAGAATAGTTGTTGCCCGGCATCTGATGAAGAGTTAGCGGAATTGTTGAAGCTTTTTAGTTCATAAAACTTTTATGCTATTTTACTTCTAAATTGATGTTGCCATCGCTGGGGATCGAACACGCAACCTTCTGTAAAACAACCCAACGTGCTAACCATTACCCCACAACGACCTCAAATTAAATAGTGTTTAAAATATGTGAACTTGGAAGTCATTGCAGTTCATTTCTCCACATAAAGTAGATAAAATTTATTTTTTACAACAACAACAACAACTGTACAAAATGCTAAAATGTACCAACAAATAAATATAAGGATACGACATTTTTATCAGATGCTTTGTTTTTAAATGAATTTCCAACGGAGAAAAAGAAAATTCATTCAATTTATCAACTGTTATTGTGAACAACAAATTTCACTTAATCGTTAAGTGATTTAAATTAAAATTTTATCATTGAGTTAACAAAAACAATTCCAGTTCAGAAATTTTAGCCTGGATTAGCCAGAAAATAGATTTGAAAAACATAAATTTTAAATCTCTGGAGTGAATTAAATAGAATTGAATTAATTATAAAAAAAAACCGAACAGCTTCAAATGCGAATTAAATTCGTTCAGGGATTGGTCGCTTTGAAGTGAATTCATTTAATTTCCATTCAAAGCTTAAACATTGAATTAAAGAATTAAATCTTTGAAGCTCTGATTTGTGGACAAAATGGCCGAATTCCCTATTTTAATTAATAAAATTTCCAAAGAGGACCAAAAGCCGAAAGAAATCGATGTTATATTTTTCATTTCTACATTATATACAAGTTTCATCAAAATCAGGGAGTTAAGCTTGAAGTGCATTCCTTGTAAGTTCTGTTTTCTGTCGCAATCAAAAAAAAACTTGTTTATCTAAAATGATTTATTAAAATTTATATATCATAAAAGTGTTACATTAAAAAAACATTTGGAAAAGTGCAAATTAGTAGATAACACGCAAATTTTATAACTCTGAAGATAAAATTGTATTTATAATCAAAGCCAAGATCGTTAAGATACCAAACAATATCAAATAATTTAGGAAACAGATTGTTGACGCAAATCACGTCTATTATTTAACATACTACCATATGGACGTATGGTAATGTAGTAAAATATTTCCACAAAACTTAAAAGACTGGCGCCCACAAAAAGTCCAGTAGTGCCACCAATGGATACTGAAAGGCAACATTATTTTAGATTTCTTAAATAAATTTAATGAATTAACAAAGGCTTACCTACTAAATCCAATTGACCTCTAACCACATTTCGCTTATAACGTTCGGTAGGTAATTCGACTAAAGCAATCTCTACCTTAGAAACAGGATTTTGACTATAAATACTAAAAAAAGAAATGGAGTTAACACCATTCTGAATTTGAAATTATGGCTAATAAATTATGTACTTTTCTTTACTGTCCACCACTGTGGTTATATCGACCTCAGTACAGGATGGCAAACAATCGCATACCAAACCCTTACGTCCCTTAGACCATTTGGCTATAATTACCGATAAATCTTCATAGTTACGATTTAAACATTCCAAACCATCCATATTACATTTTTGCCAATCAGGGGTATTAGGTGATAAATGACTGGAACAGTTACACAATTCCAATTGCTTATCCTTGCGACACTGTACGGTACAGGCACTGTAACTGTAATAACGATGAACATCTAAATTGTTTTCATCATTAAAACGACAATTACGCTGCGATAGACTCGTTTCACGAATTTTTTCATCATTTTGAATGTCACGTTTGGAAATGTGACGTCTAAGAGATTAAGTGAGGTTATAAAAAAGGGATTATTATTGGAGAGATACTACATACACAAATGATATATAGGGGCCCACAATTAAGTAGTCCGTTTTGGGAGTAACCAATGTGGGAACTTCCTCTTCGCCTAAAATGAAAACCTTCAACAGAGAAAAAAACCTTATAAGAAGTACTTAAAGTTCTTTAGTACATTCAGAGCATTATGTCGGTAAAATTTACTGCAATATTATACACTGGAATTTTATTTAAAATTAACTAACATTGCCGTTATATTTAACTGTTCTTATAGTTAAAAAATAACAGCAATATCGGTTAATTTAATCTTTAACTCCAATTGCATAATTTTTTTTTGTGTACGTATTTCTTACCACCGCTTCAGTAAATATATCCATTTTTAAGGCTCCCGGACCAGTGTAACGATTTGACCACATATTTAACTTGGGACCATTATTTTTCCTTTAATATAAATTGAGTCTCAATAATCGAGGAATATTAAAAAATTCCTTAAACATACCCAGCTTGTAAAGAATTTATAGCATAACACAGACCCAACTCAGTTTCGATACGTTGAAAATAACGGCAACAATCAAACGGTTTATTATTCCAAAGACAATTTTTTATAGTATTTTTACAACTGCTACGCACCAGCTGAGCATAATAAGAAAAATTGGAATAAAAACAATTATCGGATGGTTCCTCACCGCCACACTCGTGAACAGTGTGATAAGATTCACCACGAAAGAAGGCAATTTCACTTAACACTTCTTCCAAAGTGAAATCATGATCAGCTCCCCAAAGTCTGTATTACAGAAATTTTAAAATAATTTTGAAAATGTCACCCACAAAATAATCATTATTTATTTACTGCTCTGCTACTTCTTGTATACGATCCATATTTTTGGACTCACATACCACTATGGCAGCAAAATTTGTTTCCCAATCTCGATAGCTTGATTCCACACCAAAACTTATGGCTCTATTTTCAAAAGCATCTGTAAGGTGGATTTTTTTTTTTATTTCTTGTGTAAAGTTTTACTTATCTCCATAAATTTATAATTTTTTACCCAATGATACTTTAATTAATTTCCATGATGCAAACCATGATGCTACTAAACATATAATCCAAAATGTTTTTTCCAACCAGTTTGACTGTTTATCAACTAGAAAACGTGCTCCGTGTAGGGTAGAATTTTGTAAATATTCTTCAAACACATCACGTAGACGCATCATCTTGTCTCGCACATACACAATTTACTTCAGTTCAGTTGAATGGTTTAAGTTAAACTGTTATTTTGAATTTCCAAATTTGCTTTCTAATAGCTTGGAAATGAAATGTTTTGTTTTCCTTTTTTTGTTATAATTATCCTTTAGATGAGTTATCTTGGATATCGTTAAGCAGTTGTTTTGATTCCCAGTCAATTAGACGTAAAAAGTTACTTGTATTTCACAATAAGCCACTGTTCTTAAAAATAATCAAAAGTAAATAGTAACAAGGAAGTTCTGGGGTGTGGTTCAATCAGGCTTGAATAAAATTTAGATATGTTGTAGCGGAGACAAATTTGATGACCACGTTTTTTTTTAAGCTCCCCAATCTAATGTTTAGTGGGTAAAAAGCGAAAAGGAAAAAGGAAAATGGAAAGTTTTTGTTTTATTTTACATTATTAAGGGAGATTTTTATGCTATTTACTTTTTCAGTGTAAATTTTTTAGTGTAAAAAAAAATAGTAACATGTGGCAATGCCATAAATGATCAGTAGGGGGTTTCATTTTTCCACCAAAAACAATTGGAAATCATTTTTCGTTATTATTGAGAAATGTGTTTCTATCGAAAATTTGTCTTCAGCGACGAAGCACATTTTTGGCTCAATAGAATAGCCGAATTGGGTGTAAAGAGTAGCCAGAGGCAGTTCAAGAGCTGTCAATGCACCCTAAAAGGTGCACTGTTTGGTGCGGTTTGTAGACCGATGACATCATTTGACCAAACTTCTTCAATAACGATGAAAATCTCAACGATACAGTCAATGGAGCAAGATACAACGCTATAATTACCGATTATTTTTTTTTCTAAAATAGAAAAATTGGACTTGGTTGATATATGGCTTCAACAAGTCGGTGCCACATGCTACACGGCTAGCGATACCATGAACCGTTTGAGAGGAGAGTTTGGTGAGCAATTAACCTCACATTTTGGTGCAGTCCATTGGCCGCCAAGATCATGAGAATTTACCGAACTAGACTATTTTTTGTGGGGATATGTAAAGTCTCTCGTGTACAGGAACAAGCCAGCCACAGTTCCAGCTCTGGAAGACAACATTACAGCTGCCATTATTGAGATACAGGCCGAAATGATGAAAAAAGTATGCCAAAATTGGAGTTCACGGATGGACCACCTACGGCGTAGTCGCGGGCAACATTTACATAAAATAATCTTTAAAAAGTAAATGCCAGGCATTCATTTATCACCTCAAATAAATATTTCATTCAGTTTTGCAAATTTTCTGTATTTTTATACCCTTCACCACAGGTGGAAGGGTATAATTTCTACAATATTGATCTTAGACCCTATAAAGTATATATATTCTGGGTCCTTATGAAGAGCGAAGTTGATTTAACGATGTCCGTCTGTCCGTCTGTGTGTTGAAATGGTTTTTCCGAAGACCCCAGACATGATGAGGACTTGATTGTTATATATTTCTGTTAAATGTGATCCATTTCTGCTTGCTATTAAAAATCAGCCAGATCGGTTGATAAATGGCTGAGATATTAGCAAAAAACCAGGACTACCTGTAATTTTTTTCGTAAAATTCCTTTGTTTTTTTATGTATGTTGAATATTAAGCATAACAAACACATCAATTTCTTTTCTTTCACCTCTTCACCTTTGATACACAAACAACAAACACATAAAAGATTTCTCATTTAAATAAAAACCAAACAAATCCCTATTAAACGAAGACTGTTCATTTAACTCTATAAACGATGATTCCATATAGCCTTCATAGCCGAGTCGTCTAAACGCTATGTCACAAATACTTTTTTTCTCTAATAACGCGAGTTCAAATCCTACTGAAGACACAATTCAACTTTTTTTTGTACATTTTTTTTTTTAAGACTTCTTTTATTTTTTTGTTTTTTTAACATTAAATTATTAATTTAAATAAAATTTTATATTAATAATTAAATAATCCATAAATAGGCTAAAAACACCAAAATTTGTATAAAAACCCTCTGATACAAACAAAATACAAACACTTTTATTTCTATTTTTTGCTCCGATTTAAAAGAATTTATAAACAGATTTTTAAACCATTTTCTCATATATTAAGCAAATTTTATACATAATTTCCCTTTGAGTGCAACTATTTTAGGTCATAACTTATAATAATTTATAAAAAAAATTATAAACTATTTTCCTTCAAATTTTTAAAATTAAGCTAAATAAATTAAAAATATTTTGTAATAAAAACGCGAAATAAAATCCCAAATACAAGTTTGCCAGCTAAATCAAACTTTTTTGTAGAAATAAAACACATGCAGTTCTAGTGATTTCTTTTAACGATTTGTAAAAAAATATTTTTTTGGTCGAAAAAAGCTTTTTTTAGAACTAAAAAGATTTTTGAAAAAAAAATATGACAACACTGATTGGCATTATGATCGTGATTGTTGTTGTTTTTATTTTATTTGTTGAACTTTTTGTCTTTCACCTCCTCACCTTTTACCCACAAACAACAAATCCATACAAAGGTTTGTCATTTAAGTAAAACCCAAACAAATCTTAAACGAAAACTCTTTATTTACTTCTATTAACGACGTTTGCTTATGTCCTTCAATGGCTCAGTGGTCTAAGCGCTTTGTCACAAATACTTTTTTTCTTTTAGTCGCGCGATCGAGCCCCGTCTATTCAACCTCTTTTTATTTTTATATTTTTTTAACACTTTTTTTTTATTTTCTTAAGACTTTTTGTTATTTTTTTTTTTTTTTTTTTTTTTAACAAAAATGCGTCCAGCACAGTTGTCTTAACGATGTTGGTCAGCTTTTCTGTATAATTGGAGAACGGAAAGAGGAAAAGTTTCCAAATATGGTACAAGCATCTTGGTTATCAATACACAACATCTGACCAAATATGGGCGGGATCCTTGAATTGGGCGTGGCACAAAATAGATTAATTTTTATCTTAAGAACGGTAAGACCGTAATTAAATACTCCATAAATGGGCTAAAAACATCAAAATTTTTATAAAAACTAAAATGTAATATGACCTACGGATACGTCTTATATATCCAAAGATCGAAAATCTTTAGTAGAACATATTTACTGAAAGTAGTTATGACCAAAACCTAAAAAAATACCTATTTTCGGGAACCATAAATTTTTCAGAGTCCAAGTTTTATCAATAAACTAAATGGTAAATTTCCACTTAAAGATGTCCGTATATAAATCTGTCCATTCCATATATGTCCATATATAAACTTCACTATTTTCCCAACCATGGTGAAGTGTATATAAGATTCGGCATAGCCGAACTTAGCCGCTCTTACTTGTTTTTTTTTAATTTTCAAAACCCAAAACGGTTAAAAAATCACCCCTTACAAATATTTTTTAATTTTTTTATGTGATTTAAAACGCATTAAAAACACATATAAAGAGTGGTCTAAATACAGTTTTAAATCATATGTTATTTTAACACTAAAAGATTTTTTCGAAAAAAAAAATCTGAAAAAAACATCGGTTACACTGGGTTAACTTTTTACTTTGGCTCCCATCGATCTCAAAAACTCGGCATTTCATGCATGAGCATGATGAGAACTTTACACAGATCTCGGATTATTCGCTTGCAAGCTCCAATTAACCCAGCAATTGAAAGCAAACGACCATACACTTCGTTAGGGCTTCTCATCGGATTCGCATCTAGGAATCGGAAAACCCACATGTCATTGTCGAGAAGCCAATGCATTCACAGAGAGTGACAATTTGGTGTGTAAAGGCCTTCAAACAAATTTCAATTTTTGCTCGAAAAAATCTGAAAAACCTTCGCATGAACTAGTTATATTAAAATTTTTTGACAAAGTCCTTAAAATAGCATTTGCATAAACTTTGAATATCATTCGCTGTTAATTGTATCGTGGTCATAGTCATAATTTATTTTAAATTATTATTGTTATTATTTAAACATGTTATCTTTATTTAAAGAAATTTATCTAAAATAAAAATTAAATTTAATTTTTTCTTACTTTGCATGCTAAATATAGCACATTATTTATATTAGAAAAGATAATGAAGTTTATTTAAGTTTATACTTAGGTACTAAATTATATAAATATTTAAGTCAATTTCATAAAGTCGTAACTGTACTTTTCAACCCCATAAGCATTTCTCTACATGTAGTTAATATTTGGTAAAAAAAGTCAATATAATGAAAAGAGTCAATAAAATAAAAATGGCAAAAAAGTTTTTAAAATGTTTATATATGAAAACTAAAAGAGTTAGATAAAAAAAACTGGTACTTATTGGGATTTTACCAGGAACATGGTAAAAATGGGGTTTTGAATGGGGAAATGGGTCCTTCGCAAGGTTCAGTTTTTAATCTTTCTCTTTTTCTCATCTTTATTAACGATCTTCTTGATTAGGCTTTCAACCCTATCTGCTCTTTTGCTGATGACAGCAATATTTCTGTGGTGAAAAGGAAAAAGTGCTTAAGTTCTTAAGTGCTTAATCAGACTTAAGCAGTTTTTCCTTTTCGCCACAGATATGTTACTAATTTTAAAAGTCAAAAGAAATTTTAGAGTCAAAAGAAAAATTTTAAATAACACTCTCAATCGTGAGTTTTCGGTCTGATAATAGGGTAGATTTCGCCCATTTATGTTGCCCCATTGGGCCGCGGGTTCGTCAAGTCAGCAGTAAACATGAGTGGTGTAAACATGGAGGAATCGGATCCTATTGATGAGAATTTAGTGTGATGTCCGTTAGAATAAGCACGTATATGAAGTGCCAAAAGAAGCAGTCTCTTTACTATTTATACCACCTATATCTGACCGAAGATGGAATACAGGAGCTATTTTTAAGCTATTAAAACGTGTACAAAGGAGATCGTCGGCACTCATAAATGACAGTAGGGTATCCAGGCCTATTGACTCATTAGAACATCGTCGGAATATGGATTATTCTACCGATATTACCATGGAAATTGTTTTGGCGGAACTATTAGAGCACATCTGTTTGTGGTCGACTGTCAAATGAATAGCACGCAGAGAAAAAACATGATTGCAACATGATCACTGCTAATATATTGTGCTTGCTGCAATCGGGTATTGTTGTCACAACCATGTTATTAGTTTTCTAACCATCAACATGGTCGCTACCATCATTGTTATAGTAAATATTTTACTATTTTATGATTGACACATTCTATTTCATAACATGATTGGCTGTAACCATACTGTGGTAAAAAAAACTCTGACTATGACAAAAATATGATAATTATGCAACCACAAAATGCTGGCAACAATCAATAAATAATTATACATCAAATAAAATATGACTTTGATATTTACAGTCATAATTTTATCTTATTTTTTAAAACCAAAATTTTTATCAGTTCAGTTAGTTTGTTTGTTTGTTTTTACTGCGAAATGTCTTCAAAAACAATCATATATTGTTTAATGCTGGGATTTAGACTAATTATTAATTAATTATTAATATGCCATAATATGATATTGTATATTAATAATCATAATATAATAAGAAGGATCATATGTATATATATACATACATATATATACTATTGTAGGTATCATATAATGATAATCTAGGAATCATAATATAGTCGTGGGTACCATAATATGATAATATTTTGAGCATACTATGATTACATGCGATCATATTATGATGAATTTGAGATCATAATATGTTTATTTAGAATTATAATATGGTAATTTTTGAAGCATAATATATCTGTAGGGATAATATTATGGTAAAATCATAGTTATTTTATTATCATAATATGATTATCATATAATAGTACGACTGTGGTTGGCACAATCATAAACCCAAAAATATTTGATGCTCTTCGAATATGCTTGTCCCAACCATGCTTTTTACCTGCGTGAGCACAGCGCATTACAATAAAAATATTGTTTATCAGTGGTACAAGTCGTATGTGGAATAAGCTCACCGTGGAGGTCTTTCCTGTTGACTACAAATTGGAGAAATTTAAGTCAAATATCCATAACAACTGGCTCTTCCGATTTTCCCATAACCTATTTTTATAATTCCAATACAATGCACTACATTAGTAAGGGCATCCCGTGAGTCTGGGTCTATCGTAAAAGCAATTCACTTACCCAAAATACAAATTCATTTAAAAAAAAGGAATTGGGAAATTAATTCCTTTAAAGTTAAGGCAAAAAAAATCTCATTTTTGTGGTATGCCTAATTTTTCACTTTAAATAAAACAATTTATAATTATTTACTTCTTATAATTTATTTGTATAAAAAAATTAAAAATTATGCTAAAATGTAATTATCTATAAAATCCTCCAACATATCCGTTAATCGTTCCCGATAAATTGTATCAGTATGAAAGGCTTTCAAACAAATTTCCACTCTTTTGCGATCAAAGAAATCACTAAAACCATCAGTAGAGGCAGTTAAACTTTGTGTTAGATCTGAAGGTAAAACAGTTAAATGTGAAAATAAACAGGATTCAATTAAACCACAAATACGAAATTCCTCAAAGGAGGCATAAAATTCTGCTTTCGTTATATAATCTTCAATATCAAGATTTTCACGTTTTAAAAATTCACCCATAAAACGATAATAATCAGCTAACAATTCCATAAGATATTTTGTTCTAAATTCTCGAGAAGTGGGTATAGTTAGAATGGTTATCAAGTCCAACATGGGAGGAGCATAACGGGCTAATTGAAAATCCACAAAACGTGATTGTATGGGTATATCACCGTATTTACCATACTGGAACATTATATTATTAGCCCACAAATCACCGTGGGAAAAAACATTTTGATATTTGTTGGAAGTTTGAGCAAGTTGGAATATTACAGACATTTTGGTTTGTAAATTTTCGAGTATATAAATTATATTTTTTTGGTATTTAGGCATTAGTTTTATAAATTCTTTAAAAACTTTAACAGCATTGGCAAAATTTTGATAGCGCATATGTTCTTGGGGACAATTGAGAGGATATGAATTTTCCACTACTGCCTGAGGATGTAAATGATTAAATTTTCTATTTTCTCTCGCTTCATATACTAAAGAGGCTGCATGTAAGGCTGCCAGAGTTTTTATACAACACAACAAATATTCAGCATTTAAAATACCATTTCGTTCGGCTCCCATTTTGTAGCCTTGTCGGTTTAAATCTTCAAATACCAGCAAATTATTATCAGCATAATAACATTTTGGAGCTACATCCGCAAAGATTTCTTGTAATTTTGGCAAGACATCACGATACACAGAAATTTCTTTTTGAAAAACTCCAAATTGCTGTAAATATTCCATACGTGAAGCAATTTCTAGGGGAGCGGATTTTGTAAAGAAACGTATCTTTTGTTGGGTATCTTTATCATCATTATCATCATCATCATTTGCTTTTGTTACCTCCACTGTCAAATAACGATGATGTCCTAAAAATCCTGATGGCTCATCAGATATTGGCTTTAAATGGAAATTTTTAATATGAAAAATAGGTTTTCCTTTATTTTCCTGTTGCTGTTGTTGAGTTGTAAAATTGTTATCCTTAAAATAGCGTAGACACAAACCTTGTATGTCATTTGTTGTTAATTCTATAGCTGTAGCCATATTTGTATTTTGTTGTATCCTTTAAAAACTTAATTAATACGTGTGTCTTTCTGGTGTAACAAATTTCAACTTAATAAGTTTTACAAATATCATTTTATCTTTATTTAGAAAAAAATTCAAAATAATTAATTATTTACTTTTGTTTGTTGACTTTCAGTTGTTATGACTTAAATCTCATGTGTTCCATAAAGCAATTTGTTAGATTTATATTTAAGTCAACCTCCTAAAAAATCAAAAATGTTTTGTATCGCGCATTACATAGGTGATAGCAAACAATTTAGAGCTAAGCTATCCCAGCAAAAACATTGTATCAACTACTTACCAGGCTATTTACTCGCTTAATTACTTTTGTTCGCGATGTTCAAAAAGTAATGGGTAGTCATTATTATTTGGCTGTTTGTAAGCAAGAGGGTAATGATCATCCATTACCTTGTGTTTTTCGTAAGTGAGAAGATAATGACCACTTATTACTTTTGGGACATCGCGAGCAAAAGTAATTAAGCGAGCAAATAGGTCGGTAAGTACTTGAAACCCTGTTTTTGCTGGGGTAAACTCAACTGTAAAGCACTAATGTGGTGTTTCAATACAAAAAACACGTAGTCAATCATATGTCTCGCGGTGAACGTCTTACAGAAACCCCATGTTAAATTTATTTATTGAAATAAAAAAAATCGGCAAAGGCTGTTTGACTATTTTATCAGTTCACCAAATTGTTTAAAAAAAATTATTAAAAATTTTAAAGCCGAGCATAACGACTATATAATTTGACTTAAATTTCGGGAAGCAGTCCAAACTTCTGGATGGAAAAACTATACTTTTTAAATATTTTATTTTTTTATACAAAAAATTAGTATTTCTTGATTTTGTTGGTTTTCTAAAACTTTGTTAATATCCCAGCAAAAAAAAGTGGTAGTCATTCTGTGACTATAACTTCTTTCATTGCTTCCTAAACTTCAGTTGACATTCTTTTATGATTTTTTGGTGTTATTCTAAGGCACTTCCAAAAGAATTTATGTGTTCATATTTCAAATGCAGTGATCTGGATATAAACCCGAAGCATATGTTAAAAAATCACTCTTCATTACTTCTAAAGCATTAACACTACACCATTTCCAGTTTTAATTCAGAATTCATCAAAATAATTTTAAAATTGTGTAAAAATTATTTCCAATTGCCCAAAAATGTTTTTAAATTGTACAAAAATTATTTAAAATTGTTCAAAAATATTTCAAAATTGTCTAAAGATGTTTCCAAATTCTACAACCAGTTTTTAAATTATCCAAAAATATTTTAGAATTTGTCTAAAAATTCATTAAAATATTTGAAAAATGTTTCAAAAATGTTTTTCACTAATGCAGAATTATTTATTTGTTTTAATAAAGAGAATTTGTATTTGATATACAAATTTCATCAAAGCTTAAATACTACAAAGTATAGGAACATTTTCCACTCATGCATCAGAATACCTAATCATTGCTTCCTAAGAGTAAAGTATGAGTAATGCTAGTAGCTACATTTGAATACTTCCATCCTATGACACACTAATGTTAAATTCATCGATGAAACCATTAGAAAAGAAGTGATGCCTTTGCCATACCCAGCAAAAATGAAGCTGCCAAAGAAGCAATAAAAGCATCACTACTATGGCAAAGGCATCACTTCTTTTCTAATGGTTTCATCGATGAATTTAACACTAGCGTGTCATAGGATGGAAGTATTCAAATGTCGCTACTAGCATTACTCATACTTTACTCTAAGGAAGAAATGATAATACAATGATTAGATATTCTGATGCATGAGTGGAAAATGTTTATATACTTTGTAGTATTTAAGTTTTGATGAAAATTTAATTCATAAGAATGCAGAAAAATAAGTTTAAAGAAGCGAAATTTATTCATTGATATACAAATACTCTTTACTAAAAAAAATAAATAATTCTGCATTAGTGAAAAAGCATATTTGAAACATTTTTCAAAAATTTTAATGAATTTTTAGAAAAATTTTATAAATTTTTTTGGATAATATAAAATCTGGTTGTACAATTTGGAAATATTTTTGAACAATTTTAAAAAATTTTTGCACAATTTTAAAACATTTTTGGGCAATTTGAAATAATTATACAATTTTAAAATTATTTTGATAAATTCTGAATTAAAACTGAAAATGGTGTAGTGTTAAATAATAATAATGTAAAAATGCACAGATTGCGTCCTCATAAATATTTAAGGCTGAAAAAATGCAAATGACAGGCCAGCTAGTTTCAATTAAAGTTTAAAAAATATCTGTTTCTCTTGATATTTCAAAACTTTTATAAAAATTGCAAAACTGCATAAATTCTAACCCTCATGAAATGTTAAACTAAAATATAAAAAATGATTTAATAAAAAAATTAAAAAAGTTCATCAGAACTATTTTTTCAATTTGAATAAATGCTTTAGATTCAAAATATATACGATATACTATAACTTATGCTTTAGAAGTAATGAAGAGTGATTTTTTAATATATGCATTGGGTTTTTATCCAGATCACTGCATTTGAAATATGAACTCATCAATTCTTTGGAAGTGCCTTAGAATAACACCAAAAAATCATAAAAGAATATCAACTGAAGTTTAGGAAGCAATGAAAGAAGTTATAGTCACAGAATGACTACCATTTCTTTTTGCTGGGTAGTAGTGATGCTTTTATTGCTTCTTTGGCAGCTTCATTTTTGCTGGGATGTTATATGTATATTGTCAGTTTTTAGCAAATAAATCTAAAATGAGCAATTTAATTAAAAAACAAACAACAATAGATTTTATTAACAAATTTAAATATTCAAAAGTTACACAAAGAAATAAACCTGAAAAAACAAGTTAATAACCATAAATAATATTCACGCAAAAAAACATGGTTGAGGCAATCATATTCAAAGAGCATCACATATTTTTCGGATTATAATTGTGACAAACATACAATAACCAAAAAAAAATCTATAATGGCAACGGAAAATTTTCCTGTTATTACGGGAAGTTTAGCTAATTTTAGCCCAGCAGTATTTTTGCTAATCTTGGCAACACATGTAGCCGCTACTAAATTTTGGTAAACTTTTTGTAAAGTGAAATTTAAAATCGGTTTGCTAAAATCAGCAAATATTATTAATATTAGTGCAACCAAATTAGTATAAAAAATCAGTAAATTGCTGTAAACTCAATGAATTGTAAAATATAGTAAAATTTTATTTTATAAAAAACTATTATTAAAATGCACAAATTAACTAAATTATTTTTACATACACTTGTTAGACTTTAAAGCTGCTAACTTCTTTGAAATTGCCCTACGAATTTGAATATACAAATTTTTATTTTTTTTTATCGAAAATTTTTTTATTTTATTTAGTTTTTTCAAAAAATATTTTAGACAAAATTAAAAAAAAATTAAATGGCTTAAAAAATAGTAAAACATAAACGAATTTATATTTTGTTTAATTTGCTAATTTTTATTTTAAAAAATACATTTAGTAAATTTTTTGGATTTTAAGGTCAAATTTTAATTGATTTAAGGACTGATTTTTAGAACTAAAAAAGTTTTTAGTGCTATTTTAAGTGGATGGTCATGAGTCGATCCTTTTTTTTTCAACCTCTGTAAAATTTTAAGACAATTTAAGTTTGTATGTATTACTTATTAGAAATAACATTTTCTTCAATATCCATTTCAATTTACTTCAATGTCAAATTAGTAATTTATTATTTTTGCTAATTTTAGTAAACCGGTTTTCAAAAATTTATAAAATGATTTCTGAAGTTCCCAGCAAAACCACACATTACCAAATAATGTGTTAAGTAATGTGTAGCCATAGGGGCTCATGGATTACTTTACACCTTACTTCACTGATGAATTTTACAGGCGATGAGCCTCAAAGTAATATATATACCCATTACTTTAGAGGTGATAATGTAAGGGGCTACTTATATGGTTACGAGAATGGAAGAAAAAATGTGTCCGAAAATAGATTTTTAAAAAAGAGCAATTTTTATTGAAAAAAAAATTATTACAAATATTTTAAACGTTATTAAAAATAATGTGGTCAAGATGGGATCGAACCAGGGAAATCTGGTTGCCAGCCAAGAACTCTACCCACAGAGCTATCGACGCTTCGTTTTTTCGCTAGTGTTATCAAAACAAACATACATTTCCCTTTTGCTTACAAAAAAACACAAAATAATGTATCTAAAAATAGATTTTTAAAAATATTTCAATTATGCTTGCAAATAATGAAAAAGGTAACAAGCTATCATTACAAAGTACCGCATGAGAATACTGCAACCATTACCAAAGGTTTGCTGAGTTAACAACAAATATTTTTAAATATTCTGTAAAAATTCTGTAATTTGTAAAATATAAATAGCAAACAATTTTACTAATTTATATTTTTTTTGTTAAAAATTGTTTCAAAAATGGCAACTTTTTTTCTTAGTGTAGAGCCTCAGAATTTTTCTTTCAGAAAAAAACCCTTAGAATCTAAAAATATTTTTACTACAAAAAGTCCTACAAACAAAATATTTTTAATGATCAAAAGGCCGCAGAATCTAAGACTTTTTTGTGCAAAGAAAGGCCTTAGAATTTAAGTTTTTTTTTTAGAATATATGAATTTTACTCCTAGTAAAAGTTCAGAGAATCTTAAAATGTTTCGGTCGAAAAATTTTTTAAAATCTAGTATTTTGCACAAGAAACCTTTTTGTACAAAACAGGTCTTGGCTTCTACAGATTTTTTGTTATAAAAAATTATATTATTTTTTATTCTGAGTACTATTAGCACAAGAAAATTGTTGTTATACAAGAAATTAATTAATAAACATATTTAAAAAAAATATATATTATTGTTTTTATTGAAAAAAAAATCTTTATATAGAATCCTTTTGACAATGAATTTTTTTCGACTATGAATTGATTGTTACCACAGTATGGCTACAGCCAATCATGTTATAAAATAAAAAGTGGCAATCATGAAATAATAAAATATTTATTATAATAATGATGGTATCGATAATATTAATGGTTAGAACCTATTTATAAACCATTAACTTGATCGTGACAACTATACCCGAATGCAGCAAGCATGAATGCAACATGTTCATAGTGGCAGTGAACATGTTGCAACCATGTTTTTTCTCTGTGTGTAGCCTTAGCGGTTGGGTCGGGTGATAAAAAGAGCGATTTTTCCTTTTTTAAACTAATTGTTATCACGTTATTGTTGAAAATTTCCAAAAATATCTATGTTTAGAAAAATGTTTGAAGTAAAGTTAATTTTACACTTTACTAAAATAAAAGCTATGACTTTTTCCTTAAAATTAATAAAAATGCTTCAAAATAATGCAAATTTATTTGATTTTAGTTTATGAAAAACTTTCATTAACTTAAAAATAGGGAGACATTTTTCTTAAATTTTCTTTATTCATTTAGGTTAAATGTTCTTTAAAAACGTTAAAAAAATTATTAATTGTTAGTAAAAAATCTTAAATATTAAGAAAGGAAATTTTAAAAATGTATTAAAATACAAATCTAAATATGGAGCTTCTTCAGATTAAGTTCAAACATTCCAAGTGCGTTAAAAAAAATACAAAATTTTAGTATTATTCCAAAAAATTTAAGCCGAAAATTTCCTTAATTTGAGTAAATTATTTGTATTTTTTTTTGAGAAAAGGGTATACTTGAGTTAAAATTTCTTTGGAGCCAAATCATTAACAAATTTCTTAAAATTTAGTTAAATAATTTAATATTTGGTAAATATTTTTCTGAGTGTATACAGTAAATTATCCCAAATTACAGGAAAAATATATTTGAAATTTCAGAGTTCTGGCAAAATGTGGCAGACCGTTAAGGAAAGATTTTTCCGCCTTTTAATCCCAACTTCTACCAAAACTCCAAAAAGTATCTTAACAGTAATTAAGCCCATACTAAAGGAACACACTTTAGTTTTAAGGTTTCAAACCTAAACCGTTTTCCTCTTTCCAGTCCCCATTTTTCATTTTTCCAAAATACAGTGAATTCAACAAACTCTAGGAAATACAAATTTTAACAAAAAAGCTTAAACTAGATAAGAAAAGTGCGAATGTGCAGTGGAAGTGCTGTCAAAATTTGTTCTATTCAAAATTTTTAAGAATTTTAGCCGAAGGGATTTTGGTCTGGCCATTGAGGGGGTAAATTTTCACCTTTTTAAATTTCTTTTGTTTTATTTTAAATGCAAAACCAAAATCTAAAATATTCAAATAGTAATTTAAATACGTAAAAGTTTACTTTAACTAGAAACATATTTATTTTAATAAGATCCATATTTAATTTAAAAATGTTTGTAAAGAAATAAAATATTAATGAAAATTTTTCAAAAACTGCAAAACGTGAAAAAAAAATTCGGTTTTATTTTAAGTCTCTGGTAGTTTATTACAAAATTTCTTACCCAGAACCAAAAACACAAATCGGTTTTCTTTCCTTTCATGTACAAAATATAATTATTATTAGAACACGGAGAGAATTTTCTTGGACGAGTGTATTTGGAAACTTTCAGCAAACCAATTAAATTTTCTTCACAAAATGAATGAAAAATTTTTTGAAGCTTATGAAAATTAAATTTTAATAAAATTTTTTGAAAAATTAACGTATAAAATTTTTAATAAATAAAATAAATTTTTAATTAATAAATTAATAAATCAATAAAATGATTTTTTTTCATAAAATTTAATGAAAAACTGCATAACTTTAAAGAAAAATTTCAGTGGACAAGTTCCAGCGAATCTTGAACAATTGAAAGTGAAAATTCATTAATATCATGAAGATAATTCTCTCGGTGAAAAACACAGTTTAAGAATCTCTGAAATTATTTAATTAAAGAGTTGCCAGCTCTAAGTGGTTTATATCTCGACTTAGTTGAGTTTTAAACTATCATATGTACACAATCATAGCCAACTTGGTTTTTATTCAACTTAAACTTGTTGTTTGTTGTTTATTTTTTTTTTAAACAGTTGTTGTTTTATTTTAACCAAAATATCCAACATTTTTAACTTCCCTACTTGCCACAACTAGCCAACTATTAAGCATGTGACTTCTACCATGAGAGGTTTTAAATTTTAAGTCCAAACTATTTAATTCAGTTGTTTTTGAGTCGTGTTTGTTTAAACTTCATTAAGCGCTTAACACAAACAATAAATTAACGGTTTCCTCTAAGTAATGTTTATTTAAAATTTATGGAAATTAATTTTTAACGAGTTTTTTATAAACAAATCATCGCAGTTTTTAAATATTTGCATTCGTTACAAATAAAAGGATTATATTGTTTTTGCGTGATATTGCAAATTTGTTACATATTTAAAAAATAATGTGAGTTTTCTAAATGAGAAACTAAATGTGCAAATACTTACAATCATAAACAAATTGAAAGTGAAATTAAAATCTAAAGAAAAATGTTTTTTGCATTTAGAAAAATAAAACTTTTGTTAAAAATTAGTTGTACTATTTAACAATTTCAAAAAAAAAAAAAAAAATACTTAACATGAAAGATCACCAGAAACGTAGTAAAAATAGTAGATGAAAGAAGGAAAATTGCCCTCCTTAATGCCCTTTGTCTAGAAACCTAAAACTCTAAATATGTATTTCCTAGATTATGGGCTAATTCACTAATAAGGTACTTTTTAGAATTTTCGTCAGGAATGTGATGAAAAGAGAGGTTAAAGAGGGAAAGTCTTCCTCTTAAAGGACTAACCAAAAGCTCTTGAAATCTGAAATTTTAAATAGGTGGTTCTTCGGCAATGGGCTTATTTACGTGGTAAAAATGCATTTAAAAAGTGAAAAGTTTCTAAAGGGTGTCCCAAGACGAACGCAATTTTTTAATCTGGCAACATTCGAAGTGTCATTGTTTGACATTTGAACAATTGTTATTGTTTGCTAGTAGAAGGTACGAGGTTAGTAAAATGAATGAACAACGCATTCTCATTGTGAAATTGTTTTACCAAAATGGTAAAAGTTTTGCGGCTACAGTTCGCAAATTGCGATCAATTTGGGGTCACAATAATGCTCCAAAAGAGTCAACTGTAAAGAGATTAATGGATAAATTTGCCGAAACTGGATCTGTTAGTGATGTAAAGACAACAACGCGCAATCGACCAGGTCGATCGACCGAAAATGTCGCAGCTGTACGTGATGATGTCGCTCAAACTCCATCCACCTCAATTCGACACCGAGCTCAGCAAATTGGTGTCTCCAAATCCACTTTGCAGCGAATTTTGACGAAAGATTTGCATCTTCATGCATACAAAGTTCAATTGACTCAGGAACTGAAGCCAGCTGACCATGGACAGGGAAGGGAGTTCGTTAATTGGGTATTGGAGAGACAACATGAAAATGCTGATTTTGCCGATAAAATCATCTTCAGTGACGAGGCCCATTTTCATCTTGATGGCTTCGTCAATAGGCAGAATTGTCGCATTTGGGGTGAGGAAAATCCTCGAGTGATTCACGAGAAGCAAATGCATCCTCAACGTGTAACTGTGTGGTGTGGTTTTTGGGCTGGAAGAATCATTGGACTTTTTTTTATGAAAATGAGGCAGGTCAAGCGCAAACAGTCAATGGTGTTCGGTATCGTGAAATGATAACCAGTTTTTTCTTGCCTAGAATTGAAGAAATTAATGTGGAGGGCATGTGGTTCCAACAAGACGGCGCCACATGTCATACAGCCAGAGAAACAATTCAATTGCTGCATCAGTCATTTCCCGGTCGTGTTATTTCGCATTTTGGAGGTCAGAATTGGCCGCCTAGATCGTGCGATTTAACGCCATTAGATTTTTTTCTTTGGGGTTTTTTGAAGTCGATGGTTTACGCGAATAAGCCGACGACGACTCAAGCCTTAAAATAGGAAATTGGATGTTGCATTAATGAAATACCGCAGCATTCATGCAAAACGGTCATTGAAAATTTCATTAAAAGATCGCGTGCATGCCAGCAAAGCCGCAGCGGCCATCTGCACGATATATTGTTCCATACATAACCTCATTCTGTCTACTTTACGATATAATAAAGTTTCACGATTTTTTTTTTAAATATCTGTGTTTTATTTAAAATTTAAAAATTGCGTTCTTCTTGGGACACCCTTTATTAATCAATCACTAGGAAGATCTGCAGATTGGTTCACTCCAATTTGCATTATTGCAGAGGATGCAAAATCTCATATTTTTTATATCGGTTTAATGTCATTTTTAGTGGGTGAATTTAAATCGAAACAAATTTTGTATGGGACCACGTCTGTAACTAGATTTAAAGTTCTCGTAAAAAGATAAATTTTGATACCCATTTGCCCATGTTATGGACGCAGTGTTACCTCTTTTTAAAATATTTGATATATGTGACCTTCTCTGAGAAAAGGGACCTAGTGTGTGAAAATGAAGTTTTGAGAAAAACGCATTTAAAGTTTCATAACGCATTATCACTCTGAACACACCTTCAGTTGGGAGATGCGATTTGGTATGGTTAGTTATGATTGGGTGCCGACTTTGGTGACGTGTGCCTTTGTGGTGACGTGGTGACAATACCTTTGCTATTGTTGCTGCTCTGTTCGTTCTCAGCTATCTGTTTTATCGATTTTCCCAAGTTCGTTTTGTACGTTTTTATGGGGTAAATACATTTTTATCAGAAATCTAACTCATTTCATCTTATTCTTTACCCTTTCAGGTACCAGAATCCACTTTTAAGTCAAAACCCGTTTTTTGACACACTAGGTCCCTTTTCTCGGAGAAGGTCACATATATGTGAAATGTTTCTTTGGAAAAAAATCGCCTAAAACTCGAAAAATTACAAATTTCGAAAAAAGTGGAGTTAAAAATTGCGCCCTTATGCACCTAGCTCAAGCCAGTGGAGTCAGAGATTTTAAATTTGACATCTAGCCTTCTTCGCTGCCATTAACATGCACTAAGAGGGGAGGAGCTAAAAGGGGAAAATTACACCATCATTTAGCTAGTTCTAACCATTAGAGAGGAAAGAAGATATTCTTGTGATAGAAAGAGAAAACTATTTTTTTGGGAGTTTTTGGTAACCAATTAACCTGAATAATTTTAGTAAATATTACAGAAAATAAAAAATACCAAAAATAGGACATATTTATTTCCCTTTTTACCCTCTAAGTGTAAGATTGGACCGCTAAAAAAACCTTGCATACTCCTTTATTTTGTCTCTTCTATCACATATCTAAATTTCAGCGGATTTTTCGAAAATTTTATGAGAGGGTCAAAATGGGGAAAGCACCCCAATAGCATGCTACTCAGTGAAGAGATACTTTTTTGAATTTTCGGTCCAAATCCTTGGAGCTATGAACGTGAAATTCAGCGTAGACACTAACAATGAAAGTACCCCTACCTAAACACTCGGATTTTGGTGATATTCGAACATGTGATAGAAAATAGCAAGCAATTTGGTAATTATTGGGTGCTTTTTGGTTCGGATGCATGTCGGGAACGGTTAAAGTTATATATAAAAACTGCATTGAAATTATATAAATAAGGAAGTTTGATATGCAAAATGCCTATGTGTTACTATAGGCATGCCAAGTTGTTTCAAAAAAATATTAAAAAAAAATATTCGTGAAAAATTTGTTAAAATCTAACAAAGCGCGAAGATTTCTCTAAATAAAGTGCACACAACTGTTAAAATTTTTAGAACAGTATTTAAAAAAAGAATTAAAAAAAGTACCTAAAGAGATAACAATCAAAAATCCCTTACCCTTCCCATTAAATTACTTAAATACCTAAAAATGAGAAAAATACGAAATTTGGAACCTTTTTTTTGACACCGTAAAGTTCCAAATTGGCTCAAAAGCCATCACAGGTCGATCTTAGAAATTCGTTTTCTAGCACATAACGAAATCGAAGCGTTTATGTTGGAGTACTTCCTTTGTTTGACGGAATTTTTGGTCTTGCCCAAAGACCTTGATATAAAAATTTCAAATTATAATTATGCATTCTCTGAAGTATGGGGCATATTCAGCTCCCCTTTAATAAATTGTTCAAACATTTTAAGCTAAAAATCTCAAACTCAAAGGTGAGATTTTAAAATGATGTTCTGATGTTTGTAAACTCACCTTTTTGCAATTAGAGCGGATAGATGTTGGCGGCCTGTAACCGCCATGTTGTTTTGGTGGCGTCTGTCTAATCCATTGTATATTATTCAATTACCGATGTCAAAGCAACATGACAAGTGAGCAGCACGTCCAAATGATAAAACTGTATCATCAAAATTTTGTCCAAAAAATCATATTATTAAATCATGTTAACAAGCAAAATTTTCTTATATTGGACGACGCCAACCCACATGAGGTTCACCAGGTGGCAATGCATCCACAAAGAGTTACTGTTTGGTGTGCATTTTGCGCCGGCGGCGTTATTGGTTCGTATTTTGATACCGGCGTTTGTGAGGCCATCACCGTCAACGGCGAGTGCTACAGAACTATGATAACCGATTTATTTTGGCCCCGAATTGAACGAAATGGACGTAGATGACATGTGGTTCCAACAGGATGGCGCTACATGCCACACAGCCGATGCCATTTTGAATGTATATGAATGTATACTTAGAAAAAAAAGTTAGTAGAAAAATTTGTAAACGGATTTCACTTCCACTTTACTATTTTTGTACTGATTTTTAGGAAAAAAAACTATATTATTTAGTAAATTTTCTTGCTATTTACATTTTACAAATTACAGAATTTTTAGTGAATATTTACAAATTTTCGTTGCCTCTTCAAAAATAGGGCAACCACTTAAAATAGGATTAAAAAGTTTTCTTAGCTCTAAAAATCAATTATAATTTAAGGTCAAAAAAATTACCAAAAATATTTTTCAAAACAAAAATTAGTAAATTTAAACAAATTAATAAATTCTTAAATGTTTGTACTATTTTTCAAGCGTTTTTTTTTTTTTAATTATGTCTAAAATATTTTTTGAAAAAAATAAAATATAAAAATGTTGCCCGATCAAAAAAAAAATATAAATTTTTATACTCGAATTCGTAAGGTAATTTCAAAAGAAATTAGTAGCTTTAAATTGTAACATTTGTATCTAAAAATAACTGAGTTAATAGATTTAATAATTTTTTTAATAAATTAAAAATTTGTTATATGTTCCAATTCATTGAGTTTAGTTCATTAATATTTATCATAAATTTGTGTTTATTCGAGATAATTTATTTTAAAAAAGTTTGTACATAATTTTACCAATCTTTAGTAGCGGTGGTTATTAACTTTCCTGCTATTTCAATTTCACTAATATTTAGTACAATGTTTTGCTAATTTTAGCAGTTTACAGCAATTTATGTTTTATTTTGATTTTAGCAAACCAATTTTATATTCCACTTTACAAAAAGTTTACTAAAATTAAGTAGCGACTACTAATATTTTTTACTTATTTTATTGTACTACATGTCAGTAGACATGTGTTGCTAAGATTAGCAAAAAATACCGCTGGGCTCAAATTAGTAAAATTTCCGGTAATAACAGCAAGATTTTCGTTGTCATTACACACTTTTTTTGGTGAGTGTTATATGAGACCAATCACGCCCCCAAATTTGAAGTAAATGTGAACATATTTGGATCTTGTCCACATATAATGCTGCAAAAAAAACCGTAGATATGTTATGGAAATTTATATTGCGAATATTATATGAGACCATTCAAGCCCCCAAATTTAAAGAAAATCAGAACATATTTGCACCTTGTCCCCATATAAACCCGCCTTGGCGGTATTTGCTTAAAGGAGCTTTTTTTGGCAATTTGGTTTAGAATTGTCTCTAAATTTTCCACACTGATAATAAAAAATGAACAGGACCCTTTCCGAAATTTGGACCGCTTCCCGAAATTTAAGCCAAATTATACACGGTGTAGGGAAATATATAGTCGGCATGTTCGACTTTCAGAACTTAATTTTTTTTTGCATATTAATGTTTAAATTAATTGTGAACAAATTTTTTGGTTTATCATATAAAATATAATACTTAAATTATGTTTTATAATAAAATTTAGTTTCTAGAATAAATTGTAGTTCCCCATTCCAAAAAAATTATGTAATCTAACATTTAACAATTGGCAATAAATTTTATATAAACACTCCCCACAATAAGAGGCAACAAATAATTTGCCAATATTTTTCTTTAGTAATATTAAACAAACAATAACAATAAACAAAAACAAAAAAAAAATAACAACAACTTATCAACTAACAACAAAAAGTAACTAATGTTATTCTACCATTGACCATCATCATTATATCGAATTGTATGAAATACAAATACTAACTTGTATATTTAGCACAGTGGGTATGCAAGTCACACATGTTTGCATAAAAATTATAAATAATTAAATTCAAAAACATTTTCAATTCCATACCAATTTACAGCAAATGCATAAATTATTAAGTAATAAAATTTATTTGTGTTACAAATTACCAACAAACAAATAAAAATTAATTAAAATTCCGACATTAACACCTAAAATATTGTTTAATGAAAACTTTTGTGGGAAAAAAATATTGAGCAATTATATTTTTAATATTAAAGAAGAGGAAGATATATTATTACCCTTTACTTGTTTCCTTCAAAAAAAAAAGAAAAAAAAAAACACAACACCATTGAAAAGTAAAAGGTTAATATGTAAATTATACAACAGAATTATGCACTGTTTTTTTTAGTAATTCAAGAAGTTTTCCATGGCATTTTAAACAACCCAGGTTGTTTATAGTATTTCTTGTGCCTCATTAACTTTGGGTGCGCACCCATTATTATTGTTATAATTTGTATGTGAAGTGCATATAAAAGTGGTCATCTTCAATAACATTTTGAACATTTTGTTGTTGAGGGATTTATCATGTTGTTGAGGTTGTTGTTTATTATTTACGGTAGCAGCCACTAATCGTAATTTACAAGTATTTAAGACTTTAACGACCTTGAAAAAAAAACACAATTTAATTTTTTTTATATCTTATTGTTTTTAACGGATTATCATTTACGCCAGTCATGGCTAACAATAGTGTAGGGCACGTGCCAAATTATGATGTTTAAGGTATTTAAAATTTCAATCACGATAAAAAAAACTGTTAACTTTGTGCAGTAGCGTAATTTCACAATACAAAAATATCATAAAATTGTTTAAAAATACAAAAAAAAAAACAATATTAGAAATTCTAAATTTAATTAATTTTTTTAATTTAAAATTAATATGCAGGGAATTGCTTTAATGGCAAATAATTCCTACAAAGGTCACTGAGTTTTAATATAAAATTTTGAGGCTAGTTAGTAGCGTGCTAGCTTATCAGTGCGGGGTTCGTAGGTTCGATTCTCACCATAGGCTCTGGTTTGTTTTCGCTACAACGGGCCGATAGCCTTTGTTGCAAGTGCTCGGTTAGGGATTTAGGATATAATTTATATAAAATATAATTATTTATCTAGAAGTTTGTTATTTAGATAGTAGCTTTAATTAACCATATAAGGGCCTAATGGCTCGGTTATGTAAATGAAGATTAAAAAAAAAAACACGACCAATATTTGTAAAATTTGGATATGTGATATAGAAAATAAATCTAAGAACAAGCTGTTAATTTCCAGTTTTCCATATTTTTTATTCAAATTTTTACCTTTTTAAACTAAATTAACAATTTTTATAAAAATCATATGTATATAACTAATAATTGGAGCGAATGGACACTGCCGGGACCATAAATTATGTCCTGACTCAGCAGGGACCATAAATCTAGTCCCCATATAAACTTATCTTCCTAGCAATTGCTTAAATAAACTTTTCGGCAATTTCATCTCTATATTTGTTGCCCTATAATAAGTGTCCGGCACTTTCCGGAATTTGGACCGTATTCCGAAATATGATCAAAATTGTAAAGTATCATATAGACGTCACGCATGGCTTAAATTTTTTCAACAAAATCTTATTAAAGAGTAAATCACTTCTTTCAACAACCGTATAACATTCCGACGCCATTAATACAATCACTAAAAAAAGGCTGTAGTGCAAACGGAAAATTTTGCTGTTATTACGGGAAATTTAGCTAATTTGAGCCCAGCGGTATTTTTTGCTAATTTTAGCAACACATGTCTGTTGACGTGTAGTACAATGAAATTAGTAGAAAAGTTAGTAGACGCTACTAAATTTCAGTAAACTTTTTGTAAAGTAAAATTTAAAATCGGTTTGCTAAAATCAAAAAAAAAAAATTTACTAAATATTATTAATATTAGTACAACTAAATTAGTATAAAAAATTATTAAACGCTACTAAAGTTTAGTAAATTGCTGTAAACTCAATTAATTGTAAAATATCGCAAAATTTTAATTTAAAAAAAATAAATTAAAATGCACAAATTAACTTAATTATTTTTAGATAAACTTGTTACACTTGAAAGCTGCTAATTTCTTTTAAAATTCCCTTACGAATTCGAGTATACAAATTTATATTTTTTATCGAGCAAAATTTTTTTATTTTATTTATTTTTTTCAAAAAATATTTTAGAAAAGATAAAAAAAAAATCAAAAACTTAAAAAATAGTAAAAACAAACGAAATTATCATTTTGTTTTAATTTGCTAATTTTTATTTTGAAAAATATTTTTAATATTTTTTTTCTTGGATTTAAGGCCAAATTTTAATTGTTTTAAGGGCTGAATTTTAAAACTAAAAAAGTTTAAGTATTTTAATTTTTTGGACATGAATGGGTTGTGAAAAGTATCTTCACTATCGATCTCTTTTTTCAACCAAACATATGTATCATTTTAAGGCAATTTAAGTAAGTAAGTATAAGTAGAGATGGGATTCTACCCGGTATTTACCTGATGCATGGGTAAATACCGGGTAAAAAAAGATAAATAACTTTTTTGGGAATTTATTTGGGTGTTTATCAAAAGGATTTGAAATCTCGCCAATAAAGACATACGGCAAATGGATACTTCCCCAAAAATATTACCGGCTGAGGATGCAATCAATTTTGCAAATTCATTTGAGGAAGCAGCTTCCACTTCCAATGGTATTACCCATTGTTCGTTTATTTATTTTCGGAGTGAAAGTGACGATGAAACATTCAGCGACAGTGACAGTGATTTCGATTTGATAATGTAATGTTGCAAAAATAAATATGTATATTAGGGTGGGTCGATTTAGCAATCAATATTGTGCCCACCCTAATATATATATAATATAGTTAAAGTTATAGTAAATCGGCCCACCCTAATATATATATATATATATATATATATATATATATGTGCACGGCGCATGTTGCGGGTCGGTTTTTCGTTCCACAAGTTACTATGAAGACATTTTGTTACTGTGGGGACTGTCCTCAAATTTTTCATTATTCTAATGTTTACATTGAAGACATTTTACTGGATACAGCGCATATTATAAGGACTTTTTTGGCTGTATATACAGATGTCTTCAAAGTATATGTAATGCATATATATATATATATATATATACATATATATATATATATATATATATATATATATATATATATATATATATATATATATGTGCATTACTAATACTTTGAAGACATCTGTATATACAGCCAAAAATGTCCCTATAAAATGCGCTGTGTCCAGTAAACTGTCTTCAGAGTAAACACTAGAATAACGAAAAGTTTAAGGGCAGTCCCCAAAGTAACAAAATGTCTTCATAGTAACTTGTGGAACGAAAACCCGTCCCCGCAACATACGCTATGCACATATATATATATATATATATATATATATATGCATTTCACATACTTTGAAGACATCTGTATATACAGCCAAAAAAGTCCCTATAAAATGCGCTGTATCCAGTAAAATGTCTTCAGAGTACACACTAGAATAATGAAAAGTTTAAGGACAGTCCCCAAAGTAACAAAATGTCTTCATAGTAACTTGTGGAATGAAAACCCGTCCCCGCAACATGTGCTGTGCATATATATATATATATATATATATATATTCATTGCCCATACTTTGAAGACATCTGTATATACAGCCAAAAAAGTCCCTATAAAATGCGCTGTGTCCAGTAAAATGTCTTCAGAGTAAACAGTAGAATAATTAAAAGTTTGAGGACGGTCCCCAAAGTACCAAAATGTCTTCATAGTAACTTGTGGAACGAAAATCCGTCCCCGCAACATGCGCTGTGCACATATATATATATATATATATATATATATAATATAGTTATTGCTTTAAGTTCTTATTTTCCAACTACTCTGTAAGAATTTTTATTTTCATTAATAAAATTTAGTATAAAATTCATTAAATTTTGCTGCAAAACTTTTTTGTTCACCAAATTATCTACAACATAGATTATACGCACCTTTTTGGTAAATACCAGGTTATTTACCCATTTTTACCCAATTTACCTATTTTGCCGGGTATTTACCATTTGGGCATTTACCCTTTGCCCATCTCTAAGTATAAGTTTTAATTATTAGAAAAAAAATTTCCTTAAATATACACTTTTTAAAAATTAGTAAATTTTTTTGCTAATTTTAGCAAATCGGTTTTCAAAAATTTGTAAAATGATTTCTGAAGATAGCAACAAAAATTTGTAAATATTCTGTAAAAATTCTGTAATTTGTAAAATGTAAATAGCAAAAGGAATTGCTAAATAATAATTTTTTTACTAAAAATCAGTACAAAAATAGTAAGGTGGAATTGAAAATAGTTTACAAATTTTTCTACTAATTTTTTTTTCTGAGTGTAGTGTTAATTTTCAGTATGATTTTCGCCTTCGCATACAATCTTTTTCCCTTGGGAAAAAAATAATAACACTGTACAACAAAATCGATCTTTTTCCAAAATTACGGGATGCTGACAATGGATTCTGGTAAAGGGAACAACAAATATACACATGTTGGTGTTCTGAAAGATAACATCGGAAATTTATTTTAAAACAAGCCAATTTCAAGATTGTACATCAGATTTCTAGTCAGATTTTCGGATGACCTTAATATTATGTAGGTCATACCAAAATCAGATTCATAATATTTAGGACATCCTAAAATCTGATGAGCAATCTTAAATTTGACTCGTTTTTTTGGTGTTTGTGTTAAGTTTTGGGCTTTGCTGTGTTCTGACATGTATAGTAAAATTTTATGGGCAACAGTTTTGTAGAACATATGATTCCCGCGCACCGCCTTCATAGGGGTGTTTTTTACGATTTGTTAGAATATAGCCAAAAATTACCATTATATGAGGGAGTTAGAGGGTTAATATGTTCCACAAAAATATTTGCGTTAATATTTTTTACAAAAATGCTGAACATAAGCTACACCTCAGATGTAAATAACACATGTTTCTTTTAGCGATATATTTTTTTCAGTAACTGCTTCACTTAGCTTAAGGACGGTATAAAACTCAGGATGTACAAAATGCCAAATTTTTGCTGCCTCGACCAGTTAGCCGTGACCATAAAATTCTTAGCCTTATGGTCACGGCTAAGTGACATCGAGGCAGCGAAATTCTTATGGTGTCGGCTAAGAATTTTATGGTCACGGCTAAGTGGGATCGAGGCAGCAAAAATTTGGCATTTTGTACATCCTGAGTTTTATACCGTCCCTGCTTAGATGACCTAGAGGTTTTGCAAGATCGGTACTTGTGGGGTCACGTTTAAATTGAGATAACCACTTTTCTATCAGTGAATATAAAGTTGAAGATTCTCCAATTTATTCTTTGGTTTGAACATGATTTTTGTTATGAAAAAATTATGACTAATCAAATCATGAAACCGTTTGCAATCTATTTATTCTTAAAATCATAAGTAGTATAATTTTTATACGATCATTTTCTCATAACATTTATACAGATCAACAATAAACCACTATAAAACGACACATACGGTACAGTGCCGATTTGTTTATTATATTCCAATCAGAACATCAACAAAAAAAAGGGTTAGAAAGAAAACATACCTTGTGGGAAAAAAGGAGTTAGTTTGGAATTGGGACCTGTCCCGTGATAGATAAAAACAGTATGTCTTTCTGAAGTACCTACCACGTGAAAGATTTAAAAGTCCATATCACTTGATGGGTCTGAAAGTACCATTCCAGTGGTAGATGAAAACAGGATCGGTTTTTAAAGTACATATCACGTGATCGATATAAATAGTCTCTATCACGTATTGGGTCTGAAAGTACTAGTCCCGTGTTAGGTGAAAACAGCACCAGTTCTCAAAAAACTTACCACATCCTCGGCTTAAAAGCCTCTATCAAGTGATGAGTTAGAAAGTAAAATACCTGTAATATTTTCTTTGGGGTTAGTTGTGTGACATTTTCTTTTAGACCAGTCCTTTGACATCTCACAGAGAGCAATTGAACCCCCCTTTGGACAAGCCCACGTTAAAGTGACCGGTCCTTTCATAACGATCCCGTGACTGGTCCCTATCACAATGAAGCGGTCAAGTAACTTATCCTAAGAGAGGTCATTTTTCCGCAGGGTATATTAACAATTCATTTTGACATTCCCACCTTGTACACCCTTACTATTTCTTCCCTCGAGCGTGAACAATGACCGAGCCATCCAACCAATAAGAAATCAAAATATTTAATCATCTTATGGTCAACACTAGATTTCATCTATATTGAAATCTATTAAGCTTAATTCACATGCCATCGCCCAAATATCCATTTTTTTAGCAAATATCTATATAAAATGTAATTTATAAAAGAAAATTAAATAATTAGTCAGCGTGTTAATTGCACTTTAGAGCGATTACTATAATTGTGTTGTGTGCCTTAAGGTTTACCATTTCAATTAGATAAACTTGGATAATTTACACCAGAGTAACAATCAGTTATACTTTTCTGAACCTCATTTATGCTACAAACATAAAACATAAAGTTAGTATAAATGACTGTTATACGGGTTCTAATTCAATTGAACTAATTTGTACACACACAAAAAGAAGTCAAATATGCTAGTTTTCAACAATTTTTTTTTGCTGAAATTGTGTTTCCAGGAAAATTTTTAAACTAATTTTGTACGAATTTATTTTGCTAAAATTTATAGTGAAGACAAAAATTAGATTGACAAGAGGTAGATGTCGCAGCTGATATAAATGTAGTACAGACAAAAAGGATCACTACAAATACAACTCTTCCAAGACATATAGAATACAACCAGGTCCGGAAAGACCAAAACCCCAGATTTTAAGCGAAATTTAGCAGAAATTACACTGTCCAACAGCATTTTTGGAACAGAATAGCGACCCTATAATTCTGAAAGGGTATGTTGAGTATATCAATTTTGTAGAACAAACTTATGGTCCATCACGTCTGAGTATTGTTTTACAGTGGGTCAAAGTTTTCATTTTTCGGTCGAAGGGAGCATTATACTATATAAAAAAATGCTGTAAGTAAATGTCTGAGAGAATTCTTATGGTCGGAGTTGTATTGTGGAATTGTATGAGGATTATTTTTGTGGAAGATCTTAACCCTCTAACTGGTCTCTTTATGGGTCAATTTGACCCTTTTTTCGAGAAAATCAAAAAATATTTAAGGATTAAAATATTGTACGAAAATGTTTGCCGGAAAATTTCAGTGGGGGTCACCAAAGACACCATTATTGTAAGTAAAGCTCTTTACGATTAATTGGCAAAATTACACGCCAACTTCTATAAAAAAATTATAATTTTGTTTTAATAGTGGTTTATTATAGTATGTACATATTTATTTTTTTGCTTCAAATTTTCGAGTAAAAGGGAATTGGGAAGTAGCAGTAGTATGACAATGGATTAAAGATTAAACTTAATATGCTTTCCTGTATTTAGCTTAACGTGAATGTTCCGATGGGTCAAGGTTTCTGTACAAGCCCCATACGTATTCAGCAAGCATTACACTTTGGGATTTCCCTTTAAATCTTTCTTCCAATACCTTTATATCCTGATGAAACCTTTCACCGTGTTCATCTGAAACCGCTCCAAGGTTTTCTTTAAAAAAATTGAGATGAGAGTGCAGAAAATGCAGCTTTAGTGACATTTTGTGCTTTTGAGTTTCCAAGGAATTCTGATATAACCAGCTGCATAAAGTCAAATGCTGTCTTTTGCATATCCGACAGAAGACCAAAAAAATTCTTCATCTTGTAATAATTTTCTTATATCGGGTCCAACGAGCATTCCTAGAAAAGGTAATTTACATTAAATGAAATAAATTATTTCTTAAAACCGTATTTTACCTTCTTTGAATTTTTTCTTTTATTTTTTATTATTAATTTTAATAAATATCACACCCGATTTGTAAGAGCTGACTAGACGCGAGAACTCAGTGTTTGGCCCGGCCGAACTTGACGCCGTTTTTACCTGTTTTGTATATGTTGGTGTATAATTTTACTAATTAAGCGTAAAGAGCTTTATTTACAACATTGGTGTCTTTGGTGACCCCCACTGAAATTTTCCGGCAAACATTTTCGTAGAATATTTTAATCCTTAAATGTCCTTTTTTAAAGGATATTTTTTGATTTTCTCGCAAAAAGGGTCAAATTGACCCATAAAGAGACCAGTTAGAGGGTTAAGATCTTCCATAAAACTAATCCTCATACAATTCCACAATACAACTCTGACCATAAGAATTCTCTCAGACATTAACTTACAGCATTTTTTTCATATAGTATAATGCTCCCTTCGACCAAAAAATTAAAACTTTGACCCACTGTAAAATAAAATTTAGACGTGCTGGACCATAAGCTTGTTCTACAAAAATGATCTACTCAACATACCCTTTCAGAATTATGGGGTCGCTATTCTGTTCCATTCAAAAAGTCTTAATTTGTTGGACAGTGTTATTAGCTACACCAGTTAAAATGTAGCAAACTAGTTAACTTTAGTATAATTCTCAATTTCATAGAAAATTCTGCAGCAGAAAATGTAGCTAATACTTTTTTTTGTTACCTCAGCATAAATGTTAACTATTGTACCGATTTTTTGTTATGTGTTTATATATTATTATCAGAGAAGACAAAAAAAGGAAAATTCAGTGAATTTTAACAAAAAAAAAATATTGGCAAAAAAACAAAAGCGAATATAAAAAGTTAGGGAAAACACTTTTTTTTAATGGAACAAACAGGCAGAAAAAATATTTTTTTAAACAAGCAAAAGTAAAAAGTTGGGGAAAAACACATTTTTAAAAAAAGAACAAAACTGGCAGAAAAAATACTTTTTTTAATAGAAAACAGCACTGAGGCTAAAAACTTGAAAAAGCAATTTAAAGCTCAAAAATCTTAATAAAAAGAAAAACAGAAAAAAGCAAATACGAGTAAAAACAAGCAAAACAAGCAAATTTGTCTTCTCTGATTACTATCCACTTTTAACCACAAGATTAAAATAGATTTATGACCCAGTAAGTGATTTTAAAAATACTTAACTATAAAAACAATCACTTTAATTCAAGTGACTGAAATTTTTCGAGTATATACCATCAGTACACATAAGTACAAGCAATTAGTATGTATTGTATATAAATTAAAGAAAAAAAAAACTAAATCATTATATATGAAAAAATAATAAAATGAAGATGAATCAAGGTTTTAATTAAAAAAAATAATTAAATTAAGACATAATATCAATTTTGTTTTGAAGTTACTTCAAACCCTTAATGTAGTAGTTTTGTAAAGTCATGTTTTAAGAGAAAAAAAAACACGACTACAATTCGAATACAAAAACATGTTTCAATATCTTGGCAGCATCATTTACAACAACATAAGCAGCAGCAGCAACAATATCAAAATAAATTCGTCTCCTTTTTGAATAAACCTAGTGACCTAAATAATTTTTTAAGTTTATAAACTCTTCTTAACTCTACTCAACTCAGTTCAATTTTGCAAATCCTCATGATTAAGTTAATATTACTTCTTTATTTCATTGACTTTACAAAACTACACCATTGCCAATTAAGGACAATTTTTAATTTAGAATGTTAATATGTCGTTCGAATAAATGAGGTAAAGTGAGTTTAATCGTCCTACTCCAAACAAAATTCTTCAAACTTGACCTACCTACCACAAATATTTTGTAAAGCGTAGCTGCAAAACTATGGCATATTAAGAATCTCTTGAGGCACGCGAAAAGTTAATGATTCATTAATTCCGTTTACAAAAGTGTATATATGTTTGTGGTGGTGACCCTACCCAACACTCACCAAAAAAAATAACAACTGAAAATTTTGCTGTTACGGGAAATTTTACAAATTTGAGCCCAGCGTTTTTTTTTTGACGCGTGTCTGCTGACGTGTAGTACAATCAAATTAGTATAAAAATTAGTATTCGCTACTAAATTTTAGTAAACTTTTTGTAAAGTGAAATTAAAAATCGGTTTGCTAAAATCAACAAAAAAAAATACTAAATATTATAAATATTATTAGTGCAATAAAATTAGTATAAAAAATTAGTAAATTTTAGTAAACTACAGCACTCACCAAAAAAAGTCTGTAATGGTAACTGAAAATTTTGCTGTTATTACGGGAAATTCTGCTAATTTGAGCCCAGCGGTATTTTTTGCTAATCTTAGCAACACATGTCTGCTGACGTGTAGTACAAATAAATTAGTAAAAAATTAGTAGCCGCTACTAAATTTTAGTAGACTTTTTGTAAAGTGGAATTTAAAATCTGTTTGCTAAAATCAGCAAAAAAAATTACTAAATACTATTAATATTAGTAAAAAGCTTTGAATTTATTTTTTTTATCGAGCATCAAAAATTTTGATTATATTCTTTAAAAAACGAATTAATCATTTTGTTTTAATTTTTTTTACTTTTAAAGTTAAATTTGTTTTTAGAGCGGATTTTTAGAACTAAAAAACCTTTTTAGTGCTATTTTAAGTGGATGTCCTCTTTTCAGACATGAGTCGGTATCTTCACTTCCGATCCCTTTTTTAATATACATATGTAACATTTTAAGGAAATTTAAGTTTGTAGGTGTAAGTTTTAATTAGAAATAACATTTCCTTCGATATCCACTTCTTTAAAATTAGTAATATTTTTTGCTAATATTAGCAAATCGGTTTTCAAAAATTTGTAAAATGATTTCTGAAATTAGCAACAAAAATTTGTAAATATTCTGTAAAAATTCTGTAATTTGTAAAATGTAAATAGCAAAAAGATTTGCTAAATAATATTTTTTTACTAAAAATCAGTACAAAAATAGTAGAGAGCGATTGAAAACCGTTTACGAATTTTTCTACTAACTTTTTTTTCTGAGTGTGTAAGCTCAATGAATTGTAAAATATAGCAAAATTTTAATTTTTAAAAAAAAATTGTTAAAATGCACAAATTAACTCAATTATTTTTAGATACACTTGTTACACTTAAAAGCTGCTAATATCTTTAAAATTTGCCTTACGAATTCGAATTTTTATTTTATTTATTTTTTTAAAAAAATATTTTAGATAAAATTAAAAAAAAAATCAAAGGCTTTAAAAATACTAAAAACATAAACGAATTTATGATTTTGTTTTAATTTGCTAATTTTTATTTTGAAAAATATTTTTTGTAATTTTTTTGGATTTTAAGGTAAAATTTTAATTATTTTAAGGGCTGAGTTTTAGAACTAAAAAAATTTGTATTGCTATTTTAAGGGCACGTCGTATTTTTGGACATGAGTCGGTTTTTTCAACCTATGTTAAATTTTAAGGCAATTTAAGTTTGTATGTATAAGCCTTAATTATTAGAAAAAACATTTCCTTCAATATCCACTTTTTTAAAATTAGTAAATTTTTTTTTGCTAATTTCATCAAATCGGTTTTCAAAAATTTTGTTAAATGATTTTTAAAGTTAACAACAAAAAGTTGTAAATATTCTGTAAAAGTTCTGTAATTTTTAAAATGTAAATAGCAAAAAAGTTTACTAAATAATAGTTTTTTACTAAAAATTCGTACAAAAATAGTAAAGTGGGATTGAAAACCGTTTACATATTTTTCTACTAACTTTTTTTTCCGAGTGCACCCTTAGCAAAATTGACAATTTTAACCATGGCCCTAATTATGTACTTTATTGTACTGCGATTTATTTGGAAAATCTCAAACACATCTCTTTTAGAAAAGTTTTATTTTTAATTCGAATGAAATGTGAAATCACACAAAATTAAAACTAGGCTTTTCATATTCTTTTTATGATTTCAATACTACACAGAAAAAAGTATCAACAAATTTTAAGTAATTAAAAAAATTTGCTAAAATTTAAATTTGATTTCTAGCAATTTATAATAATTAGAATGTTTAATAATCTTCAGGAAATAATAACAATAATAATTATTTCCTTAAGAACAATTTCCTGAAAACAAATAAAATTTTTATTTATAAAAAAAGTAACCTTAAGCTTAAAAATTTAAGAAATTAAAAATAAAAACCGTTAAATAAAAGATAAAAATAAGTTGGTTAAATAAAAGATAAATAAAAGATAAAAATAAGTTGGTCGTCTTTTCACCTATGTCGTGATATATATTTTCGGAACCGGTCTTGTTTTCACCTATCATGGGACAACTCTCAATTCCCAACTGACCCCTTTTATCCGCATGGTAATAACAACCACTTAATGGAATGATGTGAATAGGCTCGAATAATACACGAAAGACCTTATGCTGTTTGTTAACCCATAGGTCCGTGGAGTCATCAATGTCTAGTAGGTGGTGTTAAAATTGAAGAATCTGAAACTTTTGATGTTTTGGGCATGAGAATCCATTATTAATCCATATTAAAGTGACAAGAGAAGCATTTAAGTGTCTTGGGTTTCTTAAGAACTACTTCACTCTTTTAGATTTCCTAATTTTATAAACCGACCTATATCCAACCGAAAATGGCATACAAATTCCTTCAAAGTCTACTTTAAAACTTTTAGTCCGTGTCCGGGGGAAGGCACTTGTCCAGTAGATATCATCCGTTTGTGGTCGAATGTTCCAAACAGTGCGTACTTACGAGCTGATATTTTGAATAATAACAACTTTTTCGGAACTTAGAATTTTTTTTTCGAATATTTGGTTGAAATACCCTTTCTTTTTACCTGCCAAAACAAAATGTACGACGACAAGTCTATATAAAAGCACTTCATGCAGCGATTCTCCAATTTTTTTAAGCCCTCTGCAAAGTAAGATTTCGTAAGGTCCTCAAAATATGAGATGGCCTCAAGAAAAAAATAAGAGATGACCTCATCATTCGCCTCAAAAATTTTTCCGCCAAGCCATTTGCTAAAATTTAGTAACATGTATAAGACAGTGGGTGTCAAATCTGGAGAATAAGGCGCATTCGGAAACAAGTGTGAACCCGAGCATTATCTTGATGGAAGATTATTTTTATTTTAGCTAAATGGAGGCGTTTCTTCTTGATTTCTGCCCTTAATTGGACCAATATTCTCCATTTCTTGTTTTCCCTTTTACAAGTAGTCAATGTAGATAATTCCATTAATATCCCAAAAAACCGTATATGAGCAGATTTCAATTTATTTCATGGTTGGCATTCAATACCTTTTCATAATAACGGTAGTTGGCTACCACAGCTACTTTAGGACCGATATGAAAATTTTAAAATGGCCATTCTATTAAAGGCAAGTATCTTTTTGTATAACCGGGTTTATTGCGCTATTTTAACTATTCAATTTTGAAATATCTTAAACTACCGTTATAATAACGCTAAACTACCGAAACACCGATTTATAACGGTATTTTGCAAATATAACAAAATTTAATAGGTAATATTATTAAATAAACCTCGTGATATTTGAACACATGTCACTACTGCAACCGCAGTTTTAAAATTTTCGTATCGGTATTGATCAGAGCGTGATAGACAACTACCGTTATGATGAAAAGGTATTGCTTGGCAACCATGCTTTATTTTCTTTTTTGAGGCGGATTCACTTGGTAGAATCCATTGCTTTAACTCTTCTTTTACTTCTGGTGTTAGTGAAGAATCCATAATTCGTCAACAGTTATATATCGGCGAAGGAGGAATGCGACGGAAAAGCTCTTAACCATCTTGCCAACGGCTTTTTCATACCCAAGTTTGCAAAATTTAAATCACTGGGCCATATAAAATGCCCTTTTCCTCATCTAGTTAACGCCCTTTAACTTGTCGGTCACTCAAAACTATATCGTGGATTTTATCGATGATTTACGAAGTACGAAACTGATTCAACGGGAGGTTCTGAACAAGATTTATCATACCTGCAAACTTGTATAAGTTTATAGATAATTTTAAAAACACAAAAAATTTTTAAATAAAGTAACGAAAATCTTAAAACAAATATGAAAATCTTTGAGATTTAAATCTAATTTTTTTTAATAAAATCGTATACAGTGTAATTGTTGGTATATTTCTATTTTAATAAATAAAAATGCAAAATTTAGTCAAAAACTGCAAAAGAAAAATATTGTATAAAGCAAAAAAAACTTGCATAATATATTGAATTGCTTGTTGTTGGTGGTTTCTGCAAAACTGCATCAGTATTTACCACAACAAATGAATGAATCTTATATCCAGTTATTGTGGAAGATGTAATTTTTGTTGTATCTTTACACTAAGTCCGTCTGTCTGTCTGTCTGTCTGTATATCCATCCATTCATTTATCCGCCCATCCATCCGTCCTTGTGTCTATCTCTTTAGGTGTCTATCTATGGGTACACATGTCATTCTGGTCTGGTCTGTGTTTATTGAAATCACATGGTCACTTGTAAAAAGTGTTTTGTTGTAATATTTTTTTTTTCCAATGTGCTTGTAAAATTTATCACTTTATTTTTTTCTTGTAATCCCCAAGTATCAGTTGTAGTTTTATACAGTTTTGAGGTATTTTCTTAAGTGGCATACTGGCTCCCGTACAAAGTCTCTTTCACTATCCCATTCACACACAATCAAAAGTCTACAACAATAATTGCCACTTAAAATTGTATTATTATGTAATTTTCAAAAAGAAAAAAAGAAGCCGGTTACAAGTTAATATGGGTTTTTGGCGCAAAAATTCAAATTTATATATATATTTAGTGTAGAAGGTGAACGAAAAATTCCACAATCATCTTACAAAAGATTCTTGCAAAATCATTTTATTAACTTTTAGTTTATGTCAGGGATGGACAAATAGCACTGAAGTTACTAAAATTGTATAGTATATGCTACGAGGACATAAGATTTTGTAATTAATTTGAATCATAAGGTATCAATGCACTTTAGGGGTAGAATAAGGATATTTTGAAAATAATTCAGGGATGTCATAATCCCCAGAATAAAAGTGGACTTGTAACTCAATTTTTTCATAAAATTATATAAAAAGTTTCACTTCATTTATTAAAAGACACTTTGTGAAGAAAAACTTAATTAATTTTTGTCCTATAAAATTTTCTCTATGTGGGCATCAACCCTCTTTTCGCTAATGACTTATTAAAGAGTTATCGGATTCATTTTGAATTATTCATCCGCGTATTTTTGGAGATCGCTCAATGCAAATGTGATATTAGGTTCTACAATTCAAAATGTTGCATCCAATATGGCGGAAGATTTTTTAATAATTTACCGCTTTATAAAAAATCTTCCGCTGAATACAAAAATGAATTCAAGTTTTCTTACATTCAAAAAAGCCAAACCAATAAGGCGTTTTTTAAAAATCAATCGAATTCCTTTTAAATTTTTTGTGTTGTTGAATATGAATCTGCTAACAAATTTTTAAATGTCAAAGTGGCGGATGATTTCTAAAAAGGTCTCGTTTGTGTATTTGATGTATACAATCAGAAAAAAAGTTAATAGAAAAATTTGTAAACAGTTTTCAATCCCACTTTAATATTTTTGTACCGATTTCTATCGATGCAGAACGCTCTCACTAGAATATGCTTCACTTCAGAACAGGGTATCCGAAATAACGGCTCCATTGGCAGTTAGGTTATTTTTAAATAATCTTAGCAGACGATACACTCACCAAAAAAAAGTCTGCAATGACAACTAAAAATTTTGCTTCTATTACGGGAAATTTTGCTAATTTTAGCCCAGTGGTATTTTTTGCTAATCTTAGCAGCACATGTCTGCTGACGTGTAGTGCAATGAAAATAGTAGAAAAAATTAGTAGCCGCTACTAAATTTTAGTAAACCGTTTGTAAAGTGAAATTTAAAATCGGTTTGCTAAAATCAGCAAAAAAAATTTCTAAATATTATTAATATTAGTACAACCAAATTAGTATAAAAAATTAGTGAGTGCTACTAAATTTTAGTAAATTGCTGTAAGCACAATAAATTGTAAAATATAGCAAAATTTTATTAAATATTATTAAAATACCCACATTAACTGAATTATTTTAAAAGTGTGACAAACACTTTAAAGCTGCTCATTTCTTTTGGAATTGCCCTACGAATTCGAATATACAAAAGTATATTTTTTTAATCAAGCAACATTTTTTGATTTTTTTTTCAAAAAATATTTTAGACAAAATTACAAAAAAAAAAATCAAAGGCTAAAAAATAGTAAAAACATAAACGAATTTATGATTTTGTTTTCATTTGCTAATTTTTCTTTTGAAAAATATTTTTAGTAAATTTTTTAGATTTCAAGGTCAAATTTTAATCATTTTAATGGATGATTTTTGGAACTGAAAAAGTGTTAAGTGCTATTTTAAGTGGATGTCCTATTTTTGGAATGGGTTGTGAAAAGTATCTTCACTTCCAATTCCTTTTTCCAATTTAAGTTTGTATAAATTTTAGTTACAAAAAATAACATTTCCTTCATATCAACTTTTTAAAAATTAATTAATTTTAGCAAATCAGTTTTCAAAAATTTGTAAATTGAATTAGCAACAAAAATTTGTAATATTCTGTAAAAAGTCTGCAATTTTGGATTTATTTTTATCCAACTAGAATTAAATTGAATCCAACTAGAATTAAATTGAATCCAATTGAAATACATTGAATCCAATCGGAATTGAATTCAATTCCAACTGGAATTGAATTGGAACTGGAATGGAATTGAAACTTGAAATTTATTTGAATTTTAATTGGATTCGATATGAATGCCATTGTAATTCAATTCAATTGGAAATTAATTGGAATTAAATTGGAATTGAATTGGATTTAAATTGAATCCAGCTACAATTAAATTGAATCCAATTGGAATACATTGAATCAAATCAGCATTGATTTGAATTCCAACTGGAATTGAATTGAAACTGTAATTGAATTGAATTGGAACTTAAAATTTAATTGAATTTTAATTGGATTTGTTATGAATTCCATTGGAATTTAATTCAATTGGAAATATACTGGAATTGAATCGGAATTGAATTTGAATTAAATTGGAATTGAATTGGAAGTAAATTGGAATTAAAATGAATTGGAATTTCATTGAAATTAGAATTGAATTGAAATTTGTAAAATGATTTCTGAAGTTAGCAAACAAAAATTTGTAAATATTCTGTAAAAATTATGCAAATAGCAAAAAAATTCTTAAATAATAATTTTTTTAAATTATTCAGTTCAATTTCTTCGACCTTTTCAATACAAATTCCAGGTAATAAGTATTCAAGCTCAAGGTCTATTTTATACAAAATTATTTATTTTTCATCCAATATTAAAAAACAAAAATCCCTAAGGAAGCTATCCATTAAGATAGCGAAATATTGGATGAAAAATAAATAATTTTGTATAAAATAGACCTTGAGCTTGAATACTTATTACTTGGAATAATTTTTTTACTAAAAATTAGTACAAAAATAGTAAAGTGGGATTGAAAATCTTTTACAAATTTTTCTACTAACTTTTTTTGAGTGTACCTTTATAATACCGTTAATCCTTTAAAAAAAACTTTTTAATTTGATAACCGTTGCCGATACTAACACCAAAATCGATCATATATCTAAAATGGGAAATAACTAGTGAAAATACGGAAAATTTAAAAAAAAAAAACCTTAAAAATATGGCGACATATCTACAAAAAAAAAATTTAAAAAACACCGAAAAGCTTTGTCCGAATTGCCCAAATATGGGGGGTGAAATCGGTTTATCTCTTAATTGGAACAATATATAAAAATCGCAAAAATCTATTAAAAACGCTGAAATACATAAAAAAAAAATCAATGAAAAAATTTCCTTGATGATATTAGTGATCTAAATTTTATGAAAAATTCTAAAATTAAAAATTAAAATTACTTAAAACTATGCAAATATTATTCATTCATCTTGTTAACATAATACCGCACAGGACATTACTTTTCGAATTTTATGCTGAATTTAGGCGAAGAAGGTTAATGAGAGGTTCCAAATTAAAATCCGGTGAATAATACATTTTTTTATTTTTTGCTTGGGGCTGGCAATATGTGCCCGAGGGGGGAGTAAAGGATGTGTTCGCATGTGCTCATGGCATGGATGCCATATGGCATCACTGGGCGGGAATGAGTTAAACACAATCGATAATAACTTCTAATTTTCTTTATAATAATGGGGACTATGCGTTCTTATTTAAATGCTATTTTTGAAACTCATATAGTGCTTAAATAACGAAAAACTGATTTATAAAAATTTAAAACTTTTTATCAATTCCCATAAATCTGAAAGTATATTAAAATTTAAATGGCTTAAACAATTACTAACACAATTTAAAAAAAAATATTTTAAATGTATTTCAAATTAGACCGACCAAATAGTCGAAATAAAGATCTACTACATAGTAAAAAGTTGTCTAAATGGACAACTTTTTATTTTGGTGTAAAAGAAAGACAAAAATCAATAGACCATAGTTTGAAAAAAGGGAAAAATGTTTGCCAACATGCGGAAATATTCATTACAACCAAACAACCAAATGGAAATTGAAAGTGCGTGAGTTGGCAACAAGAAAATTGAAACCATCACTACTAGTCGCATAATAACTGGGAGTTTTAGTAACATTATATTAATAACAACTTGTGGCTAAAATGTCAGTTACATGTACTCAAAAATGTTATGAATTTAAAAATTGCTCTAATAAAATTAAAACAGAAGCATTTAGAAAAATACAGGTAACAAAATAAAAATAATAATATATTGTCAATTTTAAAAATACAACAACAAAAATCGAACACAATACCACACCTCCGGTTATGAATTGTAAACCATTTACAAAATTACTATTACTTTTACAGTTTATCTCTTTTATTTTTTTTAATTAAAGTTCGATTGGTGCACTCGAAAAAAGTTTGTCAGTTACTACTTGTTGTGGATTATGTAGTAATAAATAGTTGTTATTTTTAACTGTTATTACAGTTGTTTTTCTGTGGCAGAAAAAATAACAACTATTATCACAATTATTTAAAAATAAAACTAACGAAAAGTACATTTGTTTAATGCAGTTATTTTTACAATTATAATCAACAACTACTAAAATAGTAGTTTTACGGTAAAAGTTATTTAAAAAATTTAAAAAATAGTAGATTTTAGTTTTTATTTATAAATTTTGGCAAATAAAAATTAGAAAATTTTATTGTCTCTCTAAGCACACTCAAAAACTTGTGACAGGTACTACATGGCAATAATTTTTAACTGTTATAATTTTTAACTACATAATTTTTATCTACAATTACACAGTTATTTATAAACAATAACTAACGCAAAGTACCATATTTCGAAACAATTGTTTCGAAACTAAATTTTGAAAGTAAACATTTAATTTTTGTTAGTTATTTAAGAAATAAAAAAAATTTTAAATTATTGTTTAGTTTATATTTGTAATTATTAATATATTCTTAGGTTGTAAGAAAAATTATCTCCAATGCATAAAAGCGTAACATCTAAAGAATCGTTTAGAATTTTGACTTCAAATTTTAAATAAATTACATATTATTTTTGGAATTGCAAGAACAAAATTTTAATTAAAATATTGGAAATAAAATTAATTGGAAAAATTGTGTAGTAAAAAATTAAGCAGTTATTTTTACTGCATTTAGTTATTCTTGCTACATTTGTCAGTAGTTTTTTAATAGTCAAAAATTTATTCAATTTAGAAGTAAGTATCATAAGCGCCCTTTAAACTGCATATACCAACGGTAGGCAAATGTGGACCCTCGTAGAAATTTCGAGTTCTTTTTTAAATTTTTAAAAAATATATTTTTACAAAATAAGATCAATGAAAAGTTGCAATAGTGTTTTTAAGTTTAGAACTATGTAAAATTTATCAAAAAGTACTTAAATCTTTAAGTTTGTATCACTTAAACAAAAGCACTTAAAAAACTATCAGTCTCTGAATTTGTATCATAACACCTTTTTAAAATACAATTGACCATTTCTGAAATACAATTGACTATTTCTGAAATACAATTGACTATTTCTGAAATACAATTGACAATTTCTAAAATACAATTAACAATTTCTAAAAATACAATTGACTATTTCTGAAATACAATTGACTGTTCTGAAATACAATTGACTATTTCTGAAATACAATTGACTATTTCTGAAATAAAATTGACTATTCTGAAATACAATTGACTACTTCTGAAATACAATTGACTATTCGGAAATACAATTGACTACTTCTGAAATACAATTGACTATTCTGAAATACAATTGACTATTTCTGAAATACAATTGACTATTCTGAAATACAATTGACTACTTCTGAAATACAATTGACTATTCAGAAATACAATTGACTACTTCTGAAATACAATTGACTATTCTGAAATAGAATTGACTATTTCTGAAATACAATTGACTATTCTGAAATACAATTGACTATTTCTGAAATACAATTGACTATTCCGAAACACAATTGACTACTTCTGAAATACAATTGACTATTCAGAAATACAATTGACTACTTCTGAAAAACAATTGACTATTCTGAAATACAATTGACTATTTCTGAAATACAATTGACTATTCTGAAATACAATTGACTATTCAGAAATACAATTGACTATTCTGAAATACAATTGACTATTTCTGAAATACAATTGACTATTTCTGAAATACAATTGACTGTCCTGAAATACAATTGACTATTTCTGAAATACAATTGACTGTTCTGAAATACAATTGACTATTTCTGAAATACAATTGACTTTTTCTGAAATACAATTGACTACTCTGAAATAAAATTGACTACTTCTGAAATACAGTTGACTATTCGGAAATACAATTGACTATTCTGAAATACAATTGACTATTTCTGAAATACAGTTGACTATTCTGAAATACAATTGACTACTTCTGAAATACAATTGACTATTCAGAAATACAATTGACTATTCTGAAATACAATTGACTATTCTGAAATACAATTGACTATTTCTGAAATACAATTGACAATTTCTAAAATACAATTGACAACTTCTGACTATTTCTGAAATACAATTGACTGTTGAAATACAATTGACCATTTCTGAAATACAATTGACTATTTTGAAATACAACTGACTATTTCTGAAATACAATTGACTATTTCTGATATACAATTGACTATTCTGAAACACAATTGACTATTTCTGAAATACAATTTACTATTCTGAAATACAATTGACTATTTCTGAAATATAATGGTAAAAGATGTAATCAGCGATTTAAATAACACTTTTCCAAAACTTTCCTATGACGTAAAATGAGTTAATTTAGTTTGCATTTATTTTGACATTTTCAAATTTGTAGTTTTCAAAAAATTTTCGTTTAAACAAAATGAAAATTCTATAGAAATTAATTATTTTTAAAAAATTTCAATGTCCTTTAAAAATTTTTAAAAATTTTGTGATAAATAGCTATTTTTGTTTACTTTACAAATTTAAAAGGGAAAACCTATTTTTTTAATTTATTTTTAAAATTTTGCGAAAAAGCGCTAAATTTTATACAAATATTAATATTTCAACATTATTGATATGGTAATAAATATTTCAAAAACGCTTAATAGGCATTTATTTACACTCAGAAAAAAAGTCTGTAGAAAAATTTGTAAACGGTTTCCAATCTCACTTAACTATTTTTGTACTGATTTTTAGTAAAAGAATTATTATTTTGCAAATCTTTTTGCTATTTACATTTTACAGATAACAGAATTTATACAGAATATTTACAAAATTTGTGTTGCTAATTTCAGAAAACATTTTACAAATTTTTGAAAACCGATTTGCTAAAATTAGCAAAAAAAGATACTAATTTTAAAAAAGTGGATATTGAAGGAAATGTTATTTCTAATTAAAACTTACACCTACAAACTTAAATAGCCCTTAAATGTTACATAGATTAAAAAAGGGATCGGAAGTGAATATACCGACTCAAAAATAAGACATCCACTTCAAATAGCATTAAAAAGTTTTTAGTTGAAAAATCAGCCCTAAAAACAATTAAAAATTGACATTAAAAGCAAAAAAATTTCCAAAAATATTTTTCAAAACAGAAATTACCAAAAATGATAAATTCGTTTATGTTTTTAAAATTTTTAAGCCTTTGATATTTTTTTTAATTTTGTCTAAAATATTTTTTGTAAAAATAAATAAAATAAAAAATGTTGATGCTCGATAAAAAAAAAATAAATTTGAAATTTTGTACTAATATTAATAATATTTAGTAATGTTTTTTTTGCTGATTTTAGCAAAAAGATTTTAAATTCCACTTTACAAAAAGTTTACTAAAATCAAGTAGCGGCAACTAATTTTTTCTACAAATTTCATTTTACTACACGTCAGCAGATATGCGTTGCTAATATTAGCAAAAAAAAACCGCTGGGCTCAATTTAGCAAAATTTCCCGTAAAAACAGCAAAATTTTCAGTTGCCATTACAGACTATTTTTGGTGAGTGTAGTACTCTCCTCATATTATTATCTGATAAAAAATGGGTTTAAAAAAACTTCTTTTCCTTCATAAGCCGTTCTACGGTAGGTTCTGCCGTTGGTTTTGTGTAAAATTCTCATAAAGGAAACAGTTCCATTGCTCTGGCAGGTATCTTACATTTAAAAAAGACGAGTTTGGTAATCGATACTAAAAAATTTTCAAAGAAAATTTCTAAAACTGGGTAATTAGATTTTTTGCTTCTTCGATACAAATTTATGCCAATATTTGTGAAACATTAAAGTTATCCTGCGGTCTTTTTGAATTTATGAAAACAACAATATGGCCCTCGACGACAAATACGTGGCCACCGCTGGCATATACTTTTGCTTTAACTGATATTTTCAGTAAATTTTACTAATTAACTGAAGTGTACAAAAACGTTGTCATTAATAAAATCGTCAAAATTATTTCATATTTATTTTTAATCGAAAGAAAATAATTGTTCTTGTTATACATATTTTTATTTAAATACAATCTTATTTATAATACCGAAATATTCAGTTAACTCTCAAAAAACAGCAGTTTTCAGTAATTTTGTCAATTGTTTCATAATTTTCGCAGTAAAAATTTATCAGTTCTTCTTATGGCATTCTTAGTTACGATATTTTTATAGCATAATCTAGTTGTTTTTAACAGTTAAAAATGACAACATTTTTGGTTATTTTTAGGGTAAATATCTTAATCAACTTTTCATTCATTTTCAATAGATTCGATCGACAAACATTTTTGAGTATATAAATAAAATATTCTAAAAAAAACAAATTTGGAAACTGTGTAGTTGCGTGTTGATGTCGCATTCAATTAAATTATTTACATAATTCATATTAGGCCAATAAACTATTGTTTAGCACGTGGTTTAAACTACATACATAGTATATTCAAGTAACCGCAAAATTATGGAACGTACATAAGAAAAACTTTGTTTAATTGAAAAGAAAAAAATTGGATAGTTGTAAATAATCAACAATTTGATGTATTTGTATCTCAACTCACTAACGTTAACACTATACAAAATCATATAAGTTGAACATGACATAAAAGTTTTAAAATAAATTATAGAGATAAAATTAAAAAGTTTGAGTTAAATCTTAGCTTAATATTATGTTTTATAAACTCTGTGGAAATTTAGAAATTTTTAGTTGGAAAAATACTTAACCTATAAAAATTTTAATAGAATTTTATTAATTTATTAATTTTAAACTAAAAATTTATTTATATTAAATTAAATTATATACACATTTCTTTTAGTGTATCTGAATTAACTTAAACCCTTTGTCCAATTCAGTTAAAGTAATACAATAGGTTTTCATTACGCACTCCAATTTTTCAATTATTTTTTCTTGCATATTTCATGGTTTTGTTATTTTAAAATAATTTTGCAAATTATGTTGTTGATTTTTTATTGAAAAATGTACAGTAGACTGTACCAGATAAAAAAATGTTGAATTTAAATTATTTTTGCAAAGCAGTTTCGAAAAATAAAATTTTGGCGAACGTACCGTTCGCCTTTTTAAATTTTGCGTTATATGTCAGGGATGGAAAACATGGTACAATTGTACTTTTTTTGGTACATTTTTACCTTGGTTGGTACCGTGGTACTACCGCGGCTCATTTAGTACAATTTGAAATTTTTTCAAATTTTCAATTTATAACTTGATAAAACAACAAAACATAAAGTCGACTTTTTTTTAAAGCAGTTTTTATTAATTCAGCTACTATAGTAAAAAATAAAGTCACTTTTAAGTTGAACCGGCTCTAAATTGGTGTCACCTCAAATGTACCAAATGTTTGCATACACATTGTGGCAACATTGAACAGCTGATTTTAAATTACCTCTCAAAACAAAAAAAAAATAAGAAAAAGTGTATTATTGTTAAAAAGCAATTAAATGACTTTAAATTTTTTAATAGCAAATCCTGAAAAAGTTAAATTGCCCTCAAAGTTTTGTGGTAATTATACGACTACATAAAATTAACGATAAATTTTGTTTCACCCCGTAAATTTAATTTTTTTTAAGTGTTTTTAGTGTCTAAGCAAATCTGACTCAATACGGTAAAATTGTTAAAAAAAAAGCGGAAAAAATTTTGGTACCGTGAGGATCGAAAGTGTACAATTTGTTTGTCTGGTTGGTACAATAACAGAAAACATATTTTGCTACCCTGTTATATGTTATCTTCGGCGTTTGTAGTCCGATCTTAAAGTATGATATATCGATATTTTTATCTCGAGTTTTGCTCTAAGGGCTATTGACCTCGAGTACTCCGTTCTAGTATTTACCTACTAGATCTTAGATCCTACCACCGTAATGTCAGAAAAGTAAAGCTCGCAAAAAATCATTAAACTTTTGCTTAGGAAGTATTTCAATAATTCCAGCAAAACAACTTAAAATATTTTTTTTTCGAACGTAGAGGTCACCATTTTTTACATTGGTCTTCTCGGGACAAAAACTTTAAGATCCGATTGTAAATGCCGAACATATAACAAAAAATTTAAAAGGGTGACACCTACGTTTGGCAAATTTCTCGAAACTGTGTAAACACATTTACACAATTTTTACCTATTTCTGAAAAATATGGCATTGAGAAAGATTTTAAATGTATTTTTTCTAGTTCAGGCTTTGGTAGAAAATGTCAGATTTTTAGGAAAAAAAATTACTAAAAAAATTTGAGCTCAGATTTCTCAGAAACTACAATATTGGCAAGCAGTTTATATCCGGTTCACATTTTCAAAAGTTACACGCCCAAAAATGTTTCTTATACACGAGGTAGTCAAATTTTACACCCTTTGAGTATACGCTGTACTAAAGCAGGCTGACTAAACTACAATATTTAGAAAGATTAACATCTGCTAAACAATTTCCAATTTGATTCATACCGAGGTCATACAAGGTCTATATTTTTTTTTCTGAAAAAATAAAAGTGTACGCTCAATTATGGTTTTAACTGTATGTATTTGTTTGTAAACAAACTAAAACTATGTATTGGTTGTTGTTTGTTTATATTGTATAATATATTTAGGGTAGAAGGGGGAGCTTTCGACACTTGGGCATATACAAACCGAGGTTGGTTTTTTATTTACTATTTCTGAACTGAAAAAAGTTAATAAATAAATCCTAATGACAGTTTGTGTAGTCATCGTGTTTCCATATTTCATACATCCAAATTTAAAGGTTTTAGTGTATATGTGATGTGAGACTGGCTAAGCATATTTTGTTTCCTCCGCGATAATACAGTGAAATCTGATGGGCACTCCTAATGGAAACACCTCAGTATACGAACAATTTTCTAATTAAAATGACCTCTTCTCATTTTCGTCGTCTTTCTTAGATAATGCAGACTCATAATTATGAAGTACTTATGTCCAGAAATCTATTGCGGACATTTTTTTATGATTTTTATACCCCACGGGGTCTAAAGAGTTTGTGCTGATACCCCCAGGGGTTATACCCACCTTACAGTATACCAATCGACTTCACATCACTTCCTGATTCGATTTAAAGATGCATTTTTTAAAATAACTTTTTCTTTAGTTTTGTTTAGATTTATATCATTTTCTTCCGACCTGTTTATAAAAAAGGAATCAGAGTCCTTCCCGAAATTTGGACAGCTTTCCAAAATTAGGCCCAATTTATACCAGGGTAGCGATTATATAGTAAACATAACCGAGTTTAAATTTTTCCTAAAATTTTATGGGTTGATAACGACAGCTCTTTAACCAAAAAGATGCGAATGTGTCCCACACTCACCTAATTTTTAATATATTATCCATCCGCCCATATTTTTGTTTTTAAATTTCTGTTACACCTGTGATTCTTGTAATGTTGTCAATTTCTGTTGAAATTGTGTGTAAAGTTTGTTGCAATATTGAAAATTTAAGTTAATTTGTTTCTGTATTATGTGGTAACACATATTTATATTTAAAGCCGTACATAAGAGGCATTCCACATCAATTTCTTTGATTTAAAAATATGTATATGTTGGATTAATTTCATCTAATTTATAAAAAAAATAGTAAACACTTTATTTCATCCACTTGTTTTTGATATCGTATAAATAAATCTATCAATGGTTGCCTTATTAAATTAGAAACCCCTGAATTCACTTTGTGATAGCTTAAGAATTTGAATAATTATTGTCTTATTATTTATTTATCTTACTTTTAAATGACACAGACCAAGAAATGTGTCCGTCTATTGGAACTGTTCGGCTACGGGAGCTGTCCGGCTACGGGAGCTGTCCGGCTACTGGAGCTGTCCGTTAGTGGAGCTTTTAGTGTAAATTATTCTTAAAGTTTTCTCAAAATTTGGTTGCTTAGAAATTTTAAACTTTACATAAACAACTCCAAGACATTCTCAATATTAGATGTCAATGCTTTGGATACTGGGAAGTTAGAAGTTGATCTAAAAAAAGTTAAGTATTGTGAATGATATAAAACCTTTTCCGAAATTAAAATTGATTTACTGTTTTTTTTTTCACGAAAAGTCTTAAATTAGGTGCATTTTGTGCTTATTAGCAGTGTTAATGCGGCAAGCTATCTAAGTTGGCTTTTGCAAGTGCCATATTATTTCACATAAGCCAACGCATAGTGTTAAAAGAACGTTACTTATGTCAAATATTTATATGGGAATGACAAAATGCAACGCCGATAGCTTCCCGCATAAACACAGCTATTGCATACAAAAACAATTTGTCTTGAATTAATCGTCATCTGAGAACTGCTTACAAGTTTTTTTTTTTAAATATGGTGCCATGACTCCAGCCAGGGTCCACGGTTTCGTTGTTTATGTCCGTAAATTGGATTTAATGAGAATACCAAACAAGAGAACTCGAAAAAACAATGCGACAGGGTCTTTTAAAGTCCATCTATAACTCTTGATTTTCTTATTTATTGTGACTGCTTAAGTAACTAACAACTGATGACATTTGCTTTCAACGTCAAATATTCCTCTAATTTGAAAAGTCATATATCATCTTCACAGGTAAACACGATTTCAGATCGAGAACTTCAAACTTCAGGATGAAGATGCACCAAAGTGTTTTAAAAAATCTGCACACATTAAATTTTAAATAAAATTCAATAAATATTATTGTAAAATTTTATTAACTTACTTTTGTTTGTCACATATTCCGCAAATATAGCAATTAATGCATACAAGCAAATTTTTCAATGTAAAAATAAATTTAAAACATTTTAATTTCAACGATTTTATTTATGAATATTTTCTTTTTGACACAATACATAAAACAATAAACAAATACATAAAACAATTCAAACTTGTTTTGACACATGTGTCAATACAAGCAAGATTGAAATTAATTCTGGTTCTCGATTCTTTTTAGATTATCATTTTTGTTTCTATTTCATAAAAATGTATTGGAAAACTAAACAAATATTAACTGTAAGTATTATCGAAAATGATTAAATTTTTCGATGAAAATATGTCGAAATCTATAATTTTTTTCGAAAAGATTCGAAAAAATAAAATCTATTTTCATTAATTAATTAGAATTTTTATTAGAAATTTCATTTATATTTCTTCAATAACGAACATTTTCTCAATCCTATGAAATAGGCCTGTTCAAAATTACTAATGTCTCATGTTCACACCGATTTTTGCTTAAGAATTCGAACTGGATCTTAATTCGGTAGAACAATGGTTCAAATTGAAAAATCATTTGCCTTCCCTTATTACCATATCTGATAAACATTAAAACATATTTTCCATAGATGGTATAATATATGTACTAATATATGAAAATATACGGCATACATGAACCAATATATGGGCCAATATATGCAACATATCATCATGTATGGTATCATATATTACCATATATGAACTTTTACTTTGAATGTATTTGCCCATATATGCTTCCATATATGGCATATATGTTCATATATGCTCATACATGAACCCATATATGCTCATATATAAGACCATATATGTATGATAATATATGAACATATATGAATATTTTCACCTGGGAAGGTAGTTTTTCAAAATTTACCAAAATTTGACTTAACAAACTTCTCGCTTTAAAGTCGCTTATTGCAGAAAAAATTTTTGAAGGCGTTGAAAGTAGTTTATTATGTTAATAACTATTTTATTTATTGAACTTATGGTTTGTTTTTTATTATAAAAGTATTATTTGTATTTCAATATTTCGCTACTCCATTTTGTAGCATCTTCTGGAAAAATAATTGTAATAACAAATTGTTGATATTTGATTTATTAAGAATGGACAGCAAAAAAGAGGTGGTAAAAGAAACACAAAAGGTAAATGCTTCATTTGTAACAAGTATGGACATTGGAAGAATGAATGTCCTAACAACAAAAACCGAAAAAGATCAGGCGAAAGTAATGCTTTTGTTGGAGAACATTTATATGTAGTTACTTCTGATGAATCTGCTTGGTTTGTAGACTCCGGTGCAAGTGATCATATGTCAAGCAAGTTAATGTGGTTCCGGAACTACATCAAGTTTGATACTCCAAAGAATATTAGAATTGGAAACGGCGCTATGATTCCAGCAATCGGTAAAGGTGACATATTTATAGAAGCTTTTGATGGTAAGGTTTGGAATGAAAAATTTCTGTCAAATGTATTATATGTTCCAAATATAAAACTAAATTAATTTTCTGCAAATGTATTTTTGGACAAGGGATACACTATGGAAGCTGATGAATGCGTATTCAAACGTGATGGTAAAGTTTATTTAAAAGGTAAAAGAGAAAACTCAAAACTTTTTAAGCTGTTGCTAAAGGTGCAAGAAGATGCAGGTGAAGCAAATGTTGCAGTCAGATAAAATTCTTTGCAAACATGGCATGAAAGAATGTGTCATCAAAGCAAAGATCACATTAAAGAAGTGTTGGTGGGTCAAAATATTAAGTTTTTGGATGGTAACTTTTTTTGTGAAGGATGTGTAATGGGTAAGCAACACAGAATGCCATTTCGTGATAGTGTAAATAGAGCAAAATATGTTGGAAGTCTTGTGCATACAGACCTTTGTGGGCCAATGCAAGAAAAATCATTTGGTGGTGCTCGATTTATGTTCCTCAAGTAATTTCAAAATATATAGATCAAGTGGAAGCAGATACTGGCAAGCGAGTAAAAATATTAAGGTCCGATAATGGTACGGAGTATGTCAACAAAGAGGTATGTGAAATTTTAAGTAAATAGTAGTACATCAGAAATCTACACCCTACACACCGGAACATAATGGTAGAGCTGAACGTGACATGCGAACTATAGTTGAAGCAGCTAGGTCAATGATACATAGCAAGGATCTTAGTCTTAATTAAAATGTTGTGTTTACACTAAACAGGACAGGAAAGAGCCCGCAGAAAAATAAAACTCCTTTTGAATTGTGGTTTAGAAAAAGTCCTGACATTTCTATGCTTCATATTTTCGGTTCAGATGCATATGTTCATATACCGCAGGAAAAACGTAGGAAACTAGATCCGAAATCCAAAAAGTGTATTTTCGTTGGTTATCAAGAAAACTGCAAAGGTTATCGCATTTGGATACCTAAAGAAAAAAGAATAGAAATTTCACGTAACGTTATTATTAAAGAATTTGAAAAAGGCATTATAGTGCAGAATAATACTTTAGAATGTAATGATAATGGCATTATGGGGAAGAATGAAAATACAATTGAACCTGCAGAGGAATTTGAGGATGCAGAAAATGATGTAGTTGATCAAAATGTAGAAAAAGACAATGAACATATTATACAAGGTAATCGTTACCACTTACGTTCAGGGAAGCCAGGTCGAGTTCAAAATGAAATAAATTGTGCATTAATCGCTGATTATGATGAGCCACAGAACTACCAAGAAGCAATAAATGGTAATCTTGGGTTGCAGTGGAAGAGTGCCATGGATGATGAGTATGGTTCTCTTATGAGAAATGAGACATGGAATCTCGTACAACTTCCAAAGGGAAAAAGGGTTATATCCAACAAATGGGTATACAAAGTAAAGAGAAATCAGGTTGGAGATGTTGAACGATATAAGGAGCGGCTAGTTATTCGGGGCTTTACTCAAAAACAAGGAATAGATTACGAGGAAACATTCAGCCCCGTGGCAAAATTTACTTCTATTCGAATGATTTTAGCCCTCAGTGCATCTTTAAACTATTTTCTTACACAATTTGATATCAAAACAGCATTTTTGTATGGCCATCTTGAGGAGGAAGTATACATGCATCAACCAATTGGCTATAGCGATGGTAGTGATAAAGTCTGTAAACTCAATAAAAGCCTTTATGGGCTTAAACAGGCTTCTAGGTGCTGGAACAAGAGATTTACAGAAATCTTAAATAAATTTAATCTTGAAGTCAGCACTGCAGATTGTTGCGTATTAATTGGAGAAATCAATAAAAAGAAAATTATATTGGCTATATACATTGATGATGGCATAATTGCTTCTGAATCTAAAGAAGTATCTGAAGAATTCATAAAAAGTTTGAGGGGTCAGTTTGACGTAAAAGTTTTTAGCTCACTTTACTATTTAGGCATGGAAATAATACAACAACCGTCCAAGATAATCGTTCGTCAAACTACATACATAAGGAAGATGCTTCAGAAGTTTAATATGCAAGATGCGAGACCACTAAGTACACCTGCCGAAAATGTTCTTACTGCAGGTACCGTATCAAATAAAGGTAAATTTCCATATAGAGAGGCAGTTGGGTCTCTTATGTACTTAGCAATAGCAACAAGGCCTGATATTGCATATGCTGTTTCGTATGCAAGTCGTTTTATGGATTCTTATAATGAAGAACATATTGCTGGATTGAAGCGGATTTTTAAATACTTATGCGGAACTGTTGAGCAAGGAATTGTTTTTCTTAAAACTAATGATTCAGATTACGCTGGCGATGCTGAATCCAGACATTCAACTCGTAGTTATGCTATAATGTTATCGGAAGGTCCGATTTCATGGTCGTCAAGAAAGCAGCAGACAATAGCACTCTCCACTACCGAAGCGGAATATATGGCTGCTTGTGAATGCGTTAAAGAACTTATTTGGGTTCAACGTTTATTACGTGATTTAATGGGTGATAATCTTCAATGTCCTATTTTATGTTTGGATAATCAGAGTGCCATTAAACTTGTCAAGAATCCGCAGTTTTACAAACGCACTAAGCATATTGAGGTGAAGTTTCATTTTATTCGTGAAGTATATGAAAACAAAGGATTCCAACTGAAATATGTGTCAACCTCGGAACAACTGGCCGATATTTTCACAAAGCCTCTCTTAAAGCATCAGTTTAACAAAATTAAGAGATTGTTACATGTTATTTAGTGTAAATGGATGAATAATTATTGAAACAAAAGTGGAAGTGTTGATATTTGGTTTGTTTCCATACAATAATTATTTATTCACACTGTATTGAATTAAACACTTGTTCTGTTTTATAAAATTATAGAATAGTTTTCTTTGAATTGTATTTCTGTTTAATCAAAATCAAAATGAAAATAAAATATTTTATTGAGTCTCACAATTTTTTAACTCTGCTGACACAAATTATAAACAAAATGAAAGTTTTGAAAAAATTTTTAAAAAATGTCAAATAAGAACATTTCGATCTGCCGTCGTAAGAACATTTCCATCTGCCGTCGTATATTTCGATTTTTACATGGGAGTACAAATTTACTTATTTTGTGAGTGGTTTTAATATTTTTGTAGTAAAAAATTCGTCAGCTTACAACATTGTTAGTTATTTTTACCGCATTTGTTATTTGATGTTTAACGGTTAAAAATAATAAAACATTTTATTGTTGTAGCAGTATATACCTGTGTGACGATACACCTTTGTTTGAACTGAAAATTTCAGTAAATTCCACATACAAACTTTTTTATTGTATGGAATGACCCATATGTATGATCGAAAGCCAAAATACATTACAAAATCACTTTTTTGTTAGAGATTTATGTGAATAAAAATCTCATAAATTCTTTAAAATCTTTGATAAGCCTTATTAAAGATGCATTCATGCAATAATTGTTACAAAGTAGTTAGTATCAACTTTCCATAAGTCTTCCATTGAAGATTTATGGTATATATTTTAGCCAGATTGAGTAACTGATTAAAATATCAACATGTTAAAACTCTAATAATGAATTTTATTATTAAAAAAATTTATATTATAATGGTACTGTGAATAATTTAATTGAGTAATTAATTTCTTGGTTTATCAGAAGAAATAATTTAAGGTTTTTACACTTTAAGAAATAACATGTTTTTTAAGAAATGGTTCTTAACATGGTTGGTAAGCACCAAATTTTCATTATAACGGTAGTTGTCTACCACGCTCTGATCAGTACCGATAACAACATTTTAAAACTACGATTCCAATAGTGACATGTGTCTTCTAATATCACGGAGTTTATTTCATAATATTACCTGTTACATTGGGTTATATCTACAAAATACCGTTATAAATCGGTGTTTCGGTAGTTTAGAGTTATTTTAAAGGTAGTTTAAGATATTTAAAATTTAAGCTGGTAAAAAAGCGCAATAAACCAGATCATACAAAAAGACAAATGCCTTTGATGGAATCGCCATTTTAAAATTTTCATATCGGTCTTAAAGTGGCTGTGGTAGCCAACTACCATGGAACTTAAACAATTTTTTAGGTAATTAGAGTTCTATGACTTCTAAATAATTAATATCAATTATACGCACCGGAAACTTAAGTGAATATTAAAAATGTTACGTATTAGTTTAAATGCGTATGATTAATATTTTTCTATATATTACTCATACGTAAAACAAGTAAATAATATAACACGCAAATTTTATGTTTTAATCCTAAAATAATTTAGAAATTTTTTGTTGCACTATTTTGTTAACTTACCACATTAAGTGGCAACAAGGTGTGAATTTTTGTGTTGTTAAAATTACCTCATAACATGCGTAATCTTCTTGACCAAAAGTTAATGTTAAATTAAATACAAAAAAGGTGTCTATTTTATTATAACACTTTAACTGTATACAGATTGTATGGAATGCAAAGGAGTTGATCAAATTATTATAGATGATAAAATTGTATGTGTATTCTGGATATATGTTCACAAATCGCGCGATTAGCACGACAAATATATTTTTATGAAAATTAGTAATAGCTCACATCGTAGTATAAATGAATTTATTTTTGCTTACATATTTTTTTTTTATTCATATATCCACAATATGTTGGCCTATCACTGTACAGTTTTCATATATGGTTTAGTAAATTAGATTCACATAGTAAATAAATAAGACCAATAACGTGCTTATAAAATGTGGTTATTGAAAGACAGTTGTAATTGAATTTGAAAAGTAAAAAACACTCCAAATCAAAGCAATTCCCGTACTTTTTGGGTGAAATTCGATAAAATAAGACAAATAAAGTGATAAAATTGTCCAAAAATTTACGTTAAAGAAAATAACTTTTTTTTATTTGTAACGAGTTTTTAACCTTCGTACTCTCACAAAAAAAGTTAGAAAAATATGCAAAAAAATGTTTCTGAGCCAGGAGGTTACTTGCAGAAAAATTGCTAATCAGCAAAATCGAGTTGATAAAAATCAGACAGCAGATTTTAAGCAAAAAATAGTTGTACTTAATCAATCTTAAATAAAAAAATTCTAACTAAAACCAATAAAATTTTTAGCTGACCGTATTAGTAGTCTGTAAAGAACTCAAAATGTTTGTAGAAAAATTGTATATTCACGAACAGGAAAAACATGGTTGGGGCAAGCATATTAAAAGAGCATTATATATTTTTGGTATTATTGATTGTGCCAACCATAGTATTACTATAATATAGTTATCACATTAGAGTAATAAAATAACCATAATTTTAGCATAATATGGTCCCTACAGTTATATTATTATTTAAAACCATGAAAAAGATCATTAAATTTAAGAATATTCCTTTAAGAAATGTTTTTCGTAAAGAAAAAATTTTATATTAAGTACTTTTGAAAAAAAACTTATTTGAATAAAGATTCAATAGTCCTTTCTAAAAGAAAAATTCTTAGATTTTAAGGACATTTTTTAAAATTTTTTTTAATAGTCCTTACGAGTCTCAGAATTTTTCTTTTAATAATATTTCAACTGGAAAAAGTTCTTACAATCTAAGTATTTTTCATGATGAATCTAAGTTTTTTTAAGAATTTGTGAATTTTTATCTAAGAAACAGAAAAATGTTTCTATCAGAAAAATTTCTAAAAATCTAGTATTTGTATAAGAAACGTTTTCGTACAAAAAAAATCTTAGGTTCTACAGACTTTTTCTTATAAAAAATTATTTTATTAATATTCTCCGTACTTTTCCTACAAGAAAGTTATTATTTTACAACATATTTTTTAAATTATTTTTATTTATTTTATTTATATTAATCATATAATTACAAATTATATCCTAACACCCTAACCGAGCACTAGCAACAAAGGCCATCGGGTCGTTGTAGCGAAAACAGACCAGAGCGTCTGGTGGGAATCGAACCCACGACCCCCGCACTGATAAGCTAACACGCTACCAACTAGCCTACCGGGGCGGGGCGCTCAAATTAAATTATTGTTTTTATTGCAAAGAATTAAAAATTTAATATCTTTTTATATGGAATATTTTTGACAATGACTTGATTTATAATTATTCATTAATTGTTGTCAGCATTTTGTAGTTCCATAATTATGATGTTTTCACATCTAATCATGTTATAAAATAAAAAGTAGCAACTATGAAATAATAAAATATTTTCTATAATAATGATGGTATCGACCATATTGATGGTATCGAACCTGTTTATAAGCCAATAACTTGATTGTGAAAACCATACCCGAATGCAGCAAGTATTATATAGTACCAGTGATCATGTTGCAACCATGTTTTTTCTCTGCATGTTAGTAAATATATTTGCTGAAATCTTAGGCCTAGACATTGTTTTTTGTGTGATTCTGAAATAATTTACAAAACTTTGTAAAACAAATATTCAGACTTCCGCATTATTTAATTGAAAATCTAGAAAACAAAATTATCTCACTGCATTTTTTTTTAATTTTCGCTAAATTTCCTAAACGATCACTATTTATAAATATTTTTTTATATGTAAATACACATTTAAACTTTATCTTTACTAAATTTAAATATTTTGTTTAATAATAATTTAAATTTTAAAAAAACTATTTAAACAAATCGAAGATAAAACAATATTTTCTCGATACACATTTTTGGCGTCCTTTTGTTTTATGTACGTGTAAAAGATAGATACAATAATCTTCGACCGTTATATTTGTTATATCCTGAAAGAGTTGTATTTTTAGTGTTTTGTTTTTCTGTACTACATTAACATAAGCTGAGACATCTACCTCTTATTTATCTGATTGTTTATAAATGTGTTGATCAGTACAATTTTGATAGCAAAAAAAGTAAAAAATTAGTTCAAAGTTAGTTTATTGCTAAAAAAAAAAAAAAAAACATAACAAAAAATTTTTGCTGAAAACACAATTTCAGCAAAGAAATTTCTGAAAACTATTATTATACTTAATATACAACCTCTTTTACTAATTTTTCTACTAAGTTATTTCTTTGATTGTAGTTTTTCTATGGACAGGTGTCATCGATATATTCTCATTAAATTGTATTGTTTGTATTATAACTGCCAGATTAGTCTATATGATCATTTTTTAATAATTCATTTTATTCTACATTACAAATACCAAAAGATTGACTCATAATCCGTCCGTCTGACCGTGTGTCCAATGTAAACCTTGTAATCAAATATTTGAATGAAATTTGGCACATAAGTTTCTATTGGCCCAAATTTAAACCCACCTCCCATAGATAGGTTCCTTCTGAATTGGATTTAAAACTGTATTTAGCCACACAAAACCGTTGATATCTGGTTGATAAATGTTACACAGGTTCATTAATCACGCATCCAAATTGAAAGAAAATAGAACCATATTTGGACCTAGTTTCAATACAAAGACACCTTCTAGTAAACAAGATGAAACCATTATAAAATCCTGCTATATTTTTCAAAAACTAACCCTTATAATGTATATTGCCATTTCACGTGAACACGTATTATTTAACTGCTAATAAAAGTTCTTTAACAAATAATATCAAGATTATAGATTTATACATTATTTTTGGTTTATTTTTACCGTAGTATATTACTAAAATTCTTTTTTTAAATGTATCATTTTGACCCCAGGACCACATAAGGGTTTATTTTCTCAAAATATGCAAAAATTCAAAGTTTGGCCCTGGCAAAGAATGGATTAACGTTGTTCGATTTATTTCAAATTTTTAGCATGGAAGATCTACACGTTTGGCTATTATATTTTAAGGATTACTTCTAAAAATTCAACAGTAGTTACAAAATATTTGCGTTTTTTAATAAATTGTCCTTTATTAGCTTGGGGTCAAATGCGACCCCATTTCCAGAGGGTCAATTATTTTTTCCAAGCCGCTAAGCTATTAAGATGAAAAATTAACATTCAAAAGTACAAAATTGAATTATTTTTGATACAAAGTACCTAAAAAGAGTAAATTTACTTAATTTTTTATAAAAATCACACTTTTATCGAAATCCACTAAAAATAAGAGCTTGTCACCGATAGGTGCATGGAGGGATTAACCTAAAAATTGGCATACTTCATCTCTAGGATGTGTTTAACAAGCCCTTAAAGTGCAAAATCTATTTTTATAAAATTTGTTTAAGAAAATTTGGCAAACAATTCATGAGTTTTTTGCCTTATTGCACGACAGGTTAACAGACAGGCAATAAAACAATATTGCATATCTGAGTTTTTATAAGTATCCCAGCAAAACCACACATTACCAAATAATGGGTAAAGTAATGTATAGCCATAGGGGCCGATGGATTACTTTACACCTTACTTCATTGATGAATTTTACAGGCGATGATCCTCAAAGTAATGTATATACCCATTACTTTAGAGGTGATAATGTAAGAGGTTACTTATATGGTTACGAGAATGGAAAAAGTAATGTGTCTAAAAATAGATTTTTAAAAAAAAGAGGAATTTTTATTTAAAAAAATTATTACAAATACTTTATTTAAAATATTTGTAATTAAAAATAATGTGGTGAAGATGGGAATCGAACCAGGGAAATCTGTTTGCCAGCCAAGAACTCTACCCACTGAGCTGTCGGCGCATATAGTATTTGATTGCTTTAAGCTTAAATGAATTGTTGCGCTTCGTTTTCGCTAGTGTTATCAAAACATACATTACCCTTTTGCTTACAAAAAAACACAATGTAATGTATCTAATAATAGATTTTCAAAAATATTTCAATTATTACTTTACATTTTTAAATCATATATTACGTAATCAATAATCAGTAACTTATTATGCTTGCAAATAATAAAAAAGGTAACGAGCTATCATAACAAGGTAACGCATGAAAATATCTCACCCATTTCAAAAGTTTTGCTGGGATATAGATCAAAAAACAAGTATGGCTTTAGTCAATTTCTGAAAGTTTAAAAAAGTGCCATCAAATTACAATTACATGCAAAAAAATTAATCTGGGGAATTTGATGTTTCTTGACAAGCTATCCCAAAGAAAAAATTTTGTAGCGGTTAAATCGGGCCATCTTGCTGGCTACTACAAATCGCCACAGCGAGACGTTAGGCGAACCGGAAACTCATTATACTAAATGTCCATTGTCGCGCGAGCTGTATATACAGTTGGGCGTCCTGTTGGAACCACTTGCCCTGCAGTCCAAATTCATAAATTTGCGGCAACAAAAACTTGGTGACCATGTTGCTGTATCGTTCACCTCTATAGTGATATCGTCCTCTAAAAAAAGGCTAGATAAAACCTTTGTCGTAAATGGCTCACCATGCAGTGACTTTGAGTAAATGTAATGACTCTTTGTGAATGATACGTGGATTCTCAGTGCCTCAGAAGCGTAAATTTTGTTTGTTTATGCAAAAAATAGTTAAAAGTTTTCCATGGCTTTTCGGCGTGTATTCTGTTTCAGTTTACTACACAAATATTGAAACAAAACTGACAGTTGACGTCAGTGGCAAAAGTGGAAACATCTTCAGAAAGGGTGATACATTTTGGCTCATCCTATGTCTATTTTAGCGTACAACATATCTTGCCCTATTTTACCGATTTTTATCCATTTTGTGGATATTTAGTATATTAGCGTCTTCGATATACCTTAATGTAAACGACATTTTAGGTTTCCACTTTGATGTTTGTTTTTTGTAATTTTACCAATTTTCCCCCTAAACTTCAGCAATTTTAGCGATTTTTCTAATTCTGATTGTTTATATATTCTTTTAGTGATGTAAAAGATATTTAAAAAATTTCCTTTAAATTTCGCTACGTTGGTGGTATTTTTAGACTATAGTGATTTTTCTTAATTTTTGCGCTTTTATATAAATATAACAAATTTTAATATTTTAACCCTTTGAAACCTAAACTCACAATTCTGAGATTTGATGTTTCTTCAGAAAAATGCAAATATTTTCAAAACTAGTTCGTCGATTTGCATAAATTTTGTTAGATTCTTAACAAAATTATTTTTCACAAATATAAATTTCTTTTTCCGAGACTTTATAAGTTTTCGAAAACTTATGAATTTTTTTTATACCCTGGGTCTATAGGGTTAAGTATTATTATTTTATATGTTTTGTTTTTACGAGATAGATTTTCACTTAGCAAATTTCCTCACTTATCAATTCTAGAGGATACAAATTTTTAAACTAAAATAAGAAACCTGATTATTTTTAATATTAAATATTAATTTTATGCACTTTTCTAGGTCTCCTTTTTACACCACCTTCTTAGTGATTATAGTTTCTTTATTTGTATTGGTAATGGGACGGCCACAATCAAATCGTTACCAACATATAGCTGTTATAGAAAATGATGCCTGGGAACAGACGCTGCCGAATGAACTAAGAAATCCTTTTTATAAGTCGCCCAGAGTAAGATCAGCATTAGCAAAATCATCCTGGTTTGGTCCAGGAGAAATGCCGGTAAGTGGAAGTGGATTCCAACAATTATTTTATAATTAAACATGTTTCTCTTTTTGTAATACAATTTACTAGGTTTTGGATAGACAAGCTGAAAAGATTGCCAGACGGGAAATTTACAATGTTTTAAGTCATGCTGGTCTTATAGAAAGAAGAAAATTTTTGTAATGTTTTAAGATAGTTAAAAAAAAGTGTTACATATGTATATATAAAATGTTTCTTTAAAAAATATATAGCATTTATTTAAGATAGTTATAACTTTGAATACATTTACATTGCAGTTTGTAACAGAAAAAAATAACACTATTGTTAAAAGATGTTAAAACAACATCAAAGTTTAATTTACAAAATTAATCTTAGAGTCATAATATAAGAAAAAAAAAATTAAAAACAAACTATTATAAAGCACTTTACTTTATATAAAAATTTTCTTAAATATCTAAGCTTATAGCTTGCAAAGCTAAACATCTTAATTTTGTTTCCTCATCATCGTCATCATTGGCAGGTGGTGGTTGACTATTTTCACTGATACCTAATGATTTTTGTTTTCGTTTCAATTCTTCCGTTTTATTCATTAAATCTTTACGTATTTTCATTGTTGATGGACCATTCATCATTTTGATATCACCATCACTGTCGGCATTATCTTCTTCATCATCTGTATGGCTTCCAAAACCATTTATATCACCATTTAATCGTGTAGTTAAAGCATCGTTAGTATTTGAGGTGCTGGCATTTTCGCTTGAGGGTATAAAATTCGAAGATTTTACCATAGATTTATAAAAATCATTACACAGAAGATTCATTTGTGGCATAGTATGAGCAGACATGTCAATATACTAAAAAAAACAAGATATAAAAATGAGAATAAGTATTAAATATAAATCAAATATCTTTTAAACGAAACACTGTCTTTAAATACCGAGCAAAAAAAAAATGGTAGTCATTCTTTGACTATAACTTCTTTCATTGCCTTCTAAACTTCAGTTGACATTCTTTTATGATTTTTTGATGTTATTCTAAGGCACTTCCAAAAGAATTCATGTGTTCATATTTCAAATGCAGTGATCTGGATATAAACACGATGCATATCTTAGAAAATCACTCACACATATGTTATAGTATATGTATCGTATATTTTTTGAATCTAAAGCATTTATTCAAATTGAAAAAATAGTTCTGATGAACTTTTTTAATTTTTTTATTAAACCATTTTTTATATTTTAGTTTAAAATTTTTATGAGGGTTAGAATTTATGCAGTTTTGCAATTTTTATAAAAGTTTTGAAAAATCAAGAAAAACAGATTTTTTTTAACCTTTAATTGAAACTAGCTGGCCTGTCATTTGCATTTTTCAGCCTCAAATATTTATGACGACGCAATCTGTGCATTTTTGCATTATGTATTTTATTTAACACTACATCATTTCCAGTTTTAATTCAGAATTTATCAAATAATTTTAAAATTGTGTAAAAATTATTTCAAATTGCCCAAAAATGTTTTAAAATTGTGCAAAAATTATTTAAAATTGTTCAAAAATATTTTAAAATTTTCTAAAAATGTTTCCAAATTCTACAACCAGTTTTTAAATTATCCAAAAATATTTTAAAATTTGTCTAGAAGTTCAATAAAATTTTTGAAAAATGTTTCAAAAATGCTTTTTCACTAATGCAGAATTATTTATTTGTTTTAATAAAGAGTATTTGAATATCAATGCATAAATTTCGCTTCTTTAAACTTATTTTTCTGTATTCTTATGAATTAAATTTTCATCAAAGCTTAAATACCACAAAGTATATGAACATTTTCCATTCATGCATCAGAATACCTAATCATTGTATTATCATTGCTTGCTTAGAGTAAAGTATGAGTAATGTTAGTAGCACCATTTGAATACTTCCATCCTATGACACGTTAATGTTAAATTCATCGATGAAACCATTAGAAAAGAAGTGATGCCTTTGCCATAGTAGAAATGTTTTTATTGCTTCTTGCAGCTTCATTTTTGCTGGGACATCATGGTTTATACATGAATTTATTTAACCCTCAATAACTCTTTGATTATTTAAGCAAACTTGAACTTCTTCCTAACACTATTTTTGTTTCTCTCTGGTTTCTTTAGAAAAATTTCACATATTTTTAAAATTCTAAAATTACAAAATTTTTCCATAAAAAAACCTCATGATATCATATTATGTAAAATATTGTGTCATTTCTTAAGTTTACTGCAATTTTTTAATTACATTTATCCTGTTTTATTGCATTTATCTTAATTAATTGTAATTTACATACGGGGTCATTTAGTTAAACAGTAATTTAATTAATTAAATCAATCATAACAAAAGATCAGTTAGTCATATTTATTTGATTTTCCAAACAAAAACAAAATCTTTATATGTAAAATTTACAACAACAAAAAACATTTAAAAGGGCACTGAAATTTTCAATTTACGTGAAATTATCTTTAAAAATATTTTATTGTTCAACAAGTAAAATGTGGTTATAACAAGAATATATTAAAGCAATAAATATTTTATTTTTAAAATATGTTTCACTACTCTACAAAAATCTAATTTTTTGCACAGCCTTCTATGTAAACTTTCTTAAGATATTGTAGTCTCTAAAACCCGAATCTCAACTTAGGATGGCAAAATACCTTACAAAAATTTTATAAGAATTTTGTGCAAAATAAAACATCTTTATTTGGTACTGTATGGAGTGCATAGTCCATGAACCTCTTATCTTGTTACGAATATTTTTGAACTAAGTATGAATATTATTAAAGTAAATATATTTCATGTTAAAATAAACTTTTTCGTACTTAAATTAAAATTTTAACATCTTAGATTTTTTTTAAATTAAAAAGAAAGCAAACTTCGTTTGATTTCAAAACTGTTTCTATTTTATTTAATATTGTTTCTGCTTGATTTAAATTTTTTTCTGTGCCCATGTAAAAATCGAAATATGTATACATGAACATACATGATTACACATGAGGCTTATATTATCATACATGAACATACATGGTCATATACGTCCATACGTATTTCAATATATGACCATACATGATTCGTTTAGATGTAAAAAATTTTTAAAAATTCTGGTTTCCTTCAGCTGGAAAATATGTCCTAAGATTATAGGTTCCACTGGGTTTTTTGAACAACGTAAAATGGGACTAAATATATGAAATATAATGTATGATCCGCATGGTAGTGAAACTGTTAAGCCCAATTTAGAAAGGTCCTTTCTTTATAAGGTAGGTCTGAACGTGAACCGATTCTAACCAAATTCAATAGGGTTCCTCCCTGGGCTTTATGTACCAAAATTCACCCAAATATTTTCATATTTAAAAGTTAACTAAATACCGGAAAGGCGGGTTTACATGGAGATTAGGTTAAAATTTTGTCCTATATATGGTCCAATATAACATTCAAGACTAAAAACGATGTACAGGTTGGTTGAAAAGTTCCTGCGCTCACCAAGAGATGGCACTGCTAGCTCCAATTTTTTTTTCTCAAGTTGGTATAACTGTCCTGAGAACACATGCAAAGTTGCAAGTCATTCTGTCATTAACAATTCAACAAAAACTGGATCGAAAACTAATTTCTCAGCGTAATTTGGAGCGTTTAAAGCCGAATAAAACCGACTTCTTGCGTCGTTTTATAACTATGGATGAGACTTGGATCTACCACCATGATCCTAAATTGAAACAATAACGTTTACAGTGGACTGAAGCTGGTTGTTCAGCTCCAAAGCAGGTGAAGTCACAACGATCAGCAAAGAAGGTTATGGCATCAGTTTTTTGGGATGCAAAAGGAATTTTGTTGATTGATTATCTTCAGAAAAATAAAACAATCAACTCTGAATATTATTGCAGCCTTTTGGATCAGATGGATGAAAAAATTCGTGAGAAAAGACCTGGTTTAAAGAAGAAAAAAATCATTTTTCATCAAGACTTCCTTGCTCCTTGACTGCACTTGCTCACAAAAGTGTTTTGACGATGGCTAAATTCAAAGAATTAAAGTACGAATTGCTTGAACATCCACCGTATTCACCAGATTTGGCTCCCAGTGACTACTATCTTTTCAGAAATCTCAAACAATTCCTTCGTGGAAAGCATTTTTCGTCGAATGAAGAGGCCATAGCAGCCGTAGACGGTTATTTTGCAGAGCTTTCGGAAAACTATTATAAGGATGGGATAAAATTATTGGAAGATCATTGGAACAAGTGTATTGAGCTTCTAGGAGATTATATTGAATAAAAAAATATATTTCGTAACAAAAACAGTATTCTTTCATTTTGAGCGCAGGAACTTATAAAAAAATATATTTCGTAACAAAAACAGTATTCTTTCATTTTGAGCGCAGGAACTTTTTAACCAACCTGTATCTCACGATATAAATAAAACGGTTAGAAATTTAGGCGATATTTCAAAGCTCAGAAACTTCAAAAACTTGTCAGAGGAGGGAAGAATTAACCGATTTTTAAATTTTTTTTTTTTCACAACTCTTCAGAAACTTCGGCCTACTCTTTTGTAGGGCCACGTATAAATTCAGTTTACCTTCCTTCTATCCTTAACACAAAAGTGAAGATTCAGCTAAAAAAAAAAAGCATGTTTCATCACTGAAACTCTTTCAAATCCATTTTATCCAAACTTCAAAAGAACTATAATTTTTTAACGTTAACTGTCTACCACCAAATGCCATGAAATTTTTACTAAACACTAGTTAAAGTTTAAGCTACCGAAAAAAACTAAAAATCTTGGTATTTAACTCGTCATTTATATGTAAGGCAACGGACTTTTCATCCCATGTAATACACTGAGAGATTTATTCGCACGATATTATTGATTTATTGCTTTCAATCAATAAAGTTTTGCTGGAACTCGTCCAAGTAAATTATCTCTGACTGTCCCACACAGATGTATTTTTCTTAGACAAGTTTTAATTTTTCTGTAAACAAAACTTTTTATAAAATTGTTTTTAATGCATTGAAAAACAAAACACCCCAGCAAAATAAGAGCTGAGGAAGAAGTAGTTAAACACTGCATCGACTAAATCCCATGATGTGAAAGTTTCGGTAAATCATTAATTCATTGGGAGGATGTAGTTTGTTTCGGTGCTATGAAAAAATAGATGGACTTTTTTATTAGTTTACATAAGTTGTTAAATAATTATAAGGAGTGGCTTTTTTTAAAGTTAAAAATGTGATTTTGAACACGCCAACAATTATTATTCCGACTAGGACAAAGTGGATATCATTGGTATGCAAAATATGTTTTCAATAAGGCATTAAATGTCTGCAGGAAATTTTTATCCTTATGACTTCATAAGTAGAGGTTAATATCAACATTTTGAAAGTAGTTTAAAATTACTTTTCAAATTACAAAAATTTGCACTATTAACTTCTTAGGATGTTCTGAAAAAGAGATTCGTAAAAAATAACATGCATTTTATTTTGCTGGGACTTCAAAAAAATATTAAGTAAAATTCTGTGCAAAAACTTTGTAGATTAGTGTTATTGTTGCTACTTGGAAAGTTTTGCAAAAACCTATATGTAAATTCAAATTAATCAAAACAAAAATTTAAAAATAAAAATCATATTCTTTAATCACATTTTACTCCTCCACCTAACATATTATCTACAACTTTGATGTTAGTACCCTATTAAAAAAGAGGCTCGTTTTTATAATTTGGTATTTGTATTCTAATCTGAAATGACCTTTAAGCTCTGTCATATATTTGAAGTTTTTACTAGTTTTTTTTTTAATAATTGTTTAAATTTCTCGTTCATTGGGTCAAGATTATTTTTATTGTTCTGTTTATGATTTCTTTAAGCGAAAGTTTTGCATCATACTTTTTCATTTATGTTCTTATTTTTATCACATTTCCTCGTATGATTTCAATTACAACATGTTTTCCTGCTGGTCATAGGTTCAATCAACTGTTTAAATTGGATTAAGACAAGATTATTTTGATCTTGAATTTTAATAAACAAAAACATGGAATAATATTTCCAATGTTAGAATTAGATGATAGTGAAATTTCCAATTTTGTTTTTGTTTGGAAAAAAAGCGACCTTTTAGAAATACGGGAAATAAAACCAATCAGGAAATATTTTCAAGTGTAAAAAATATGAAAAAAAAAAATAAACAATTTGCCATAAAATAGTCTTAGAATCTTAAAACTTTCCTACAAAGATTGAGAATTTCCTTATAGGCAAATTGTCTTAGGATCTGAATAAGTAGTTTTAAAATTTAAGAAATTTTATATAAATATTTTCTATTTAAAAATGGTCTCAGAATTTGAAAATTTTTCTATAGAAAAATGGTCTCAGAAGCTCAACATTTTTCTATAGAAGAATATTCTCAGAATCTGAAAGCTTTTCTATAAAAAATAGTTTCAGAATCTGAGAATTTTTCTATTAAAAAAATAGTCCCAGAATCTGAGAATTTTTCTATATTAAAATAATCTCAGAATCTGAGAATTTTTCTATAGAAACATAGTCCAAGAATCTGAGAATATTTCTGTAGAAAAATAGTCTTAGAATATGAAAAATTTTGTATAGAAACATAGTCTAAGAATCTAAGGATTTTTCTATAGAAAAAGTCTTAGGGTCTGGGAATTTTTCTATTTGAAACTCTTCTCAGTATCAGTAAATTTTCAATAGAAAAATAGTCCCAGTATCTTAGAATTTTTCTATAGAAAATTATAATCAGAATCTGAGAATTTTTCTATAGAACAATAGTTTCAGAATCCAAAAATTTCTCTATAGTAGTCTCAGAATCTGAAAATTTTTCTATGAAAAAAATTTTCTAAATATCAGAATTTTTCTATAGAAAAAAATTGAATCAGAATCTGAGAATTTTTCTATAAAAAAAGTCTCAGAATTTTGAAAATATTTTTATAGAATCTGAAAATTTTGCTATAGAAACATAGTCTGAGAATCTAAGAATTTTTCTATAGAGAAATAGTCTCAGAGTCTGGAAATTTTCCTATAGAAAACTATTCTCAGTATCTGTATAGTCTCAGTATCAGAATTTTTGTGTAGAAAAACAGTCTTAGAATCCGAGAATTTTTCTGTAGAAATAGTCTTAGAATCTAAAAATTTTTCTAAAGAAAAATAGTCCCAAAATCTGAGAATAATAGTCTCAGAATCTAAAAAATTCTTTATTTGAAAGCAGCTTTAAAAACTGAGAATTCTATAGAAAGACATTCTCGGAATCTAAGAATTTTTCCATAAAAAAAATCTGAGATATTTTCCATATAAAATAGAATTCAAGAACCTCTTAATTTTTCTGTAAAAAATACTCTCAGAATATGCAGTTTTTTCTAGACAATTTGATTTCTAATCCAAATTATTTTTAGAAAATTCATTTCCAAAGTTCATTAGAAATTATTGCAAAACCCCTCACATCACATTTTAGATTGACCCATTATGTATAATAAAATATAGCGCCTTAATTTTCCAATTATGTAAAAATTAATACGTGATATGAAACGCGTGTCACAAATTCAATTGTATCACTTACGAGTACACAAATTTAATTTAGGAAAATACGCACAATTTACCAACGCAAATACCAACACAATGATGACTTAATTTCATAAATTCATAGACCAATAGTAGTTGTACAATTATTATAATTGTTCAATGATAGTAAAACATAAATAATGCAACTATTTCAACAAAAAAAAAAAAAACGACTACAAAAAACTAATAGTACTAAAGTATTCTGAATAATGCAAAGTCTCAAGTGGAGAGTCTAGAACATTTGAAAAGTAGACGAGTATGGCACAAACAAATGCATTCCAGACATAGAATATAGAAGGGAAGTATGAGAGGAAGGAGATATATTACCCCTAAACAAGAAAAAATTGGAGTAAAACATTTGGTATAATGGTATAAGGAAAAACAGTTGTATTTTTCTTTAGGATGCAACATACTTAAAATACATAAAATACATGTGACCAACTACTTTTGGAAAAAGTCTGAAAATCTGAAAACAAATTTTTTACATAAATATTTTTAGAACTTGAAAATAGTTTTTTATTCGAAGTAATAGTTCTTTCAACAATTTCGAATATTCACTTCATACTGACAACTAGTTTAAGCAGAGAGTACGTATCATAGAGATAGACATTTTGTTTCTTACAGTTCTATTGATATATTAGCGATCTTGGTTTAAAAGAAATTCCCATAAAAAATGCTACCAAAACTAAAGTATGGATTGACTACCTAAGGAGAGACAGACTAAAGAGATGCCGGACTAGTGTCTCTTAAATCACACAATGTGCCCCCAAAATGTATCAACCTATCGGAAGATGATATAACTTTTGCAAATGACGGCAACTGTCAATTTTTTTTAATATTTTTCTTAAGTCTTGCCAAAAATTTTTAATGATTTACCTTTAGACATAATCAAAATTGGAAGCAACAGAAATATAAAGAATATGATTAAAGGACACTTTATATCCTCACAATGAAATAATAGATAATATAATTCAATAAATTTCCACATCCTACAGACAAGTCATGGCTTCGTGGGATTAAAATTAATTATACACATATGTTTTATAAAACTTTCTAATAATAAACAGATACAGAATACAAGTCGATGCTATACTTCTTAGGAGGTTTGAAAATTCGTATTCGTGGGTTTAAAAATTCGTTTTCGTTCGCGCGACGTCGAAAGGCGATTTTTCGCCTATGAACAGCTCCTCGAACACCAAAAAATGGAGGGGTTTTCTGTATCGCATAGTGACTAGCGATGAAAAGTGGATCCATTACGACAACCCCAGTGTAAAAAATAATGGGGTTTGCCCGGACAGCCATCAACATTCTTTGCAATACAGAATATTCATGGCGTGAATCTTTTTTCTGTATTTTGTAGGACTACCGCGGGGTGATCTACTACGAGCTGCTCAAACCAAATGAAACGATCACGGGGGAACGCTATCGGACTCAACTCATGCAAGACTCAAGACCTACTTGGAAACGGTGATATGGAAAGTCCTACCCCGTACTACTTGTTGTGGTCGATGGCACATGGCCTTTCCCAGCAGAAGTTCACTTCATATGAACAATGCAGGGACTGCGCTTCACTATAGGGAAGTAAGGATAATGGGCAGCTCTTCACCCAGACCATAGAACCTTTAATTTCTTCACGGATACTTCTAAGATGGGCGAGGGAGTTGGTGCTGCGGTCTTTTGTCGAGAGCTGGGTTTCCAAGAGTCGTGTAAACTTCCCGTTTACTGCAGCATTTTTCAGGCGAAAGTTCTGGCGGCCAAAATGGCTACTGACCTTGCTTTTGTCCTTGAGACAACTGGTTCCTACGTAAATTTATATATTAATATATTGATCGATTGTCCAAGGGTGCAAGGACTCTTTAGGTAGACTTTGTGCCAGGAGAGTGAACATCTATTGTGTTCATGGGCACCGGGGCATTGATGGTAAGGAGATTGCAGACAAGCTGGCAAAGTGCAGAGTCCGATTGCCTAGCGAAAGAGCAATAGCATTCGTGTGCTACGGGACGTAGGCTCCACTGTAATAAACAGATCTGAGACGAAGATTCCGAGAAGATTATGTGGAAGTCTTACGAGCCTAAGGCGATGGGTCTTCTGTTATCCTTAACCACAACCAATTGTAGAATGGAGATTCCGAGAAGATTATGTGGAAGTCTTACAATCCTAAGGTGATGGGTCTTCTGTTATCATTAACCACAACCTATTGTAGAATTCCGGTGGGGGTACCGACGGATTGGTGCTGGACTGCGGTTCCTGCCAAGAGAGCAATAAAGCTGGCGAATGATAATTGTAGGTCTTGTGGGGTACCGGGCGACAGAGAGACGGTGGATCATATTATTGTACCACTGTGTGCCCTTGTGCGCTCCAGTGCAAGTAGTGCTGGTAGATTATCTATTCCGCGATCTGGAGGAAATCTCAATAATCGGAATTCTGAAACTCCTGGCATTTGCTATGAGAGTGTAAGCGCCATCACATCTGACTGATCAATTTTTCTTAACGCGGGTTATCATTTCTTATCTGGTAACACTAAAGACCGATATGCGAGGTATTTTTGATCAGCCAGCTCAACCTAACCTAACCTATGAACAATACAAAAAAACGATGATTTGATTGCCTCAAAAGACTTGTCGTTCTTCCAAGCTGGTATTGAAAAATTGTCAGAAAGATGGAATAAAGTTGTGGCCAGCGAAGGACAATACTTTGAGTAACCAATTTTTGCGCAATAGGTACGTAAATTAAAAAAACGCTCTTTATCAATTCAAGGTCCCAATAAATAATTTAAATTTTGTGTTGACTGTGCATAAATAATGCAGAAAGTAAAAAAATAGAAATAAACCTAAAATTTATTTAAAATGTTTTAAAAATTTGAGAAATTATCAAAAGTTTCACTATTAACATAATTTTAACATTTTTATATTAAAATTGTCAAAATCCCAGTTCAGTTTTTAGAAGAGCACTGTGGATGGTGGTTAATATAAGTCAATTAAGCTAATTTTCTTTCTGCCTTTAGTCAAATATTTTTTCGAATCTGAATTTAAATATACATTTCAATTGTAAGTAAAAATGTTTAAATCAGCGGTGCTGAATAGCTTTCATACCACTAAGCCGATTTATTAAACCAAACTACTTAACAAACAGTTTGCAGCGTTTTAATTTTAACAGACAGATAAACGGACAGCGATATTTGATTGCGAAATAAAAACTTTAAACATTTTCAAAAAAAAAAGAACGATCAAACATTAGTTGGTCACATCAAACCAAATTGAGAAATTGCAAAAAAAAAACAAAGAAGAGGAAACTTAGAATAGAAACTTATACAGAACAAAATGCGTATCTTGTACAAGCGGCATCTTAACCACTACAATTCGGTTTTGAGATGAAAATACGACAATCCAGCATATAGAATTCGTTTTATGCCAGTAGCAGAGTATCAGATTATAGAACTGTGTTCTGTTCCATGTTTTTTTTTTGTTTTGCAGTATTGTTTGTTTTGTGATATAAAATCGTATGCTTTATAAAATTCTCTAGTCAATTTTCATTGTAAAACCAGACTGAGCAGCAGGAATAGCGAGCGAATAATCATAGCGCGTGTTTAATGTTTTTTTTCTTTAAAGAACATACAAACTAGAAAAATAAAAAAAAAAAAACTAAAATTTACTTCCGTGTGTAAATAAAAACTATAAAAAAAATTAAGATTAAAATTTATTGCTTAAATTTTTATAAACTGTGTTCAAATACAAATATTTCTATTTAAAATGTTGCCAAAAGTCCTACATTTTTTGGTGACATTTGTTTTTGTTGCAATTGTCCTATTATTGTCAACCGGTCAATGTGGCCCAGTGCCAAAAGTGAATGAGGTAAGGATAAGAAAACAACAAACAAATGAATATGTGGCGTCAGTTTACATATATACTATGTAAACTTAAACATGCGGTTAAATAAAATGTACCAGGGAAATAATGGAATTTGTTTATAAGGATATTTTAACAAGTTGTAAATAAAACGATTGCAGTAATATGCAACAAAATTCTTAAAATAAAAATTTTAATCAAGCAGTTTATTAATAATAAAAAAATGACACGGAATTTCATGAGCAAAATTAACAAATAAAGAAAAATGTGGTTAAACTCTAGTGTTGGAAATTTTACTACACACAAAAAATGTTTGCTAAAAAAAGTTCTACTCGAATTTTTGTATAAAATGTGTAAAAGCTTACAATATACATAATTATAAGCAAACAAGATTTTCGAAAAGATGTTTCTAAAACAAGCTGTTTTAAAAAATTTAAATAGGTACACTCAAAAAAAAAAGTTTGTAGAAAAATTTGTAAACAGTTTTCGATCCCATTTTACTATTTTTGTTCCGGTTTTTAGTACAAAATAGTTAATTGGTAAATTTTTTTGCTATTTTCATTTTACAAAATTGACTTTTAGTTTAGTCATAAAAATACATGAGAAATTTCCAAAAACCAAAACATGTCTATTAATATCAGCTCATAGCTGATTGGGCATATGTGATAATTTAGATTACTAAACACAGCTAGAGTTCGTAAATAAAATTCAACTTTACTCAATAAATCAATATGGATTAGTTCTCATAAACCTTTTTTTCATTTAAAATTTTAGAGTTAAATAAGAGATATTTACAATTAACACTATAGGACGCGAAGAATACTAATGAAGGTCTTAGCTGACCAGAAAATACATTTCATTCGGCTGGTGTCGTATTAACTTTTACTCTGTTTTCTCTATAATTACAAAAATTTTATTTTTTTCTATTCATTTAGGAAAATGTTTATAGTCTTAAAACGAACAAAGAATATCTCACAATTTTAATAAAATTCATGACTGTAGTATGAAATATGAAATACAAAAACTTTCCAAAACTGAGTTTTTTTAAATTGTTTCTTCAGTCTTTTAATTGAAAACCCGTTAAATTCGTCCGACATTTTTTCTCATAAAAATTGCCCAAAAACTGTTGACCTGAAAACGGTTTTCTATATTTATATTCCCAGTAAACCTTTATCTAAAAGTTATGGGAGTTTTTTTTTTACATAAAAGTTTTAAAATTTTGGGAAACCATAAAACGTGCCCAAAATGTCCTTTTTCAATACTTAAATTCCCAATGGCGTAAAAACCACTCCAGGTGTCTAGCGCGTATATTGGTCGACTCAGAATCATTTTATGATTCGATTTACGTTGCGTTAACATAAAGCTCGAAATCTAGTTCCCGCCGATAGTTTAAAAATGTTCGCCAATTTAAGTCAAATTTTATTAAAACTTAGAAAAATTATCATAAAAAGAATAAAAATTCCTATGTTTGGGTAAAAACTAAATAGTTTATATACTCAGAAATAGTTCTTATCTTTCCTAACATTTCTTAATTTTAAGAAAAAAAAACAAGTATATTAAATAAAAATTTATCAATTTTTAAGAAAAACATATTAGTTTTAAGAAATTTGCATACTAAACTATAATAAAACTAAGTTTAGGTAAAAAAAAATTAGAACATTGTACTCCCATTTAGTTCAATAAATGTGTCTAATTGAAAATGAGAAAGAACTTGAAACTGTTCAATCTTCGCGAGTAGTAAAAATTAACTAAATTTCAGAAAGTCCTTTCTAAATTCAGTTTTCTACCACTTACTAATTTTTAAGAATTGCTTTCTAAAATTAGTTCAGGCAATTAAAAACAAGAAATTAATACATTTTTTCCTATGTAATAATACAAATTTATTTGGTTTTAGAAACTGATGAACTATTTTTAAGGAAAATTGTTATGCAACTTAGTTCAAAAAAAATTTTAAAAATTTAAAAAAATATTATTTTTTTTTTTTTTCAAGTAAAAATTTTCTTATTTTTGGGAAATAATAAACTTAGGTATAGGATTTTTTTCTTAAAAGTTTCTTTAGATAAATTAAAAATACTTGAGTAAATTTTTCTTAAATCGAGGAAAAATTTAGTTTTTGTGGGAAAACGTTAAATTAACTTTAAATTTAAAAAAAAAAAAAACATAAATCAAAAACAAACTACTTAATTTGAATAATTTTAAAGAAAAAATATTAAAGAAAACAAGTTAAAGGAAACAAATTAAAGTTTTTAGTTCCTGATCGGTAGTCAAAAATGGCTCACGTGCCCATCTCTAATCTAAACAGTATTAAATATTGAACTTAAAATAGCTTTAAAAATATTTTAAAGTTTTGTTAGCGAAAATTTCGAATTTGCGCTTTTATGTAATAATTTTGTCTGCTGACATTTTATACATTACGGCATATTGGTTTTCCTATAATTGACGTTGCGCCTATTTAACTTTATATGTATGGAAGGCACCAAAACTATTTTTTTTTTCACTAATAATAAAAAAAGTTAAAATTTGTATATAATTGACATATACAAATTTTAACTTAAGTTTAAGATATAAAAATCATTAAATAAACTTATTACATTTTCCAATAATAACAAGAAATGTAACTGTGATATTTTGTATTTTTGCAACAATTTCCTTAAATTAGTTAATTTAAGAAGACAAAGGACCCCCAGTGTTCCTTAGCCATAGATGCCGTGTGTCACTTTATTTTTGTAGTTCTATCGAGGTGAACCACTTATTAACTACGAATAGGAACTAACTTTGTCACAATTTATTATGTTTCAGAATATCCTGCAATACATTTTTTAATTTGTTTACTTTTTTGCTAATGAAATGTAATTTATATTTTAAATACATGAGTTTAGCATAATTCAATCCAATTCAATTTAAAGATAAAAATGTATAGCAAAAAGCTTGTTAACTCTTTCCGGGCCCGTGGTATAACAGTCATACCACTATTCAAAATATTTTTTATAAATTCTGGCGAATTGGTATGTACAAATACCGTTTTAACATGTAATTTAAAGCTTATATTTTATAAAAAAAAATATTTCAAGTGCGAAAAAAATATATATATGGGATTTATTTAAGCACAAAGATAAACGTCGGGAAGTTTCAAAAGTAAGCAAAATTCTATAGGTCAGATAACATCATTTTCTGAGTCGAAAGAGGGACCTACTACAATAATCGACCTCGACTTTTAATGTGCCTCTTTGTCCAAGCAAAACTAAATCATGCTTTAGTGATTTTCATAATTAAATCATTAATTTTATGCGCGGTGGTATATATGTAATACTATGGCCTTACTCAGAATCCTACAAGAATACAAATTTTTTTAAAACATATTTTTCTATAGAACTCGATAATAAGTAAAAGCAAATTAAAATTTTGTTAAATTTTTACTGATATCTTAGTGCGCCGGAAAGAGTTAACAGTGTCCTCGCAAAGCGGAAGACCCCTAAAAGTGGGAAAATACTTACACAATGAGTGTAAAGTACTTTAAAATATATTACCTTTACCATAGAAACAGTTTCATATTTATTAGAAAGTTTTTATTAAATTTAAGAATAATTTTTACTTTTTTATTTAACTTGACTAGAAAATATTTTCTTTTTTTAGGAAGTTAAGTCCTAGTTTTAAGTAAAAAAAAAATTATCTAATAAACTTAAATAAAATAAAATTTTTCTTTAAACCAAGGAAACATTTCCTAACTAAAAGTAAAATTTAAAATGATATATGAAATAATTAAGAGGAAATTTTGCTAATAAAAGTTTAGTTCTCAATAGTAAAATTTTTTTATAATTTAGATATTTTCACCAAATTTTAAGTTTTATTTAATTTCAAGGAAAATTTTGTTAAAAATTGTCTTTGAAGCCGTTTTGATTTCAGTTTTTTCTCCAAATAATTTAAGTTTTCTTTGTGTGTAGATTCTGAAAAATTTTCCCCACAGAAAACCCCTAAGACTTAAAGTACATTTTTCTAAAGAAAACTCCTCAAATACTGAGGATTTTTTTTTTTTATAGAAAAATCTTTTGATTCTCTTTTTCCTATAAAATCTTCAAATTCTAATGACTTTTGCCTATTGAAAAATGTTCAGATTCTGAGAACTTTTTTCGATGGTGTTTTTCTATTAGAAAGTTCTTAGAACCTAAAGGATTTTTGCTTATACTCGATTTCTAATGTTCTATAGAAAACCATTAATCTCTGAGAACTTTATTTGTAATTAGAAAACTTCTCAGATTCTGAGGACTTTTTTTCGACAGTGTTTTTATATAGGAAGAATTTTCCAATTTTTATATAGAAAACTTAAACTAGGAAATATTTTTTTGTACAATAATAGAACTATCGAACATTAAAGTATAATTGATATTATCGGATTGATATTGGGAAAAAGAGGGGTCAATTGTAGTCTGAGCAGGTGTCCCGTGACAGGTGAAAACAGGGCCGGTCTAAAAGTACCTACCCCACAATATCCATCATATGTTTTTATATTCTATTACACACGAAATTTATTTCGATATCTAATTTAAACTGGATTTCAAGCGTAATGTAAACTTATCCTAATAAAGTCTTAACTTTTCAGAAATTTTTTAAATTGAGTTTGCAAATTTCCGACTTATCTAAAAATGATTTAGAAGTTAAGAAATACATTTTAAAACATATAGTATGGCTTTAAAAATATATAATATTCCTTTGCTGATAAAATTTAGGAAATTGTGTCGGTAAGAAATTATAAAAGACGGATGATAAATCGAGTAAACAATTTACTAATAAATTAAAATTAAAACACTTCTATATGATAATAAAAATAGCAACAATAAGAAGATAATAAATAATATATCTAAAAAGAAAAGTAAATACAATTTATATAGGAACAAGTTTTTGTAAACAACAAACTACAACAAAAGAAATTAAATATAGGTCAGGTCAGATACCAACGAAAGCAACAAGTTGTAAAATTTTTAAAATGAGAAACAAATGCAAAAAAAAATACCAATTTAAAAAAGAATCTTTTGTTAAACAATTTAAACTAATTTTAAGCAGAGTTTTATAAATAAAAATTTAAAATAAACCTATGCAGGGTGTCATACTAAAAAAAAAAATTAGTTTTCTTATAAATTTTGTTGTTGTTTTGTATGTAAGTTTTTTGAAATTTGATTGACCAAACAAAAATATATTCTTTAATTAAAAACTTATTACGCCTTTTCTTAAAATCATTTCCAATAAATATTTAGTGGTAAATAATTTATTTATTTTTTACAAATTTATTTCAGCACGAGATGTTAATGCCCAAAGTACCACAATGGCACTGTCTACGCTATTTTAAACATGATGTTTTAATGATGCGTCGCTGTCGACATTTACGTGTACCCACGGCTCCACGTTTGGGCGATGTTAAAAAGTGAGATTTTATTAAAAATATTATAGAAAATTTATTTTAAGATAGAAAAAATCTGAAGATATTTTTTTTTGTTTTTGCGAATAGGATTTTAATTTTGTTTTAATATTTTTTTTTCTGTTTTTATGCTTAACTTTTAATTGCAGATTAAGCCAAACATTTAATTATAATTTTGTTAAAACGACTGATACAAAAAATAGTTTATATAATAAAATGGATTAAGGATAAAATATACCAAAACAATCAATAGTATTAAGTCAATTTGTAAAATCTTTTTCTAAAGAGTGACTTAACACAACAATTTTCACACACTAAATATTATAGTATGTATAACTGATATAAAAAAAGAATGATAATTGCAAAATAATGCTAATAACAATAACTTGTTATGCCATTGTACTTCATAGCTTTTAAGTTATTTCATTTTTGTATAATTTATTTTTAGTTTATAACAAATAAACGATTTTTTTGTTAACAATTTGTTAAAGGATTTCTTTATAGGTAAGTTTTAAAATAATTATGTTGTAATATTAATAATTAAAGAAATTTGAAATACGAAGCAATAAGGCTTTCAAACACTTTTAGGTTCATTTGTAATTTCTTTAATAGCAATCGGAGAGCTACTGAGACTAAATTATATATAAATCCAATTTACAAAATCTCTATATTAGTTTTTTTCTAAAAGTTTTTAACTTAGTTTTTATCGGCATTTTGTTTAAAGGATTCAGATTCTAAATACTTTTCTATTCGTATATTAGAGTATAAGTTTTTTCCTTGTATGATAACAAATTTAAACAAAAAGTGGGAGTTTATGAAATTCAGATTTATTTGAACACAGTGTTAAAGTGCTCGAGTAAATATATATTGTCTATCAGAGAACTGCAAATGCTGATTGCAAAACGTTCATACGCAATCAACACAAAAATATATATGTGTTTGCGTTCAAACGTTGAATATACTCCAATAAACATATTTGTTGATGATTTTAAATCAATCAAACGACGTGCAAATTGTTGTCACTGATTTATAATCATCGGTCGTTTTTATACCATTGATTTTATTCTGTTCGTTTGAGTCAACAATAATTATTTTGATGTAGAATAAATCAGAAAAAGCAATAAATAAATCGTATGTGTGTATTCATAATTAAAACAAAATAGTTTCTTATCTATAAAAAGGGGGGTGGTTTTGTAGAAATCCATTTCATAAATTAGGGTGGGTCTAAAATCCGTTTTTTTAGAATTTTTATTAGTAAGTTTTTTTTTAATTTAGGTCGATATCTCATGCTCTCCCAATCCGGTTAAAGTTAAATATTGCCTAATTTTCCAATCAAAATAGATGAAAAAAAAAAATTAGACAATATTTAAATTTTTCTGTATTAGGCAAGCCTGAGATATCAACCTAAGAAGATATCAACCTAAGAAGAATATTTTTACTATTGTATTACTAATAAAAATTCTAAAAAAGCGGATTTAAATCCCACCCTAATGTACATTTATGAAATGTGTTTCTATTTTGTTTTAATTATAATTACACTCATACGCGTTTGTTGTTTTTTCTGATTTATTCAACGCTGACTTTTTGTTGAGTGATTACATTTGCATAAAACTTGGTCGACAGATGATTTACACTGATCCCAATTACGCGTTCAGTAACATGATGCTGATTTTATTCTTCAGTGAATTTTGTTGAATTATTAAATGTGAACAAGAATTTTTGTGTATGATTTAATCGAGAAAAAAGTTGATTTTGCAGTTCTCTGTTGTCTATGCGGTGGTTCTAGTGTTAGCATTTTTTTTAAGAGAAGCATCACAGGAAATTCTTCCTACTAATTAATGTATTGCTTTCTTTGAAAAGGGGATAGAGAGAGCATCTCTTCTCTAGATGAAAAATAAAGGACTTCAGATATGGCAACACTGCAAAACCACGAGATGATAATTCTTAGAAAAGTTGTTGCCCGCCATTGAAGAGTTTTTAGTTCATAGCCCTGTTATGTTATTTTACTTCGGTGGGGTTGAGTGCTGTAGGCACACTGAAGAAGAACGTTGCGATACGTATGAGAGATAAAAACTCGTGTATATTATTTTTCTAAATTGATGTTGCCGTCGCTGGGGATCGAAACCGCAACTTTCTGTGTAACAGCCCAACGCTCTAACCATACAAATATAGGTGAAACAGATCTTTGGCAATAGTTGCCTAAAACCGGACTTCAGTGAATATAGAAAAACTCTCGGAAAACCCCTTGATTATACTAAATAGGCATTACAGGGGAACATCATTTCTACAAAAATTTGACAAATAAATCTGACAAAATTTTTTGAAATCGCAGTTAGTTTCCGATATTTTCACTTTTCACGTATTCATTGTGAAAAAACTACTCCTTAAGAACGCGGAATATTTGTGATCGGATGAAAAATTCGTAGGATGACACATAGGTGGCGCCACTAATGAAAAATCCATATGATTTTTTGGAACTGCCAACCTTCAGATTATACCTGTCAAAATTTAATGACAATTCGTGAACAAATTAAATAACAGCTATTTTAGTGACGCTACTTTTTCGATTTTGAAAACATTGGATTCTAAGCAATTTCGTGTTGATTTATCATTGCTTTTTAATGGGAAAAAACACCGTTCAAGCTGCATAAGTGTTATTCGGACTCTGCTCTATCGTGACAAATGGTAGAAAAGTGACCACCCAAAGTAAAAACCGATTATGCCGAACACTCTGGTCGCCCAAAAGAGGTGGTGATACCGGAAAACATCAAAAAAGTTCACAAAACGGTTTGGCAGACCAATTCGCCGTGTTACAAGTCTTTGGCTACCATGCCCAAATTGCACGAATTACACTTTCAGTTGCTACCGCACCCACTAGATTTTGCCAGATTTGGCTCCCAGCGATTTTTACCTATTTTCGGACCTCAAAAAAATGCTAGCTGGAAAGAGATTTGGTTCGAATGTAGGCCACAGATACATCATTCTATAAAAAAGGTATTGAAATATTAGAAAGGCGTTGAAGTGATTGTATCGCACTACGGACATTTCGGACGATGTGCGATTTTCTGACCATTTTCATCTGAACGGATATGCAAACAAACAAAATTTGCGCTTCTGGAGGGACGATAATCCACGTACCATTCACGAAGAGCCATTACATCCACTCAAAGTTACTGCGTGTTGCGCCCATTTACGCCGAATGTGTTATCGGGCCTTAATTTTTCGAGGACGTCTGGTAGAATGATTACTGTGAGTGGTAAGCGATAAATAAATATTATTGAGTTTATATTACCGCAAATTTATAAATTGGGACGGGAGGACATGTATTTGCAACAGGAGGGCCGAACTGCACACACAGTTCGCGCGACAATGAACATTTTGAAGTATGGGTTTCCGGGGCACCTAATTTAACCGCTCAAGACTTTTTCCATTGGAGTTTTTTAATTTAATTTAACCGCTCAAGACTTTTTCCATTGGAGTTTTTTAATTTCACGGGTCTATGTGAACATGCCACAGACTGTGGAAATTCTCAAAGGGAAAATATAATATAGAGTGCGAGAATTTATCGCCCGAAGTTCTCTCCAAATAATAATCAACAATGGCGGCGCCCACTTAACCGATATAATCTGCAAAAATTAATGGAAAAAAACTTAAAGTTCCAAATAAACACAAAAAAATATTTTAGAACAGGTTACCATTGAATCTCTTCTATAACAGGTTTTTTACCACCGATTCCATGGAACTGGTTTTAGAACTGATTCCCGTGGGTTAAAATGTAAGATTTCACTGTCCCAGAACTAGTTCAATAACTAGTTCTGGAGCCGGTTCGATAGCAAATTTCTATTTTAGATGAAACGAACCTTTTGCTAATTTTTCAAGTCTAGTGTTTCCAATCATTCAACCCTGCAGGTTAACTTGTTGGAGCATTATTCGAAAAATGACAAAAATTGATTGATCGGTTATTCGGGTTAATTAATCGGAAAAATTGGCAATTAATCGATTAACCGTTTAATGCAAACTAAATGTATTTCTTTTCTAAATAACAAAACTATGGGCTGCTTTTTTGTGTAATATCAAGTGAGGTCTACGGCATTGGTTTATAAAGAGTTTATTTATGATATTCGAAGCATCATTAGACTTTTTAAGGAATCATGCCTTAGAACGCAGTGTCGACAATGTTTTGCCGAAGTACAAAATTTTGTCCATAAAGTTGGTATTTTATTTTCTTTATTTGTCACTATCGCGAAATTAGAAAATTTTTAAAAAGTCGATTTAAGAAAATTTTCCAAGATTAAGAAAAATCATATTCCAGAAACAACTTGTTTCTAATAAGGTTCTTCAACTTTTTATATTTTTTTTTACAAATCAACTAGTCAAATACGTAACAAAATTCCATATTATTTTTATAATTTTTTTTTTCGTAATTTTTATAGAAATTTTTTTAGAAAATAAAATTTTCGAATTGCAAGCAATTTTCTTATTATTTTAGAACATAAGTAACGTCATAGTGCTTGTTAGCAAAATACCTAGCCACGTGTTTGATTGCCAAGAAGCAAAATCTTTTTAATAGGTTTTTTGTTCAAGCTCTGCCTATTTTAAAAAAAATTAAAATTTTTGTTCATATCTTAAGGATGAAATAGCTTCAGAATAGGATTTTTGAAAGTTGGTTATTTCTTATAATCTAGGGCAATAATTTAACATTGAAATTTTCTGTTCCATAGAACAACTTGTAGAATAACTTCTTGTCCTTTATAGTATTTGTTTTAAATGATTTCAAAAGTAATCTGTAATATTGCTCCTAGAGCCGCTTCTGGAACTAGTTAGTTGTTAGCTATATATTAGATTTTTGTTTATGTAACTGGGTTCGGGTTCCATAGAATTGGTTCCAGTGAAATATGCTTTAGAATAAATGTGGTTGAAACCGATTGTAAAAACTTCCTTGAGAGAAGAAAAGCAAGAATTCCTACTGAATTAGTAAGTTAACTATATGACATTTGAAAAGTTATGTAATCCTTAAGAACTTTTTTCACTCAATTTTCAAATAATTTCATTGCATTTTAGTTAGTGTTTTTTTTTTTCTTCAAATTTCCTTTTTAAATTTTTACCCAAACTTACAAATTTGGAAGTTTAAAGAGAAATTAACGGGAAAAATCTATGTTAAAAATTTAACCGGTTAATCGACCAATTTTAACCGAATGGTCAAACCGAATTCGATTAAATTTTTAGAGTTTGGTCGTGTGGTCGGTAGATGGTTTATCTAAAGTTTGCACGAAATCGGTCGACGCGTTCATGAGTTATGACTTTTCATGTCAACATGTGATTTTATCCATATAAAAACAACAACAAATACGTAGGCGCTTATGAGCGTGTGAGGTATGAATACTGTGTGCTGACTTCATACACACGGTAAATACACGTTGTAGCGCAGAAGTTAATTATTAAGAACTTGTCGTGTTCCATTAGTATTAAAAAAGTTATACTTTGTCAGTTACAGTATTAAATATAAAATAATAAAACTACAACTTACCGCTTTTACATCAGATTTATCAGAATTGCCTAAAATTAAAGGACCTCCTGATTTACGTAAAGATGATTGTGTTTCTGTAACAGACTTAGTGGCATAAGTGCCAAATGTAGAATAACGTACAGAATCTGTAGCAGGATTGTCAAAAACAATAGGAGCAGTAACATCAGATTGTTTGTCATTAGGCGTAGATAAGAAAATAATTTCCTAAAAAAAAATTGAAACAAATTAAATATATAAACAAATAAATTTTGTATGTTTAAAAAAGCAAATTGTATTTAAATTATACCTGATTTTTCGTCAAGAAATATAAAGTAGATTGAGCCTGCCAATCTAAATTAATAGATCTTTGTTTTGGAAAACGCCTGGGTACCCAGGCCAGGCCATGTATATCTGGTATATCACGACGTTGATATATCGGTAGTGGTACATTGGGTTGGAAAAGATGTACTAGAAAAATTTATTTTAATATTTAAGAAAATTATATTGATAAAAAAAAAACAAATGGCATGTTAATTTTAAATTCAAAAATACTACTTACATTCATTATTTTCCGTAACGGCTGCCATTAAATTAGTTTGTGGATCAAATGTTAAATGTTTAACAGTTAATTTTAAAACTGATTGTAAGCGTAAATTCAAAAGATTCCATATAAGAACACGACGTTCCGTACAAACGGCTACCAAATGAGCATATTCACCAGCTGCAAATTGTACTTTTGATATTTCAGCAAGTTTAGGTTTTGGTGGTAAAATATTTTTACAATTCAATAAAGTTGTATTATTTGATTTGTTAACGCCATTGGTTAATTGTTTTTGTTCAGTGGTTTTCTCTAAATTTAATAGCGACAATAGCGGCACCAAATTACGAGAGATTTCATCATCATATCTGTTTTGTCGTTTACAATATTGTTGCAAACGATATTTAGCTTTAAAGCGTTGTCTTAAATTTAAACAATGTATTTGATTGCTCAACGACTTGACTTTAACATTTTGCTGCACACCTTGTTGCATATAATTTGCTACACGTGACTCCATTTGAGGGTGTACCTTGCAGGCTATACCCAATTTTTGATAAAGTAAAACTTTTTGAAATAGATTCAATTCTTGCATTTGTAAAATTTTCTTATATAAAGCTGATTTTTGCTTATCATCTAGCTTTTCCATAGGTTTTATAAAATCCATTTGTGATTTTTCATTATCATTTAAGGTAGTTTGTAATTTATTTATCAAAGTTTCCTCATCGCTCTCCAACATATTGGTAAACAATCGCATAATCTTTTTACGTTGCTCCGCTAATTCTGACTTGGCACCATTGATATTTTTTGTTGGTACTCTTATCTGGGCTTTAGTTACGCAACCGTCCATGCCAGTGGAACCGGTAAGAGCAGCCTTTAATTTTAAATTTTCTGATTTATAGATACATAAAGTATTGCCAAAACCAGCGGCCAGTAGAGAACCATCTTGCGAAAATGATATCGATTCTATGGGTAGATTTTTATATGATGTCTGTGCTATACAATACCAAGTTTTACCCTCTTTGTATATATTATCCGAATCTTCTAGGGACCACATTTTAATTAAATTATCTTCACCTAGAGTCGCACATAATAAATTGTCGACTTGATTTTCATTGGAGAATTCAATCGCTTTAAAACCACCTTCATGTGGTAGTTCAATGTTTGTAATTAAAGCGTATCTAGAGAAGATTAAAGTTTAAAAGAAACTTTTCAATAAATGTTCAAATGATATTTACAAAATAAGATTTAAAAAGATAGGTCCAAAATTTTCTATGAAAAAACGGCATTTGATTTGGATGAATTGTTACATTTTCTACAAGAGAAAGATTGATTATAGATTCTAAATACTTTTCAAAACGAAGATACAGAACTCAATTCGTTTTTTTAAAATCTATTAATTTTCTACATGAATACTGTCTTAGAACTATGGTCTTTTCTATTGCAGAAAGTTGACAAAATTAGTGTGTTTTTACAAAATCTAAGAATTTTTTAGGTTAAATCTTGACACGCAAAACCTCTAAAATACCGTTAAAGATTAAAGATCCTTTAAATTGATTACCGTTGCCGTCACTTAAACTGCCATTACCGAAATAACTGAATTAAAGAGAATGTTCTTATATAAGGAATTTTCTAAAGGGAAATATCTCAAAACCCAGGAACTTTCTTTTAGAACTTGAGATATATTTTCTAAGCATTTTAATTTTCCTTAAAATGAAATTTTTCAGAATCTAAAAATATTGCTATTGGTTAAAAAGCTTACCCCCATAAGCATAGACATTTAGTTGATTCTTATAACACTCTTATAAGGAAATTTTTTTGTTGTTTTACATGTTAATTCGATTTATAAGTCTGTGATAAAAATCAACAAATTGTCTATGCATATGACCGTAAGAATATAAGAATGCTTTAGTAACAAAATTAGCTCAAATTTAAAAAATCTTAAAAATAATGAAAATAAAATTTCATATGAATTAAGAAATTTTCTATTAAAGAAATACGCCAGTATTTGAGTGTGCTTTAGAATTTTAGCATTAAGAAAAATCTAATTTAATTTATATATTTTCCAATAGGAAGATTACTCAAATGTTTAAAAATCCACAAAGATAATAATTTATGAAATTCAAACATTTATATTTGAAGGTTTTTAAAAATTAAAAAAAAAAGTCTATGAAGATCGTAGCTGACCAGGATATGCATTTCATTCGGCTTGTGTACACTAATTTTTTCTGTGTATTCTCAATGATTGCAAAAAAAAAGATTATAATTTTTTCTCAAATTAATTTTTACTTACAAAAAAAAATCAAAAATTTGCCTAGCGACAACAACATCTCTGACCTGCACTTGGTGTCTATTAAATGTGACTGAAATACAAGCTTTATGGACTTTTCGAATACATTATTATTAGACAAAAGGGTATTTTAAATAGTGTCGGAAAAGCACTGGGAAGTAAAATTTTTAACGTTGCTAAAACTTTGGCAAACCCAGAAAGATGATAGTCTAAAAATAGATTTTCGAAAATAAACAAAGGTTAATTTGTTTTTTTTTTTTTTTGTGGTCATGCCAGGATTCGAAGCCAGGATGTCAGAGTAGCAAAATCACTAAGCTAACTGATGACTAACAATACGTTGCATAATTGCACTGGCAGAAAGCTTGTTGGAAATAACTCGCCAACATTAGGAAAACGAATGTTTTTCTAGAAACTAGTCAATTTTATAAAATACTAGCTGACCCGGCAAACGTTGTTCTGCCTAGGAATAGGATTACATTATTATCTAGGTAGCTCGCACAAAGTTTGAATATTCTCACAATAATAGTACCCCAGATATGCAATAATAAATTTGTACTTCGTATGGGAGGTGCCACGCCCATTGCTTGGATCCCCCATATTTTTTGGAAGATTATGAATATTATTATCAAAGAAGCTCACACAAAGTTTGAAGACTCCCACTTTAATAGTACCCCAGATATGCAATAATGAATGTTTTCTTCGTATGGGAGGTGCCACGCCCATTGCTTGGATGGCACTCATTTTTTTGGGAGATTATGAGTATTATTATAAAAAAAGCTCACACAAAGTTTGAAGACTCCCACTGTAACAGTACTCCAGATATACAAAAATACATTTTTACTTCGTATGGGAGGTGCCACGCCCATTGTACCCATATAGGTCAATTGTGAATCTAAACCATTCAGGGATCAAATAAAACAGACACAACAAATTTCATCGAAATCGGCCCAGCCGTTAAGGAGGAGTGCAGTCACTAACACACGTACAGGAGAATTATATATATAAAGATTATTAAAAAAAATGATTTCGGACGGGCCGTCTAGATAATACCCTACAGCAAGTGTTATTCGGGTTACATTTCCGGAAGCGAACCAAATTTCATTACTTATTGCTTATTATACCAAATACATGATACAAAATTCATTGCAAAAAGGGTAGGCCGGTTTGAGGGTTATTTTACATTTACACTTAACGAAAATAAAAGTAGCTTCTAAAAATTTCTTGTCTTTCAAAACTGCTTGCATTTGTCAAATTCCATTCAAATTAGGAATCAAAAACTAAAGGTGTAAATTGGGCTTTTGACCTAACGCCAAAAAGTTTATTAATTTTGCATAGAATCTGCATAATAAATAAGGTCTGTACGAGGTAATTTTGGGTAAAGTCTGGTAAAATGAGAGTAAGCAAAAAATTCTCTCACAAAACCATAAAAATGCCCAAAATACTGAGAACGCACAAAACCACATTTCATACCCAAAAATAAACGTCAAATTTATTCATACTAAAAAACAGCGTAAATATATATTTACATTTTAAAATGTATTTTTCATTATTAAGAAGGAAAAGTTGTTTATAGTATACTTTTATTTAACTTTAATTTTTTTTTTAAATGCAAAACAGTTAATTTATTAGCAACAGCTGATGATTTGACAATTTTACCATTTTACCCAAACAAAAAGCACGGGTAAGTTCTGGTAAAAAGAGAAACACAATTACTCTCTCATGAACGCTCTCATTTACCCAATTTTTGTTACAAGAAACGCTTTCTGGTAAGATTGAGTTCCCGCGGGCACCCGCGGTAACGTACGTCGAACACACCTATATTCTATTTTGTGTTCACCATTAACCGCGTCGTATATTTTAAACAAAAATATGAATATAGAATAAGTTATATTATAAACCTTTTTTGTATGAAAAATTTGCTGCATATGCCAAATAATGCAAGATCTGCTGTATATTAAAATCTGTGGTGTTTATAGAAAAACAATGCTGGATATCTCAAATATCAAACCAAAATTTCAGAAAACAGTTTTCGAAATCAGAAGATAATATATACATGATCCATTCCTAATTTAATTTGTTTTTATTTATTTTATTTCCAATAAAATGCCGCAAGCCCATAGAGCCAAAGTTGGCAGTACAACAACACAATTTCAACATTTCATAAAGTAACTTAAATCCATTATTATTATAAAGAAGCACATGTATGGAGTCCGTGATATTTGCACAAACCAAACTCCAATATCGCAAAAAGAAAGAATTCAATGTTAGCAGCCTGCAATAGCAAATCTACAAGTTCGCCAAGAAAATGGCTTGAAAACTCGATAATAGGTGTGAAAATCTACGATCCTGGTAGGGAATCGTATAATTCCACAATCTAGTGAGTGAGTGAATGAGTGAGATATATCTGAGGAAAATTAAACTATGCGTTCCACTAGAAGCACTAAAATGGAACTTGTCTAACAATGGCGGATGTAAAATAATCTTTATAAAAAAAATGCCTATTGACTAAATTCACATCCCAAATCCTGTCTTCGATATTCAGCAACATGATCTCCAACACAAAGTCCATAAATGTAACGAATTGAAGCATTTGTTCAGCCGATTGATATTTCTAGCAGATGTACATGAGTAAACCTCAATACAATAAAGAAAATGTGGAAGGCACAACGAAAGCGCAACATGATATCGTACAGCGAACGGCAAGTAACATCCAGCATTATAAAGGCTGGGCTGTGTTCACCAGACTCTAGATATTACCAAATTTACGATACTCAAAAAAAAAAGATTATTGTCCAAAATTAGACCCAACGATTTATATTGTGAGACAATATCCAAAGGCTCATTATCTAGCAAAATATTTAAATTTGTATCAGAATATTTCGAAAAATAATCATAATTTTACACTATTAATACGATCCTGTCCGTTGTAAATTAGAAAATTCAAATTTGCTAATAGTTGCATAACATCATGAAAATGGCATAAATTTACAATAGAAATAGCAAGGGCGCAAGTATGGGCCTTTGTGAAATGCCTCTATAGATTTCAACAGACTGTGACTTCAATTCGCCTAACTGCACAAACTGACTACGACCAGATAAAAATTAACATATCAGTTTACATAAACTCAAGCTAAATTCATATTAAGATTAAAAATAGTCAATAGATCAAAACCATAGCTGTTAACTTTTGATTACTTTCATGGATTATTGTTGATAATTTTAGATTATTTTCCAAAAATTTTGCATTTATATTATTTTATTTTCAAAAATTTGCATTTACTAATAAAACAAAATTATATATATTTTGTTTAAAAACTATGAAATAAAAGTTTTTGTATATAATTTTTACGGTAAAATTGTATCACGATATAGGGGATTTAGTGTGTATTAAAACCATGTGAATTTAAATGTTGATTTTTTTTTATTTTTTGTTTTTTTTTTATAATATACATCGAGATAATTTTTTAAATATTTTGTATTTGTAGCTAGGTTGAAACTAGTATTTCGAACCGGCCAAAGATCTCATCAGAACCCAAAGTTTGGAAGAGCGAGAGCCTCATTACTGTTATTTTTAAAGGCAGAGCACAAACAAAAGCCTATTACTAACAATTTCTTTACTTAAAAAAACAATACCTTCAGCAATTGGTTTTCAAATGCATATAAAAGAAGAATGCAAACAGTTCAGCAATTATAAAATCGATAAACAACAATCTAATAAAAGATATGCCGGTTAAAAAAAAATAACTAAAAATAAATACTGGTTGAATTTCATGTGGACAAAAGTGTTCCTGACTATATTTGTTGATGTCATTAAATAGGTGTGAATGCAAAGACTTTATTTTTGTTATATCATTAGTAAACGCGCGAATCAAAACAAAAAGTAATCTAATTTCTTTTCATTACGACTACTAATCATTACTTAACAGCTATGGTCAAAACATTATAATTATTACGAATTACTAATTTTTATGACATTTAATAAATATTTTTTATTTTTATTATTAAACTTTCTCGATAGTATAGTGATAAGTATCCACCACTTGTATATATATGCACTTACCGCTGTGTTTTTTCTTGATACTTCCAAAACTTTAAACGCAATTCTGGTAAATGTTGTTCATCATTAAAAACTTCACCAGTAGCCATCCAATCAATATTAAAGGCCGCCTTAGTTACACGTATATCATATAATATACGATCTCTTTCCACAGACAGTATATTTTGTTGAACGATATTCATCTGAAGAACATAAAGAAAATAAAATTTAACAAATGTTTACTTAACAATCTATAAAAAACTTACATTATACAATAATTTTTTAGTGTAGGTATTATAGAATTGTAATGAACCAGTACGACCATTTAATACCAATGAATTGATACGAGGATTTAAACGTAAACCTACAGGATATTTTGGATTTTTCGTTTTATCATCATGTATAAAGGTGAATTCTTGTAAAGTCCCATGAATTTGCTTTTCAGTACCAACAAAATGAATACCATTATCGGCGGCACATACGGCTACACTGTCATTAGCGGGACTTACAACAATATGACATATTCTTGAAGACAAACGTGGTAAAAATTGTCGAAGTTCAGGATTTTTTACATGCCATTTAACCATTACACATTCTTCACCACCACTGTAGAAATTAGTACCAGAAATTGAAAAGCAAATGCTGGTAATTTTCGTATGATGCCAGTGATATAAAGACTGAAACAAAATGTAGAAATGATTAGGATTTTTGAAAAGTTTTAATTAAGGATTTAACTTACAGTTTTAACAACACTTTTGTCGGTAAAACTACGCCAAAAGAAAATTTTACCAATTTCATCACCAGTTGCAACACACTCTTCAGATGGACTCATTTTAATAACGGTAATGGGAACATTATGGGCGTTGGCGAATCTACAAGGATAAATTTAAAGGATTAATAATAAGTTTTTATATTTTTTAAGACTCGGAGAAATTTTGTAATACAATATTTAACAGATTCAGATATATATTTGTAATTCGATAATTTTTATGTTTCTTTACCTTTTCCATTGCCAGGTTTTGTAATTCAGAAAATAAACATGAAATCCTTGAACCAATACTAAATTGGGAAAATTTTTATTGTCTACAGCTACTAGAGGAGTCTGCTTTCTGGAAAATGAAACAAAATGATATAATTAGCAATAAACCTTTACGCTACACTTCAATACTCACTTTAAATACATATCACAATTCACATTAATGTCTTTCCCAGTGGTACGATCCACCACACAAAATTTAATGGGTTCTCTTGGCAATTTCATACATACAAATGCATAAGACAATTCAGATTTTCCATATAAATTGAGGAGCTTAAAATTTGTAATAGATGCATTGGGTGCATTTGATTTAGCTATACGAACGGTACATTTAAGTTCTCCTGTTTTCCAAAGCCATGAAAAAATTTCTCCCGAATTACTGCAGGCTACTACCAAATTTTCATTTTGTAAATCCAACTCAAAGTCTATTAAGGGAGTAGTAGAACCTTCGAGTTTTCGCACGAATTCTAATGTAGTGGAGGAATATACATTGATAACTTTATCGGATATGAACATCAAATGTCTGTTCAAGAAAAATGTATAAATCAGTACTTTAAGAGTAGAAAACTTTACAAATTAACTTACTCTCCAGTGCTGCAATATATCGGTGGATATCCTATGATACTTCCTCCTGCCAAATGTTGAAATTTTAAACGATCATTTGCTTCATTTTCGAAGTCCATTTCAGCTAGATATTTTTAGGTTCTTTGTTCCAGAGCGCTTTTTACGTTTTCAATCAATAGTTGAAAACTTAAAATTGTTTAAAGCAACAATTACTGCAGTTTTTGTAGCTTACACAAATTAATTTTTATTAAATTATTAAAGATATTATTTGTATTTCTGTTAAATTAACAAAAATTAAATTCAGCACGTCAAAATTTCACCTACTGCACGTGTTGATGTTCAGAAACAGTGTTGCCACTGGATTTTTTAAAAATACCTACACTAAACTAAAAAATTCCTTTTTTTCCACACTCAATTGTTTACTACTATAAAAATTCACAGACCCATGGCAATATTATACCAGGTAAAGTCATTAAGGAGAATTTGGGTTTTTTATTTAACATTCTAATATTTTTTGTATGAATTTTAGATATTTGTTGTTCTAATTGAAAGAACACTTTTTTAATGTGTCTACCAGATATTGTTATGACATGAAACCTAACACAGCTGATTAAGTTTACCTGTTTATGCGGCAAGCTATCAGCGTTGGCTTACGTCAATTCCATACAAATATGACACAAATTACATTATAGCGTTAACACTAAACGTCGGCTTATGTCAAATTTATATGGGAAAGACATAAGCCAACTTCGATAGCTTACCGCAAAAACACAGCTAATAAGGTGACTAGAAAATGAGTAAAAGGAAATGTCTAAATTGTAGTGGAAGTATATAGATATACAAAAAATATGTACCATACAATTTATATGGAGAATATTTTTTCTATATTATTCTGCAAATCACTACAATGTAAACAAAAACTTTTTTACATACAATGTTTTGCAGATAAGCACCAACTCTTTTTTAATTAAATTAATTTCAAACTAAATTTACACTATGTATACCGAAATCTCGTTTGAAATCGACTTAAATCTAGTTTAAAATTATACCCGTTTACACTGCGAAATTTGACAGCTAAAACTCAATTTCGATTTGCCTTTAAAAACAAGTAAAAAAAGGGCTAAATTCGGCTGTGCCGAATCTTTGAATACCCTCCACCATAGGGGCTAAAGATGGTATACGTATATACTAAATTTTGCATGAACTGTAATATGAATATGTTTTGTCAATTTATGTAACGAACTTTTGTTATTTAGTTTATTAATGTTATTTATTTAGTTTTAGCAATGTTATTTACAGAGGTCTGCTCTGTTAGCGACTTTAACATTGTTGATTTTTACGTTAACTTAGTTATCAGAGTAACACACATATAGCTCTTCTCATAGTATGTAAGACAATAAATGTAATCGAACAATAAGAAGACTTAATAACATTTTTACTTACTTAACAGAGAAAAAAATATATACAGAAAAATTGTACAAATTTGTATGGAAAATTTAGAGGTACCTTCACATTTTCACTCACAACTTTTGAACCGCTTGACCCATTTTGCTCATTTTAAATACCAAACTGCTCGGGAGGATGTTAAATAATCTGGGTAAAAATAGGCACCCCCGCTTGCGTCTTCGCGTCGTGATCGCCATTTCAACAGACAGACAGACAGACGGACATCGCTAAATCGTCTTAAAATTGCATAAGGATCACGAATATATATACTTTATAGGGTCTTAAACCTATATTTCGACATATTACAAACGGAATGACAAACTGATATATACCCTCACCATATATGGTGGAGGGTATAAAAAATAAGAGAGTAAATTCAGTATTTGAAAAGTCTAAAATAGCCAGTATATGATAAAAACCCGAAAAAATCGTTATCAAATAAAATGTAGTTGATATTAGCAGTTTTTTTTAACTTTTGTCAAAATGTAAATTTTACACAAATTATACACTTGTCTATAAAAATAAGCTTATTTTACGAGCAATCGTGGGACAAGTTCATTTGGACTAATTCAGAATTTAGCTGTGTCTATGCGGCTAGCTACCAACGTTGGTTAATGTCACTCCCATTCATCATTAATCTTTGGTTTATAAGGGGATTTTCCCCTACATCTGGCAGCACTGGATGTATTTTATGAGAACTATAGAGACGGTATTTAACAATAACAGAAGTGCCATATTTGTGATGAACTTAACCCTCAAAATGTCCAATCAAATTTAAAAAAAAAAAAAAATTTTATAAATTTTCGTTTTGTTTTTATACTGAATTCAAAGAGCTACAATTTAAAGTCACTTTTACAAGGTAACCTTTTGATTTAGTTAGTGTTTTCAGTATTCATTTAACATTTTGCGTTTTTTTTTAAATGTGCATGTATTGGTTTCGTGCTAATAATGCGGGGTAGAAGCTTGCCAACATTCTGGCATGTTACGCCAGCATAATTGTTTTCGTGTGTGATAGATAGCTCTTTCACTCTAATGTTACGTTTCCACTTGCGTGTTTTGAACAAATCATGTTGTTTGTTTTGACGAAAAAAAATATATATGGGAAAACATGTACAAAACAGTGTTTTGTTTAAAAACACATGCAAAGCACGTTCAGTGGAAATGTAGCCAAACACATTTTCTTTGTTTTTTTTTGATTTTTTTTAAACATGTTTGGCTCTGGAGTGCAGATTTGTTTTCACCCTACAGTTACATTGCTGTGTTCATAGCTTAACATGACAAGCATCACATCTCAAATTGTCAACAAATTTAAAAAATATAGCCGTGTTTATGCGGCAAGCTATCAGAGGTGTCTTACGTAATTTTTATATAAATTTGACTTAAAGTTTCGTTTACATTGCACTCAAATTCGTAAAAATGAGATTTCGGCACAAATCTCATAAAAAACTCGAGATTTCCTATACAAATAGAAATCACGTCAATGGACGAGATTTTTGGAAAATTTAATTGAAATACCACGAACCAACACTGCGTCTGGGACAATCTGGAATGTTTTTAAGAAAATACCAGGCTTAAAGCCTGTGTTAATTCATTTATTTTATAATATATTCTAATTTTTTTTTTAATAAATATCTCTTTAATATGGCCAATTGATGCATATTGCAATTGCAACTCTTTTTCAAGAGGAATGCATTTTTTAAAATATGTATCAGCTTTCCCAAATATTGTCAATTTTGAATAGAGAAATTGAAATTTTGGTCCAGACATTCTCAAACTTTTAATAAACAGCTTCTTTGACATTAGAGGAACGTCTTTCTCCAAAAAAAAAAAACAGCCAAGACGAATATATAATACATGATTTGTAATGAAAAATGAAAACAAATTATTTTTTGTACCTAAGTGCACCCATTCCATCCTGTTTTGTAATATTTGCGAATAATAAATTTGCATTTGTTTTTGAATAAGAACATTAACTAATGATGGGAAATTTTTTTCCGCAGGTATTCTATTTCAGATTGTGTTGTCATAGCACTAGATGTATAATACATTAATAAAAATTTACTTTATTTAAAATATTCATATTTCTGATTACTTTTATTAATTTTCTCAGTTTCCACCAATTTTTATTAAAAAATTGTTTACAAAAATCAGCTGTTTATATCACTCCTAGATTACGAAGAAGATTTTAAAAGCGAAATGTCGATACAGCGGTCAAAAAAAGTATTCGACAAACTGCTTGTTTTTCATAATAATGCAAAATATGTTAAAAAAATTCTACAAAATGAATAATATAAAAATGCAGATTATTAGCTTAAAGTGTTATCTCTTTATTTATGAAACAAAAATACAACAAAAAAACAATATTCTGGAAAAAAGAATACAAAAACATGTAATATTTCAACGCAAAAAAAGTATTCGACAATGTTGCTCTGGTTGTGATTAACGGGAAAATATTGATTCAAAATAAATAATTATTTATTTGCCCTTCCTTTTTGTTTTATAACGGCTTTTAAATGCTTTGGCATTGATTCAACAAGATCTAAAATATAGTTTTGGTAAATTTTTTGCCACTCTTCTAGAAGGATTGCTTTAAGCTGGTTTTTGTTCCTGAAATTTCTTTTCCTTATATTTTGCTCTAAGCAGGCCCATAGGTATTCGATGGGGTTTAAGTCTGGGGACTGTGCAGGTGGTTTAATCACGTTTGGACAGTTATACAACATCCACAACCTTGTATTTAGGGCCATATGTTTTGGATCATTATCCTGATAATATTGAAAATCATTTGCAACACCCAAAATTTCGGCACTTGGCTTAAGATTTTCCTTGAGTAGGTTTCTGTAGTACTGATGGTCCATTATTCCATCAATGAAAACTAAATTACCCACGCCTGAAGCCCCCATGCATCCCCAGACCATAACACCGGCACCACCGTGCTTTACAGTGGGCACCATATTTCGCTCCTCCAACTCGGTATTAGGCTTTCTATACACCAGAACCTTACCATCACATCCAAATAGGTTGAATTTAGACTCATCAGCAAAAATAGTCTTCATCCAAAACTCCTTAGGCTTAGTCACATGCGCTTTTGCGAAGTCAACTCGAGCTTTTCTGTTCTTTTTTGAGATATGCGTCTTTTTCCTAGCTGATCTTGCGTGATAATCGTTACAGTGTATAACATTACGCACGGTCTGAGGTGTAACATTGATATTAAGATCATTTTCTAGCTGTTTTGTTAGAACTGTAGCGTTGATCTTAGGATTTTTTTTATTTCACGCAAGATCCACCTTTCGTTTACTTCATTAAGTTTTTTTGGACGCCCACTTCTTTGCACATTTTCAATACTTTTAGTTTTTTTATATTTATCTATGATGTAGTGAATAGTTGTTCTAGGTCTTCCAACAATTTCTGATATTTCTTGTTCCGTTATTCCATTTTAAAAATGTGTAATTATTATTTCTTTAACATCTAAAGAAATCTCTGCACCCTTTCGACCCATGTTAACAAATAATTCAATAAATGATATTAAGACTTAAAAAAATATTAGTAATAATGAAAGACATCAATATAAATTTCAAAGAAACGGTGCTTTTCCCGTTAATCACAACCACAGCAACGTTGTCGAATACTTTTTTTGCGTTGAAATATTACATGTTTTTGTTTTTGTATTTTTTTTCCAGAATATTGTTTTTTGTTGTATTTTTTGTTTCATAAATAAAGAGATAACACTTTAAGCTAATAATTTGCATTTTTATATTTTTCATTTTGTAGGATTTTTTTAACATATTTTTCATGATTATGAAAAACAAGCAGTTTGTCGAATACTTTTTTTGACCGCTGTATTTAATGCCAGGTGTAATTGCAACTTAAGAGCTAAACTAGAAACACTTGTTCAAAATAAAGATTACTTCAATTGAACTAGTTCGTTCGCGACACAACTCTACTTATAAAATGTTGGTCACATATTGGTAAACAACAAATTTCAAGCAAAAATGAATGAAAAAAATCAATAAAATATAAAAATAAACCTTAAGCTACATAGAGTCATATAAAATCCATATAAATTAAATAAAAAATCCATATATATTAAATAAAAAAATCTATTTAAATTTATTAAAAAAGTCGATGCCAATAAAAACTGCAAGTTGAGCAGAAAACCATCGAGGAACCACGTACCAACAAAACAGCTTGTGATAAAAATAGCAATATTGGCAAAAGCCACGAAGGCAGCTATATAATTAAATAAACGAAAAGAAAATACTTATTGTTGTACTTAAATAAATCGAATATAATGAAGACACGTATAACTAATAGATTAAAGCTATTAACCTTTTTATGGATTATTGCGATAAGCATCAGTGGGGCATACGCTGCAGCGCCAGATGACTCGAATGATAATTTGCAAGTTATTTATGCCGTCAATGCTGGTAGCAAAGATCATACTGATGAAAATAGTATACATTATATAGCGGATCCTCTTAAAGTAGGAATTGATTCAGATTTTGGTAAAAATTTGCTAATTATAGCTGGGGTACCAGAACAAGATGAGATTTTATATCGTACGGAACGTTATCATACCTCTACATTTGGTTATGATTTACCATTGCAGGGGGATGGAGATTATGCTTTAGTATTGAAATTTTGTGAAGTTTATTTTAATGAAGAAAAGAAGAAGGTAGGCGAAATAAATTTTTACTGAATATTAAAACAAATTTTCCAAAATGAGAATTCTTCTGAAACTTTTAACATCTAATTTTGTCTATTTTTTAGATCTTTGATGTTGTTTTAAATCGTAAACATGAAGTTGTTAGCAATTTGGATATCTTTGCTCGAGTGGGACGTGGTGTTGCCCATGATGAATATGTATACTTTACAGTATCACGTGGAAAATTGCATTATAAAGATGAAGTATCCGATGTACGCAATAATATTTTGCGTTTGGAGTTTATCAAAGGATCCTATGATAATCCAAAAATTAATGCATTTGTATTATTCAAAGGAGATGTAGATAAAATAACCAAATTTAAATATGTTGTAAAAAAAGAACCAGAAATAAATGATTTAAAAGAGCCAGCGATTACTGAAAGAATTCCAACGCCAACAACAAAAAAGTCACAAACTGCCAGCACACCGGAAGAGAAAAAACCTTTTATTCCCGATCCCATAGATGATGATGATGATAATCTAATTGTGGACGATGAAGATGATTTATTATTTACTGACACTCGTAAAAATAGTAAAACAAGTGGTCCACGACAACCCAATCCTTATACCATGGATGATTCTATGGTTTTAATGCCGGTCTTTATAGCTATTGGTTGTTTTATACCTTTACTTTTTTGTTTGTGTAAATTATGAGCTAATTAAGTTATTCCATTCGTGGTAACTTAGCTTTAGAGTAATCAAATGAAGTTTTCCTTTATTTTAAGCTGTGACCTATTTTGCTGTTTTGTGTTTTTCGTTACTAGAGCAACGCACAATTATTTTTTTATATTGTTTTTGTTTTTTTTTCTAATTTATTGACTAAACGGGCTTGTATTTTTTTAATTTAAAAAAAGAAGAATGATCTTTCCTAAATACTTAGCATTTAATAATTTTTTTTATAAACTTGAATGTTCCTTATTAGTTTTTTCTAATAAATTTAATAGATATTATTTAATTTATGAAAGCACATTTTTTAAAATGCACTTTTTTATAAGATTTTTTTTAAATAATAGCGTCTTTTTTTTTTCTTTTTGAAAAATTGATTACAAAATTGTATTAAAATTTAGCTAAATAAATTAAAGATGTAAAGTTGAACAAAAACGTGGAGTTTAAAGTTTTTATTTTTTGTAGAATTTCAAAATAATCCAAAGGCGCCCAGGCAGGGACAATTAATGCATATATACTTACTTTTCAATCTATGGTACAAAATAGTTGTCCCAACTTTAATTAATTTTAAACTGTCGCTTTACAATTTATTCAATATTCAATTTGAATTTTACTATATTTTAAAAATGATAAAACAATGAAAAATGTTTAAAATATAAATTTGAAAAATTATTATAAACCGAGACTATGAGGCCACCATTTGTTTTCTGCCCGCACACTGGGCACTGCATAAAACAATATCGGCATATATTAGACGATCACGACTAAATACCAAATTTTTAACATTTTCAAATGTGGCCATAGCAGCACGTTCCAATACTGAATCACCATAACACAATTTACCACAAGCACACTTTGGTGCTTCTGATAATATATCAACTAATATCCAGGGCAAAGAAGCAGCCGTGTAAGGCAATTTATATTGACTCACTAAACGTGATGCCAACAACCACAGAGGTGTAGGGGTATGAAGGTTTTGTACTGATGACGTAGAAATGGAGGCGGCAGTATTTTCAAATTTATGATCTAAATCATATTCTTTTTGTGGTTGAAAATTATTACCCCATACATCTAACATTTCCAAACGATTATTGTTGAAGGCGGCAGGTAATGATTCCAATTGATTAGACGACACGTGTAAATAACGCAAGTTACGCATGCGTCTTATACCAAATGGTATACGTTTTAATTGATTATTATTTATTTTCAAAGTGACCAGATTTTCTAGTTTTATAAGTGGCGGTGGAAAATATTCCAATTTATTTGCTGATATATCCAGCTCTCGTAATGACTCTTGAAGATTTTTACCCTTAGCCAACCATTGCCAGGAATTTTTATCTCCTAAATTGTTATCGTTCAAATGTAATTCAGCCAATTGTAAACGGCCCATTTCGTTGGGTATCTAAAAAGGATATTTAAATAAAAATGTCTCAGGATATGAACTTTACAAAAATTTAGCAGAATCTCAAAACTTTTCTAAACGAAATTTTACATAGAAAGTCTGAAATTTTTTCTATACAAAAATTTTAGAATCTCAGAATATTTTTATGCGCAAAAAATGTCAAAAGATCAAAAAAAAAAATATATTGTCTAAGAATCTGAATATAAAAAATAAAGTTTCAGAATTTCCAAAATTTTCTTGACAAAATAGTTTTCTTCGATATTCTTGATTTAAATTTTCGTTTAAAATGAGCTTAAAATCTTTTTTAAAAAAAATTTATTATAATTATTTATTATTGGGATAAATAAATAATTATAATAAATTTTTTATAAAAAATATCTTCAAGCTTATTATTATAAACGAAAATCTAAAAAAAATACTCTCAGAGAATTTTTCCATAGATAAACAGTCTCAAATTTCTAATTACTTTCTTTAAAAATTGTTTCAAAATCTGTTTATTTTTCTATAGAAAAATAGTCTCAGGATCTAAACATTTTTTTATTAAAAAAGAGTCTCAGAAAAATGGTATCAGAATTTTAGAATATTTATATAGAAAATAGTCTCAGCAGCTCATAATATTCCCATAGAAAAATATTCTTTGAATCTGATAATTTTTCTATAGAAAAATAAATACAGAATCTGAAAGTTTTTCTAAGAATTGTTCTGTGGTAAAATTGTATTAGGAGTCTGAGAACTTTTCTAAAGAAAAATAGTCTTAGAATCTAAGATTTGTCTATAGAAAAAAAATTAGAATTCTAAAATTTTGATTTATAATACTACTAGTCTTGGAATTTTTTTTATAGAAAAAAGTATTAGAATTTGATTTTTTTTTTATAAAACAGTAATAATTGCGGATTTTTTTCATATAAAAATAGTATCACGATCTAAAAATTTTTCCTACATAAAAATGGTTGCAAGTTTCAGAGTTTTGCTATAGAAAATAGCAAATTATTTTTCTATAGAAAAAAATATTTTTGAAATTTAAAAACTTTTCTGTATAAAATGGTGTGAGAATCTGAGAATTTTTCTATATAAATATATTCTCAGAATCTGAGAATTTTTTTTAAAAAAATTCTGAATCTTAAAATTTTTCTATAGAAATATAGTCTTGGAATATAAAAATATTAAATAAAAACATTTTTTCAGAATTTGACAATTTTTATTTACAAAAAACATCTCAGATATAGTAATTTTTCCGTGTTCTAACATAATATTTCTATAGAAAAAATTTCACCCACTCTATAGATTTGCCGATGTTTAAAAACTGAAATTGAAAAACTTTCTTTAAAAACAAAATTACCAAATTTCTTACAAATTATCTGTACAAAAATGTTTTAAAATCAAAAAAAATGTTCTTGCAAAAATATCGCGTTGTCTGAAATTTTGTTTAAAAAAGTCTTAGATTCTGAGTATTATTTTACAAAAAATTAATAAATTCTAAATAAAATTTACCTTCTCTATGGTATTTGAACTCAAATTTAATATGGTTAAATTTCGTAAGGAGCAAACTTCAAATGTTACCTTACACAGCTGTATACCAGATATTGTTAGAGATTTTAATGAGCGTGGAAACCCTTTAGTGGGATAATCACCACGATTTAGCACTGTCATTTTAGTTTGTGGTTGTGATTTTTGTGGTATAGCAGTGGCAGCTGCAATATTCATACGTAAATTAATTGAATCTTTACCCTCCAAACCTAATTTGAGTGTCTGTAGGAAACCTTTTAATTGTATGGGATCACATTTAATCATTAAATTCTCAGTTGGTTGTTTAAAACTTATAGTGGCTTTTCCGTCATTTAGAAATTTGGTAAACATTTTCTCGATATTATTTTTCACCTTGTAACGTTGACCGGTTTTATTTTGTGGTGTAAAATGTATAATTTCCAATTCTTTATTACGGTTGCCACTGCTATCCTTGGCTGAGGTATTGAAACCCACGGCCAAAGTGGCTTTAACCATTTTTGGAGCTTTGTTCGTCTGTGTTTGACGGTTTAGTACTTGTGTTTCACAAAGTATTTTCATTTTCTTGTTGTTTTTGTATAAGTGTCTTACATTTATTGCTTTATTTATAAGTATTTTAAAACAGAGTTTCTTTATATTTCTCTTTCAACAAAAGTAGTTTTAATAATAATGCAATAATTTCTTTATAAAATCCGCCTTTTCTGTTATTTTTTGTTGTTTTCTTTTAAGAAATGTCAAACATTTTTTGTTGTTTTCTCCCATCCTTTCTTTATCTTGACACTTGCATTTACTCAAGACCAACATCCAGGGATGGAAAACATGGTACAATTGTACTTTTTTTGGTACATTTTTACCTTGGTTGGTACCGTGGTACTACCGCGGCTCATTTAGTACAATTTGAAATTTTTTCAAATTTTCAATTTATAACTTGATACAACATTACATAAAGTCGACTTTTTTAAAAGCAACTTTATACTAAAAACCTGTTTTTATTTATTTAGCTATAGTACTATAGTAAAAAATAAAGTCAGTTTTAAGTTGAACCGGATCTAAATTGGTGTCACATCAAATGTACCAAATGTTTTCATACACATTGTAGTAAAATATTCGGAAGTGGCAACATTGAACAGCTGATTTTTTAAATTACCTCTCAAAAAAAAAAAAAAAAAAAAATAAGAAAAAAGTGTATTATTGTTAAAAAGATATTAAATGCCTTTAAATTTTTTAACAACAAATTCTGAAAAGGTTAAATTGCTGTGGAGGCAAACACAGATATTTATAAAAATTAGAGTAAAATTTTACAAAGTTTTGTGGTTAACGATAAATTTTGTTTCACCTAGAGTATTCAAAAACCGAAACCGAAAACCGGTCAACCGGTTTCTTTTTTTTTTAAAACCGATCGGTTTCGAATATTTTGTAAATTCGAAGAAAACCGAAAACCGTTCTTTTTTGTTCGGTTAACCGGTTTTTTTAATTACATCACCAACTGGGTTACTTGGTCTCTTTTATAATCGTTTGGTTATGAAGATTTAGATGTAAGTCCGATATATTCCGATGAAGACTTAACTTTGGATATTCCAAATTCAAAAATTTTAATTTCTGATCTAAATAACACAATAAACAGTATTCAAAATCCTAAAAAAGAGACTGTACAAAATCATTATATGATGATTTCATATATCTTGATAAATGCGACAAAAGAACTGAAAAGTTGGAAAATTTATATAATTGTCTTTTGACAATGTACAACATCTACTATTAGTGAAAGAGTATTTTCCACTTCTAGCTTTATCAAAGCAAACAAAAAAATATTATTATTATTTCTAAAATATTATTTTAGATGTGAAAAATAGATTTTCTTTTTACATATTTAAAATTTAATATTGAAAAAACTTATTTAATGCCAAACGTTTTAAACCTCCAAATTACTAACGTACCTAATTTTACCAATTTACAAACTTAATAATCTCTATTCATTTGATATGAATATAGTTTTATAATATTAGTTTTTAAGATATTATATTAAAAAATATTAAAACCAATAAATATAATGTTGAAATGAAATACAATAAAAAAATATTATAAAATATTTTTTTTTTCAATGAATGTATTTTTTTATTTTTATTACTTTATATATTAAATTTCTTTTTTTTTGTTTGTAATTAATACAATTAACAAATTATATAAGCTTTTTATTCAAATTAAAAAAAAAACCGAAAAAACCGGTGCAAAAACCGAAACCGGTTTTTTTAAAATTCTATTTTTCGAAGAAAACCGAAACCGGTTTTTCCACAAGGCCGGTTTTTTGAATACTTTAGTTTCACCCCGTCAATTTAAATTTTTTTAAGTCTTTTTAGTGTCTAAGCAAATTTGACTCAATACGATAAAATTGTTAAAAAAAGCTGAACAAATTTTGGTACCGTAGGGATCGAAAAAGTACAATTTGTTTGTCTGGTTGGTACAATAACAGAAAACATATTTTCCATCCCTGCCAACAGCTGTTATTTTTCAATGATTCTTCAACTGTAAACAATAAAAAATTTGCAGTTGTCCCAAAACTTAACAGTGGTTACTGTGTAATGTGAAAATTAACAAAAAAAAATTGCTCTGTCAAATATTTTTTAAAAAACTAAATAATGGAAAAACATTGCTAAAATAAAAATACGTTCAAATCGTTAAATATCAGTAAAATCCCAGATTGTTCCCTTACATTTTGTTTCCTGTATGTTCCTGTGAAATTAAAACACATTGTCAAGTGTTTCAATTTCCCTCGTTTTCCCTTTGTTTGTATTTAAATTCCACTCGCTTTCCGCTCTATTACATTTCTTTCCCCTAGTTTACTGTTTCAATTCCACGTTGTAATTGATTTAAATTCATGCAAATGTTCCATTCTATTGCGTTCTTTAAAATTCAGGTTTATAACCTAAACGGTTAGGCCAGGCCATTAAAGTCTTATTATACCACGTTCCTGGTGAAAATTCCAAAAGTATCTTATCACTTCAGGGAATTAATATTTGAAATTTTAGGTTTCTAGCAAAAGACGTTTAAATTAGGGGAAGTTCTATTTGTCCCTTATCGTAGGAATTTTTTTAAAATTTCTGTGAGTCAGTCAGTAATGTTATTCCTTTACATATATATGCATGTAAAAGATAGATTTCTATACTTTCATATGTAAATAATTCATAATTTATACTAAATTTTATATACTATCCATTTAATATCATTGTATTTGTCACATTCCGGTTGTCTTATGACCACATTATGATTTTTGCGGAAATATGTCAGAAACAAATCAACCAGAAGTTGAAACATAAACATACAGAGGTACACATATACACATACAAATGTTTACATAAATGAATTCATAAACATTTGTGTGGGTGGGTGTGTGTAAATGTGGGTGTATCTATATAATGTCATATGTTGTACATAAAACCCACATTGAAAGTCAACAAGATTTTACTTTTGTCACGATTTCTTGTTGTTTTTATTAAAAAAAAAAATTCAGTAAAAAGGACAAAAAGCAAAGGATTTTAAAACGAGAAATTTTTATATATATGTAAATTTATTTTTGCTTTTTTCCTTGGAAATTTATTTTATTTTAAATTGTTTTATTTTTATTTTAATTTTTATTTTTTAAGAAAGACACAATTACAATAAACTTAAAATTCCAGTTTTTCACAAGGAAAATAATACTGTTGTATATTAAATTTGCCTGAAAAGAAATTGTACAAAATTTCGACGTAAAATATCATTATCGGGAAAAATCATTTTTTTTCAAGTGAAATTGGAAAAGCCTACTGTGCTGGGTACCGATTCTAAATGGTTTTATCAAAGCGATGAAAAATAACTCTTCACTCATTTAAAAACAATAATAAAAAACGACAGCTTTTATTACTTCGCAGTGAAAAAACTATTCGTTTAGAAACGGTTACAAATTTTTGAGTATCGTATTATCTTCCAGTCAATGCTTAGAAGATATAATTCTATTTTGTATGAATTTCCCAAAATCCTTAAGTTCGATTTACTTTTTACTCATATGAATTTCCTTTTAAACATTCCCGAGAATTCATTCGAATTCAATTAATTTATCTCATTAGATTTTACAAATCATTGAATTCAATAATTATTCCTAATGAGTTAATTCCTAATGAGTTAATTCCTAATTATAATTAGGAATTAACTCATTAGGAATTCATTCGATTTCTTACTCATTTGATTTACAAAGTGGGATTTCAATCAATGATGCATTCATTCGTTTTTCGGTTGTTGGGAATTCAATCGAATTTTACTCAATTGATTTACAAATTTGGAATTTATTGTTCGTTCGATTTTTTTTATCATGTGATTGAGTAATTTAGGAATGACATTCGATTGTCTTCATTCAATTTAAAATCTATATATATATATAAAATTGTTGCAGGTGTGTTGTGACTTTATAACTCACGAACGGTCAAACCGAATTCGATTAAATTTTTATGGTCGTGTAGTTGGTTTATCTAAAGTTTTCACGCAATCGGTCGACGCGTTCGTGAGTTATGACTTTTCTTGTCAACTTGCGATTTTTTCCATAAAAAAAAACAACAACAAATATGTAGGCGCCCATGAGCGTGTGCGGTATGTATACTGTGTGCTGACTTCATACACACGGTAAATACACGTTGTACCGCATACATGCATAAACATTGACAGCTGTCAGTGAGTGATAATTATAAGGTTCTTTTTCATCGAACTCACGGATCGAAAAACAAAATGAACCAATGAATTTGATTCAATGTTAATATTCATGCGTAGCGAAGCACGCCGGGATCCGCTGGTAAATTATAAAATTAACAATTATGTTGTTTTATTACAGTAAATTTAAAGATATCTTACAAATCACATAAAAGAAACAAAAAGCAATTATTAAGTTTACAGTTGTAAATCTTTAATTTGTAAAAATAAATCGTCAAAAGTGTAAAAATGGTCAAATTTAGAAACAAAAATTGTGAAAATTTACAAAAATTTAAAATTAAAAGAAATCGCTAAGATTAGAAAAAAAATTGCTCAAATTAAAGAAATCGTTCATATTTATAAATTAAATGCCAACACTGAAAAGAGCTAAAATTGGAAATAATCTTTCAAAGAAAAAGGGATCAATTAGAAAAAAACTCATAATTAAAAAATCGCCAAAATTAAAAAAAAAATTTAAAAATAAACAAAAATATAAAAAATTAAATATTGAAAAATATGCCCTCTCTTTCTACAATGAAGAGTTATCGAGATGAACACAATATAAAAATCTAGCCAAGTTACTCCAAACTTGAGACCTCTGGTGCAAAAAATTTTTCTTAAGGGCATTTTGTTTTCAAGATATTAAAATTTTATCTAAGCTGTTCAAATCGATTATTTTTTTGTTAATTTTGGCGATTTTTTTTTACTTTTGAAATATTAACGTTTTTTAATTTTTGTGTTTTTTTTTTAATTCTAGTGTTTTTTCAGTATTGACGACGTTTTTTAATTTTTGCGATTTTTTTACATTAAGCTTTTTTGAATTTCGGTTTTTAATTTTTTAATTTTGGCCTTTTTAAATTTAAGTGTTTTTCCAATTTGGCGAGTTTTACAATTTTAGCAAATTTTTAAATTTTAACGACTTTTTTGCGATTTTGGCAGTTTTAAATTTAGGAAATTATTTTCAATTTAAGCATTTTTTCAGTTTTTATTCTTATTTTTCAAAATCTTTAAATTTGGCAATTTTTTCCAATTTCGGCGATTTTTTGTAATCTTAGCGATTTTATTGATTTTTTTTTAATTTTTAATATTTTTTTATCATTGGTTTTCTTCTATTTGTAAAAAATTTAATTTTGGAACGATTTTTAAATTTTTTCGACTTCGTCGATTAAGCAATTTTTTTAGTTTTATTTTGAGGAATCTTTAATTTTAGAAATTGGTTCAAATTTTGGTGATTTTTATAATTTTACCGATTTTTTCGATTTTGTTGATTTTATAATTTTTTTTTAATATTTTTCTTCTTGTATTTGTTAAAAATTCTAATTTTTGCGATTTTTGTAAATTTAGCGTTTTTTTTAATTTTTTTTTGTTTTTGTTAAAGCAATTTTTTTAGTTTTTCAATTTTATTTTTAGGAATCCTTAATTTTTTAATTGGTTCCAATTTTGGCGTTTTTGTATTTGTAAAAAATCAAATTTTGGCGATTTTTGTAATTTTAGCGATTTTTCGATTTTGTTGATTTTTTTACATTTTTTTTTTTAAATATGTATTGGTTTTCTTGTATTTGTAAAAAAATCTTAAATTTCCCTTTAATTAAAACTAATAACGTAGTTATTTATTATCTAAATTTAAAAATCAAATGAATAAAGTTCCACAAAATTCCCAAATTTCAAATTTATAAATATAAACGATTGAATTCCCAACGATTAAAAAAAATTATGAAAAAATTGTTTGATACCAACTTAGAATTCAATCCCATTCAAAAATTGTAGTTTGAAGATAAAATCATCCCTTAGTCCATCAGAATTGAAAATCGAATTAAGGATTGAATTATTTAGAAGCTCTTCTAATATTGCAAAAACTTCAAAGAAATTTTAATTTAAAAACCAAAATTTGATTGCAAATGGATATTTTATGGGACTACAAGTATTTAAATAAATCGATGTGTGTACTGAACACTTATGTATTGCATGCCGACTTATTAATAGCAACTGACAACTTGATTGTTTATATGCCTGTTTACGTCTTATTTATACAACCCGGCAACCCTGATATAAACATAAGTATATAAAACATATAAAAGCATATGGAAAATATTTAAAAAACTTCTAATATTATGAAATTAAACGATCACATTGATGCCCTAAATTTATTGCAATAATTTTGGTACAATACACTCAAAAAAGTACAATACACTCAAAAAAGTTTGTTTGGTAGAGTCTACTTACTGATAATGACAGTTAAACCAAAGCTTATACTGTTAAGAGGTATTTACTTTTCATTTTCATAATAACGGTAGTTGGTTACCACAGCCACTTTAAGCCCGATATTAAAATTTAAAAATTGCGATTCGATTGAAGGCATGTTTCTTTTTGTATTACCGGATTTTTTAAAATTGAAATCATAAACCAGTGCTGTTCATTTGATGGGACAATTGTCCCCTGGTCAACTCACATGTATTCTTACGCTCTTGCTTTTAGTCGTCACTGAAACAGCGACGAGTGAACATGTGTAGCGGATGTATGCTGATTTTTTTTCAATGCACTGAAAAAAATTAATAGCAATGTACGAAAAATATTTTGTGATACTACAAGATCTATAAAAATCTTTAATAGACTTAATAAAAAAACCCATTTTTTTAAATAAAAGTTGAAATGTTTTGAAAAATTCGAGTCCGATCGTTCATTCATTTATTCCGATCAAATGTATTTCTTTTTCGTTCCGAAAATTGCATTTTTTTTAACAGAATAACATAAGAAATCCAACATATTAAATAGAGTATTCAAAAACCGAAACCGAAAACCGGTCAACCAGTTTCTTTATTTTTAAAAACCGATCGGTTTCGAATATTTTGTAAATTCGAAGAAAGCCGAAAACCGGTCTTTTTTGTTCGGTTAACCGGTTTTTTTAATTACATCACCAAGTGGGTTACTTGGTCTCTTTTATTTTTTCCGAAGACTTATAATCGTTTGTTTGGTTATGAAGATTTAGATGTAAGTCTGATAGATTCCGATGAAGACTTAACTTTGGATATTCCAAATTCAAATAGTTTAATTTCTGATCTAAATAACACAACAAACAGTATTCAAAATCCTAAAAAAAACTGTACAAAATCATTCATCATTATATGATGATTCATATATCTTGATAAATGCGACAAAAGAACTAAAAAGTTGGAAAATTTATATAATTGTTTCTTGACTATTTGTCCAACATCTACTATTAGTGAAAGAGTATTTTCCACTTCTAGCATAATCAAAACAAAAAGATCGTCTTAAAACGAAACATTTAAATTGCATATTATTTCCAAAATATTATTTTAGAAGTGAAAAATAGATTTTCTTTTTACATATTTAAAATGTAAAATTAAAAAAAACTTATTTAATGCCAAACGTTTTAAACGTTCAAATTACTAACGTACCTAATTTTACCCAATTTACAAACATAATGATCTCTATTCATTTGATATGAATATAGTTTTATAATATTAATATTTAAGATATTATATTAAAAAATATTAAAACCAATAAATGAAATGTTGAAATGAAATACAATAAAAAAATTATTTTTTTTTTTTCAAAGAATGTATTTTTTTATTTTTATTATTTTATATATTAAATTTCTGTTTTTTTTTACATAATTAACAAATTATATAAGCTTTTTATTCAAATTAAAAAAAAAACCGAAAAAACCGGTTGACCGGTTTTTTCTCCAAAAACCGAAACCGGTTTTTTTAAAATTCTATTTTTCGAAGAAAACCGAAACCGGTTTTTTCAAAAGGCCGGTTTTTTGAATACTCTAATATTAAAGATATTTTATTAATGTGTATATACATATAATGAAATATTTAATATTGATTAAAAAAATCTTCAACTTTTTGTTTTCATACAATAAAAAAAGACACCCTAATGTATATATGTATTTCTTTTTTTCCTTTCAAAAATTTAATTTTTGTTTACTTTTTATTTCTTTAAAGCTGTTTTACACAAAACATTAACAGTTTCATATTTTCAATAAAAAATAAATTCATACAGATACTAACACTGCTATTAACTTATTGAACATTTCTTACAGTGCAATTCTCATTTTCTCACAAACACAACTAGATTTTTATTTTTGAACAGCACTGTCATAAACTGAAGATGACCTTTGATTAGTCTGAAACTTCCCAATTAGTTTTTTCTTTTATATCCTCTCTTCGAAATCAATCAATTCTCATTCCTTGATCCACTTTTTATTAGTGAAATCATATCAAGTGCTATGTTTATATTTATACCATCTTATGTAGAGTAGCAAAAGAAAAAAAGTTGAAAATTTATTTATAAAATAAAATCTGAAAATCGAAAAGTAGACAATACAATCCCACATGATTTTAAAAATAAAAAGGGTGTCCTTTACATATACATGTGCATATCGTCAGCTTATTATTGGTTTGATTGTGAGAAAAACGATAAAGAAGGTTTACATTAATTTTTCTTCAAGTCTACATCATAAATATTCTTTTCTAATTTTCACCATTAATTGTGGTACATATTTTGAACAAAAATATAAACTTTCATATCTTTATATAGAATAACACATTTTTTTAAGATTTTACGAAAAAAAATTAAATTTTGTTTTTTGCTGCATATCAATTTTTGTTTTAATTAGATTTTCTTTGCTGCACATTAATACTATTATGTGCGCCTTAAAGCAGTTTAATATTTTGTTTTGGTCTACATTCATTATTATGGCAATTTGCTACAATGCTGAAGTATACATCTTGTATGCGAAATTTGCTGCATATGCCAAAACAAAAATGAAATATATTTATGCAGAAAAACAAAGCTCATTAAATGTTAAAACTATGAATGTAGAGCTAAGTCGATGCTGGATATCTTAGATATAATACAAGTTATCCACTAACTGGTTTTGGAGTGAGAAAGTGGATATTTATAAAATATACAAAAAATTCCTAAGGATTTTTTTAAATGTTCTTTGTGTCAAAGCAAAAATAAGCTGACGATATATGAGGCTTTCCAACTGCGGCCCTCGAAGGAATTTCGTGTTTTCATTCGATTTTTTTTTCCAAATATATTTTTATAAAATTCTTAGATTCAAAATTTATTCTTTAATATTTTTATTAAACTCAAAAAAAAAAAAAACATGAACTAAAAATTAATTCAAAATTTCCTTTAAACAAGTTTCAAAATTTTCCTTAATTTAAGTAAAATTTTATTTAAACTCAGAAAAATTTGCTTAAAATTAATAAAAGTTCTTATGTTTGGGTAAAAACGAAACAGTTTATATACTTAGAAATAGTTCATATCTTTCCTGAGTAACATTTCTTGATTTTAGGAAAAAAAAAAAACAAATATATTGAATTAAAATGTATCAGTATTTAAGAAAAAATCTTAGTTCAAAAAATGTGTAACCCAAAATGAGAGAGTACTTGAACTTAATGTGTGTTAATTTTTTTAAAATTTATTTTTAAAGTCTACCACTTTCTAATTTTTAAGAATTGTTTTCTAAAAATTAGTTCAGGCAATTAAAAACAAAAAGTTTTTTGTTATAATAAAAATTTATTTAATTTTAGAAACTGATGAACTATTTCTATGGAAAATTTCCATGCAACTTGGTTCAGATAAATTTTAAAAATGTTTATAACATATTATTTTTTTAAGGTAAAGTTTTCTAATTTGAGATTTTTTTCCTAAAATTTTTCTTAAGAACAAACAAAAAAGAAAAAAAGAAAATTATTTATTTGAAATTGTTTCCGTTTTTGTATTTTTTAATCTACAAAATGTATGTATGTCTATTGATACTTTTTGTGTGAATTTGTTTGTGTGTGTGTTTATGAAATACTTGTAATTTAAATTAAAATAATTTTGTATATTAACAAACAATTTAAATTAAAAAAAATTTAAATTTTTTGAACATTTTTTTTTAAAACAGACACCAAACAAAATTAAAATTTGTAATCACTGTAACGGACACAAATAAACCACAAATTTCCGTTTTAAAATTTCAAACAAATGAAAAAAAAAATAAATAAATAAATAACACTATAAAAATGGGTAAATGATAGAAAATCATTTCGAACAAATGTACAAAAAAGTTAATATAGATATTTAATATAGATCAAGGGTACCCAAGCCTTATGCTCTTGATGCTCATTTGTTTTTGTGGAAACGCTTAGCTATAGGCTGTGTGTTTTAATACACATAAAGCACTCAGCAATAGCAATACGAAATACAAAAACAACTTTGCTTTATTATTTTTTTGTCGTTCTTCACTGTATACACACAAGTGCAAAGCAACAACACTTTCGTATGCTTTGCTGGTCATAGAGGAAGAATAGTATAGAGGATGCAACGCCGTCAGCAGCCAAATAAAATTTTATACAGAATACAAAGGTTCGGAAACTTTGAGAAAACATTTGAAAACATTTGAGTAAACATTGACGACAGCGATCATCAATGTAGATTTTATTTTTGTTTAACGTATGATATGAAATATTTTTTTTTCTTTTTTCTTTGTATGTATTGGGTTTTACAATAAAAAATATTGAATAAAAATTAGTTATTATTTAAATGTATTGGTGTTTATTCTTCCATAAGGAACTTTTAGGCACTCCTGATATAGATATTTTCTTTTAAATGTAACGGAAAACTTTTTTTTATTAAACTGCAAACACCCTGCGGGAAAAGGACCTATCCCAGGACACGTCACATCACCGGTTCATTGTGATAGGGACCGATCACTTTAACATGGGCTTGTCCTAGGGGGGGGGGGTCAATTGCTCTCTGCGACATGTCACTAGACTGGTCTAAAAGGACAAGTCGTGATTTTTAAACCAGTCACGTGATAGGTACTTTAGAAACCGGTGCTCTTTTCACCTATCCCGGGGCAGGTCCAAATTCCCAAGTGACCCCTTTTTTCCCGCAGGGATATTATAATATAGGGTCCGCCATCTAACCTTTTTTTTTTTAACTAGTGCTTATTTCGTGAATGGTAACACTTAGCTCATGTCTGAATTGACAGATAATTAATGGTAATGTTGCAGAATGTCATCTTTTGAATGTCATCTTTTCAGATGAAGCTCATTTTGATCTTGGCGGGTATGTAAACAAGCAAAATTGTCCCATTTGGGGCAAAGAAAACCCGCACGCATACATTGAAAAGCCGATGCACCCAAAACGAGTCACTGTTTGGTGCTGATTTTGGTCCAGAGGCATAATTGGGCCATTTTTCTTCGAAAATGAGCAAGGAGTGGCCGTTAATAGTCAATGGCGATCGTTATCGGGCCATGTTGAACGAATTTTTGTTCACAAAAATTGAAGAGGAGGATATTGGCAACATTTGGTTTGAACAGGACGGCGCTACGTGCCACACATCCGAAGCTACACTCGATGTTTTGCGCCCTGTTTTTGAAGATCGCATTATCAGCCGCAGAGCTGATGTCGTTTGGCCACCTCGGAGCTGTGACACCGTTGGACTATTATTTGTGAGGTGCCGTCAAAGATAAGTGTTACGCCGACAAGCCAGAGACAATTGACGCTTTAAAGGACAATATTCGTGAAGCCATTGGTGAAATACAGCTGCACACAATCGATAATGTGCTTAAAAATTGGACCGATTGTGTAGGCTACTGCATGGCCAGCCGATACAGCCATTTGAATAAAATTATTTTCCATTATTAACCGGAAGGATTGTACTTTCAAATAAAAAAAGAAATTTGAGATAATATTCAGTAGTTTTTTTTATAGCATTTTCAAAAAAAAAAAGTTATTTGGCGGACCCTATAAATACTGTAAGTTTGTTTTTGTTTTTAGCTTACCAGTTGGTATGGAAAGCCGCATATGTGTGTTTGATATTTTCAAATATTTTTGGGACAAGGTTCTATTTATTTTCTTTCCTTTCTTTATTTTCCTTTTTTTTCAACTCAGTCCCATTTGACTAACAGTAGTTATCATAACAAAAATAATCTACTTGACAAAAAACTGTACAAATATTCTTTTATAAACTTGATTATGAAAATTTTATTGCGATGGTCGAAAAAATAGTAAAAAAAATGAAATGAAATTATTGAAATACTCAAGAGTATCCCCTTCAAAATAAATGAATTTAAAATACATATGTATAGAAAAAAACCTTTCCTCTATATGGGAATGTAAATAGTAGTAAACTGACAGTTTTTAGAATAGGGATAATTTTTTTTCAAATTTCGAGCTTATAGCATATATTATATAGAAAAATAAAATATTTTAAAATCAAGCAGAGACAATATTAAAATACAACAAAAACATAATCTAAAATGCTGACATATTAATTTCAAATAAGGCCACATATGATTATATAAAAACTTTTGTACTCGGGATGGGGGGAATTTCCCGTAAACTAATAAAATTTTCTTCACAAAGTGAATAAAAATTTTCCTATATTTAATGAAAAAATTTTCATAATTTTTATGAAACTGGTTTTAATGAAAATTCATCACTAAAGGTTTGAACTTTTCAATAAATAAACTAAAAATTCTATACAAAATTTCATGCAACGTTTTAATGGACGAGTTCTAGTGAAACTTTATTAATTTAATGCAGTTAATTTTTAACATCATTTTCGACAAAAAAAGTTTGTTGTAAATTAAAATTTCACATCCTTATTGAAATTTCGCAGAATGTTAACTTATGAAATCAAATATATTTGAATTGTCTGTAAGTTATGTACTATATGATCATTTAAAGTTTTGAGTGTATTTTGTTATACAAATACATTTACAAAACACTAAAAAATGTAGAGAGCTTTGTAAAATCTGGATAAATAATAATGTGGTTTTATAACTACACTCACAATATACTTTCCGTTAACGACTGTAGTGTATTTAAAAAGTAATATGTAGAGTTTGTTTTTAAATGAAGAATCAATTGAAATTCATAGAAATATATTTTTTAACTATTTGAATCAGTCATTCAAAAAACAAACTATAAAAATTTACAGACATTCAGTAGGAGCTGATATTTTCTGTTAAATCGAAAATTTTATGTTTTATGTTTTTAAAAATAGAAATTTTTATGATTTCTTATTGTGTTTTTACCAAAATAGTTTGTTTATATATAAAATTATTTCAATAAAAATTACAAAAAATTATTCAAATATAGATACACACATAGATAATCAAAATATATACATCTGTGTGTGTTTTGGATTTTTAAAATTACATATAAATACAAAAAATTTTCAATCTGAAAAACAAACCACAAAAATTATTTTTTCTACGTTTTGTCAGTTAAAAATTGATGGTTATTTTAAACGTCTTTTGATTGCTTTTTCTACTTTTGTCGATTAAACAATGATTGAAAATAAACAACAAAATGGGCTGAATATGATGAAAAATCAGTAGTCCCCTTTTTAATTGTATTTTCGATTAATTTAATATGAATTTTAGAATATTTTTAACAAAATAATATTTTTGAGTGTAACTTAATCAAAAAATTTTATCAGTAGAAACTAATGAAAATGATAGTTAAAAAGGAGACAAAAGTATATACACGGTGGCGCAAAAGTAATCCTCCTATTAGAAAATGCTATAAATTTTGCGATTAGCCCCTACTGTCAGTTCTGTTTTGACATTTGTGTAGTAAACACATGCGAAATACACGTTAATAAACAATGTTACGCTACACTGCTCCAGAACGCGGAATATTGGTGACTATTTATTTGAGCAATAATGAAGATGATTTTTCATCAAAAATAATCATGAGTGATGAGGCCCATTTCCATCTTAGCGGGTACGTAAATAAGCAAAATTTACGCTTTTGGGGCACTGAAAATCCGCGTGTAACCCACGAAGAGCCATTACACCCGCTCAAAGTCACTGTATGGTGTGCTGTTTTCGCTGGAGGAGTCATCGGACCTTTTTTCTTCGAAGACGTCGCGGGCCAAACGGTTACTGTGAATGGTGAGCGCTACAGAGCAATGATCAACGAGTTCTTTTTGCCGCAACTTGATGAATTGGGATTGGAAAACATGTGGTTCCAACAGGACGGTGCAACGCCACACACTGCACGTGCCACAACCGATATGCTGAAGGATGCATTTCCCGGGCGCCTAATCTCCCGTTTTGGCGATTTGCACTGGCCAGCAAGATCGCCTGATTTGACCGCTCCAGACTTCTTTTTGTAGGGCTTTTTGAAGTCGCGGGTTTATGTCAACAAGCCTCAGACTCTTGCAGCTCTTAAAGACAATATCCGTCGAGAATGTGAGGACCTATCGCCGAAAGTTTTGGCCAAAGTGATGGAAAATGCCATAAAAAGGGCTCAAATGTCAATCAACTGTGGCGGCGGCCACTTACATGACATCATATTCTCGACTTGATGTAAAAAAAAATTAAAAGACCAAATAAAAATAATCCACAAGAAGAATCAAAGTTTTTAATTTTTTTTAAATTACAGCCAAAAAACATCGGAAGGTTATTTTTGCGCCACCCTGTATTACTGAAAGTAACTAAAAATGTAGTTATTTTTAAATGTTAAAAAATAACTACAAATGTAGTTTTTTTAACTGTTAAAAAAATAACTAAAAATGTAGTTATTTTTAACTGTTAAAAATATTTAAAAATGTAGTCATTTTTAGATGTTCAAAAATAACTAATAAGTGCGGTAAAAATAACTGACATTGTAGTAAAAATTATTATTTATTAAAAAAATTTTGCATCTACTGCCAAAATTGCCAGAAACTTCTATTTTTACAGTTAATGCTTTTGACATAAAAATACAATTTATATATTTTTTTAAATGTATATTGAACCATTTTTTTTCTTTCGACTACAAAAAAGTGTAACTACTTCAAAAAGTGTAATTACTTAATAAATAAAGTTTGATCAATAAATAAAAATTGATCAATAAAATTTGATCAACAATAACAAACACAAAATACACAAGAATTTAAAAAATATCAATGAAATTTTTTTCTTTAAAAATTAACTTTTTACTGGAAAATATTATATTACAATATAAAAAAATAACTGCTTTAAACAACTGTTAAAAAATAATGTTACAAAATACACTACTTCGATTTTATTGTTATACCCTTCACCGCAGGTGGAAGGGTATATATAAGTTTGTCATTCCATTTGTAATTTCTACAATATTGATCTTAAATTTTATATTAATAATTAAATAATCCATAAATAGGCTAAAAAATCAACATTTTTATAAAAACCCTCTGATACAAACAAAATACAAACGTTTTTATACCCTTCACCACAGGTGGGTTCGAATCCCGGTCAATTCACTTTTTTTGTATTTTTTTTTTATTTTCTTAAGATTTTTTTTTTGTTTATTTTTTGTTTTTTTTTTAACATTTAATAATTAATTTAAATAAAATTTTATATTAATAATTAAATAATCCATAAATAGGCTAAAAACATCAAAATTTTTATAAAAACCCTCTGATACAAACAAAAAACAAACGGTTTTATTTATATTTTTTGCTCCGATTTAAAAGAATTTATAAAAAGATTTTTAAACCATTTTATTTCTCACACATTAAGAAAATTGTATACATAATTTACCTGTGAGTGCAACTATTTTAGGTCATAATTTATAATAATTTAAAAAAAAAAATTATAAACTATTTTCCTTGCTGGAAAACTCGGAAAAATCGGTTCAGATACAAAAAAGTTATGCTCAAAACATAAATTTTTTTTAAATACCTATTTTCTGGAACCATAAATCTTCCCGAGTCCAAGTTTTATCACCAAACTAAATGGTTAATTTCCTATTAAAGGCGTCCGTATATGAATCTGTCCATTCTATATATGTCCATATATAAACTTCAGTTTTTTCCCAACCATGGTGAAGGGTATATAAGATTCGGCATAGCCGAATTTAGCCGCTCTTACTTGTTTTTTTTTAATAACTGTCAAAACAATTGTTTTGTATTTTGCCCTTAAAAACTTACAGTTAGTTTTTAAGAGCAGTTAAAATCAACAACTATTAATTACTACATAAACATGTCCTGTATTAACTAACAAACTTTTCTGAGTGTAATTTTTCTATCCAAAGTAACATAAGTACAAATATATGACCACTATTCATATATTAAATGATTATATTTGATATTGGTTGCATGTACCAGACACTCAACTATTACTACTAATCTACTACTTGATAATCTGTTGAAGGATTTGATTACTTAATTTTAGCACTAAGTCAACATGTTGAGGTAGCGCTGTCCCATTTTGGATGCGTAAAATTGTATGCTACTTGTGATTAAGTATTGACACATCAGTTTCCTTTCTATTAATTATTATTTAAAGAATGACAAGTAAATGCTAAAATATAATTATTATTATTTATATTTATATTTATATTTAAAAACAAAAGTATCATCGTTTACCAGATTAACTCAATTGTAGCGCTAATGGGTTTTCTAGTAAACCTGTCCTTTGTAAATACATAAATATGTAGGGCTAGTGTGTGTTTATTAGGGTGGATCGATTGGAAAACTTTGTGTATTTTTGATTACATTAGATATCAATTATGGCGCTCATATTTAAAATTTTTCTAACAATTAGGTTTTTTTTTTTAAATAAAATTTAATAGTAAAGCTAAATCAGAACTAATCTGTTGGTTTCCGATTTTTAATTTGAAATTTTTTTACCAAAGTAAATTTATAAAAACCACACATTTGTTTCTGATTTTCCAATAAAGTACTGAATCCTCAAAATAAATTTTGATTTATCGTCAACTTTCCAAAAACGTTTAAGATCTATTTTCAAATTATTATGTAATAAATACAAAATATATAATAAATATAAAATATATGTGACCTTCTCCGAGAAAAGGGACCTAGTGTCTGAAAATTAAGTTTTGAGAAAAACGCATTTAAAGCTTCATAACGCATTATCACTGTGAACAAACCTTCAGTTGGGAAATGCGAATTGGTACGGTTTGTTATAATTGGGTGCCGAATTTGGTGACGTCATGCCTATGTGGTGACGCATTTTTTTCGCTTTTAGTGTGACTATCTGTTCGCTCTCAGCAAAGGGTTGATGTGCGTATACTAATACGTTTTGTACGTTTTTATGGGGTAAATAAATTTTTATCAGAAATCTAACTCACTTCATCTTATTCTACACCCTTTTAGGTACCAGAATCCAAACCCGTGTTTTGACACACTAGGTCCCTTTTCTCGGAGAAGGTCACATATAATAAATATAAAATATATAATAACTATGAAATATATAATAAAAAATAATATCAGTTTACAACTTTTAACACTTTGTCATTATGGAAAATGAATCAAAATGTCAAGTCGCTCCACCCTAATATACATATTTAGTATCTTTCTAAAAAGTTAAGTGATACCACTTGACAAATAAAAGTTTCTTAACTTTGTTTACAATAAATGGTATATGTATTATAATAACTTTCACATACACATGCTAAGAAAAAGTAGACAACCATTGAAATAAACTTCTTTCTCTAAGGATAAAGGAGATGAAAACTTTTGGTAGTTAAATGATGAAAATTATATTCTTTACTTTTTTTTTATAAAAATATATAAGCATTAGATTATTTTTACATTACAAAATAATTATTATATTTAATATGTTGTTTAAATTAGTTACATCAAAAAAAAAATACTAGCATTTAGATAAATTAATTTATTTGGAGGAGAAATTTAAATAAAAGTGCCGCCTAAGACACATTTTACCGCAATTTTTCCATGAAATTAAGAAACAAATTTGATTAAAAATTTGGTAAAAATTCCTTAATTATAGAAAAATTTTATTATTGAGAACTTAATTTTTATTAGAATTAGTTCATATATCATCTTAAACTTTATTGTTACTTAGAAAATGTATCCTTGGTTTTAAGAAAAATTTAATTTTATTTAAGTTCATTAGATAATTTTTTTTACTAAAAACTAGGATTTAACTTCCTTAAAATAAGAAAATATTTTCCAACATCAAGTTAAATATCACTTCTTTTAAGTACAAATTATCCTTAAATTTGATTAAAGTTTTCTAAAATGTGATTGCGAAACAACCTCTTGCTAACAAAATTTTAAAATATATTTTAAACTATTTTAAGTTCAATATTTAAGACTGTTAAGATTAGAGATGGGCACGTAAGCGATTTTTGACTCACGAACCAAAAATTGCAAACATGCACGATAATTATTTTTAATGGATACTTTAATTTGTTTCCTTTAATAATATTTTTTCTTTTAAATTAAGAAAATTAACTAGTTTGTTTTTAATCTATTTTTTTTTTTTTTGGATAAAAATATTGAAAATTTTAAAAAATCATTTCTAAATACAGTTTTTAAGTCTATCACTTTCTATTTTTTTAAGTACTGTTTTCTATAAATTCGTTCCGGAATTTAAATACAAAAAGTAATAAATTTTTTTCTATGTAATAATAAAAATTTATATGGTTTTAGAAACTGATGAACTATTTCTAGGGAAAATTTTCATGCAAAATAGTTCAGATAAATTTTAAAAATTATAAAAAAATATTATTTTTTTCAAGTAAAACTTTTCTAATTTTTGAGAAATAATAACCTTTTGGTTAAGGTTTTTTTCCTAAAAATTTCATCAGAAAAATTAAAAAGAAACTTGAGTAAAATTTTTTTAGTTTTTGTAAGAAAACGTTTAACTATTTTCAAATTTTTTTTTCCAAAAAAAAAAAATTAAAAACAAACTAGTTAATTTTCCCAATTTTAAAGGAAAGTTTTTAGGAAACAAATTAAAGTATACAATAAAAAAATTATCGTGCATGATTGTATTTTTTGTTTCGTAATCTTGCGTGAGTCAAAAATCGTTTACGTGCCCATCTCTAATCTTAACAGTATCAAATATTAAACTTAAAATAGCTTAAAATATATTTTAAATTTTGTTAGCAAAAGGTAAAAAAATTCGAATTTGCGCTTGTATGTACTAATTTTATTTGCTGACTACAATACAAAATATAGCAAGCACATTTTATTCATTACGGCATAATGGCTTTCCTATAATTGACGTTGCGCCTATTAAACTTTATATTTATCGAATGCAATAAAACTATTTTTTATTAACTTAATATACGCCAATCAGAGTTTAAGCTAAAAATGCCATAAAATAAAGTTATGACATATTTCCATTTTCCAATAATTTCCTTAAATTAATTAATTTAAGAAGACAAAGGACCCCAGTGTTCCTCAGCCATAGATGCTGTGTGTCACTTAGTGCCGTATATAACTTAGGCCGTTGATTAACAACGAAAATGATTTGACTTTGTCACAATTTATTACGTTTCGGGATATCCTGCATTACATTTTTTTTAATTTGTTTACCTTTTTGTTAATGAAATTTAATTTAATACATCAGTTTACAATAATTTAATTTAAAGACAAAAATGTATAGCAAAAAGCTTGTTAAGAGCAGTGTCCTCACAAAGCGGAAGTCCTCCGAAAGTGGGAAATTACTTACACAATGAGTGTAAAGTACTTTAAAATATTTGCTAAAATATATTGCCTATACCATAGAAACGGTTTCATATTTATTAAAATTTTTTATCAAATTTAAGATAACTTTTACTTAAAATAAGTGCAATTTAACTTGATGTTGGAAAATATTTTCATATATTTAGGAAGTTAAGCCCTAGCTTTTAGTAAAAAAATTACCAAATGAACTTAAATAATATAAAAATTTTCTTAAAACAAAGGAAACATTTCCTAATTAACAGTAAAATTTTAGATCATGTATCAACGAATTAGGAGAAAATTTTATTGTTTTCTAATAAAAATTTAGATCTCAATAGTAAAATTTTTCTATCATTTAGAAATTTTTACCAAATTTTTACCAAATTTTAAGTAAAATTTGTTTTTTAATTTTAAGGAATATTTTATTAAATATTCGTAAAAAGTGCCTTTGGCACCGTTTTCATTTTAATTTGTTCTCCTTATAAGTTAAATTTTCTAAATTATAGTTCATATTTTTGTTTTTTGTTTGTTTCTAACAGAAATTTTTAAGAAAAAAATCGTATAATATTTCTCAAAAATTAGAACACTTTAACCTAAAAAAAATAATATTTTATTAAGATATTTACTGAACTAAGTTGCTTGAAAATTTTCCCTAAAAATAGTTCATCAGTTTCTAAAATTAAATAAATTTTTATTATTACATAGGAAAAAATTTATTACTTTTTGTTTTTAATCGCCTGAACTAATTTTTAGAAAACAACTCTTAAAAATTAGAAACTGGTAGACTAAAAAACTGAATTTAAAAATGGCTTTCTAAAATTAGTTAATTTTACTACTCACGAAAAAAATTTACGCAGATTAAGTTCAAATACTTTCTCATTTTTCAGTTAGGCACATTTTTTTAACTAAATGTAAGTTAATTATGTAGTAATTTTTTTTTTTTTGAACTAAACTTACTTTTATTATATTTAAGTATGCAAATTTCTTAAAACTAATATGTTTTTTTTTTTAAATTGATATATACTTGTTTTTTCCTGAAATCAAGAAATATTACATAAGAAAGGTATGAACTATTTCATTTTAAGAAATTTTTTTTTTAAGTTTAAATAAAATTTTACTTAAATTAAGGAAAATTTTTAAACTATTTTAAAAGAAATTTTGGATCAATTTTTAGTTTATGTCTTTTTTTTTTGAGTGTAGAAATAACTTTTAGTTTACAAATTGCATAATTATTACCACTTTTTTGAACTGAAAGCATTTTGTTCACATTAACTAAAGCAGATTAAACAAAAATACCTTTAATTTGGAGTAACCAATACCTAACGATTTTTTTTTAATAAAACAAAATATATGCTTTCATTTTAAATATCAGTTATTATCAGAAATTTTCTTATACAGTTATTTGCAATTAAATATCCTTTAAAAATATTTGTTTAACACATTTTGTTAAAATCAAAATATTACACCTTAAAACGTGTTGTTTACCAAATTATTTACTTTCAAAACAATCCAAATTCCATATTATCAACGAAAGCGTTCCATTTTAGATTTAAGTGCTTTTGGTGTGTGTGCGTGTGTGCCTGGTATTTTCTTTTGGCCGGATTAGTAATTGATAAGGTATATGTATAACATTTCAAGGTAAATTGGCTGATAATGTCTGCTCAACTTCTTTTGAAAATACTTTGTAGAATTTCGTATTCAAGAAATATAAATTGACACGCAAACGAGGGATGAATATTAAATTGTTTTATGCATATTTGCAGAGTTGCATTTATTCGAAGACATCTTAACGAAAAAAAGGAAATCTTTAGGAATTTTCATTAGGTATTTGAATAAAATACTTATGAGTGTGTGTTTCCACTGATAAGATTTGTCGCTTTTTTTTCTGTCTCAACCCCACGCCTTGGTGTTGTGGTTTTGTTTTGGGGGAAAATAAAATGTGACGCTGATGCACGCAAATTGGGGATAAATAAAAAATAATTTTCCAGAGGTATGGGGGAATCAAAAAGCATTTTCATAATCTCTTTGTAAAAGGAAAGAACACCACCGGCTAACAAGGAGGGTTTGTTTGGGGACTCCCTCACATTTTGATAAAATTTGGATATGCCATAGAGGAGATAAATTTAAGAAACTCTCCATAACACAACATATTGGTCCAAGTTGATATATTGGGGGTAAAGTTGTTCGAATCATTTTTATTTTAAAATCTTTTATATATCATTACTGGACTTCACTGACTACAACTTCAAAGTAACTTTCATATGATATACTTAAAAAAGTTTGTAAGTTAAAATAACTGAAAATATCATTTAAAAGAAATGATATTTCATTTAAAAATCGGTCTACTTAATTCTCATTTAAATTAAATGCCATTTGTTATTTATTTTTAAATGTTGATTAATCAACTGACACATCCGTAAGAAACAAATGATATAATCAGTTAAAATAAATGTCAAAATTTTACCTACTAATCCTTAAGAAATAAATGTTTTTTTCATTTATTTGAAATTATTTCCGTTTTTGTATTTTTTTAATATACTCGTACAATACAAAATGTATGTATGCATATGAAGCTATAAACACTTTTTGTGTGAATGTATTTGTGTATGTATGTTTGTTTATGAAGTTCTTGTAATTTGTATTGAAAAATTTTGTATATATACAACCAATTTAAATAAAAAAACAAATTGAAATTCTTTTAAAATTTTTTTTTTGAAACAGACAGCAAACAAAATTTAAATTTGTAATAACTGTTACGGACACAAATAAACCACAAGTTACCGTTTTGTGGGAAATTTTTTATTAAATTTCAAACAAATGAAAAAAATAAATGAAACTGAAAAAAATCGGTAAATGATAGTAAATTATTTCGAATAAATGTATAAAACAGTTAATATAGATACTTCTTTGAAAAATAAATGTATTTTCCTTTATTTTTAAATGGAACATAAAACTTTTTTATTAAACTACAAACAGTAAACTACATAATATTCTGAGTGTACCCAATTTGTATGTTATTGTATTTCTTTAGAACTAAAAAAAAATGAAATAAAAATAGTGTAATTTTTGACCTAACTTTTTCAATCTTAAATGCGAGATTGGGTCGTTAAAAAGGTGTACATTCTTAGTTTTTCAGTCCCCTTTTATTCATCAAATCGGTCAGGCTCCCCAAGGATACCTTCCTTGTAAGTATATATGTATCTTATGAGTCTTATTGTATTTGGTTAATGTTAAGGTTTCTGTTGCTTTTAACAAATTTTTAATGTTCAGTTAACATCAAACTAATATTGGTTGCATGAATGATTGCAGATTTGTAAAGAATGAATTCTTTGAAAATCGGACAAAATTTATTTATATTTTGAAATGCAGTGGGAATTTTTCAAATTTACTAAGTTTAAAGAATCATCAGTATTTTGGTTAAAAAATCTGATTTTTATATGGTTTTAATAAAATTCTTTTAATTCATTTACTTCCTTAACTATTAGAAGTAAAGCAACAAAGTCTTTAATTTGGAGACACAAATATATTTAACTTTAATTTTCAAATAAAATTTTTAATTAATCTTTTTAGTCAATTATTTTATTAACGATAAGAGCCAGAGAAAAATGGACTACAGTGTGAAATCATCAATATTTTCTATTAAAATGAGATATTTGTATAATTTTTTAAAAAAACTTAAATTGCAGTGTGCAACAGATTTTGGGTCCCCGCAGTTAGTCTCAATGATTCCTATGTCATCGGACAAGAGGCAGCATACAATATCGTACAAAATAGCTTAGCATCTGCATCCAAAATCTCAAATTGACAGAGAGGACAAACGGCAACCTATTCTATTAAGCATCCTCTACAAAAATGTTAAGAAAATTTATTTTCAGCGGAGAATCTTCAGAAAAAGTATTAAAATAGGAACACAGTGCTGCTTTTTTCTTGAATTATCAAGTTAAATCTATTGTGTTGGTGGTTTAAAGTGTTTGTTCAGGGAAATTCAAAGATATCTCAGACTTTTTTGAAGAATCAGGCCTATGAATATTGCGGTTTTTGGAAGGAATCTGAGCAATGTTTTTGGAAGGAATCTGAGCAATGTGGTCACACTTATTCAGTGAAAGTTTATTGGAACCAGGGTTGGCAGGAAATACTACTAAAATACCGTTATCGATTCAAAACCCTTTAACTGACTATCGTTACTGAAATAACTAAAAAAATATTTATTCTTAAAATACCGATACCGAAATAACTGAAAAAATCCCTAAATCCCTAAAATACCGTTACCGAAATAACTGACATAATCGTTATCCTTAAAATAACGTTACCGAAATATTAGAAAATACCGTTACCCTAACCGATAACCGCATTTTTTTCGGTTACCATCCATGATTGGAACAAAATATACGTTTTAAACGTTTTTTGTTTAAGATCTGTCTATTTCGAAGGCTTTATTTTTAAAATATATACAAAGGGTGAAAAAGCTTCAGATATGAGAATTTTTGAATTTTTTCTAACAGAACATGTAGAATAGATTTGGTTGGAAATCGATTTCAAAGAAATTTTCTTGACAGAATTCCTACAGAGTTAATATATGTACATTAATTACATTACTTAGAATTTTTTAAGGAATTAGAACAAAAAATTAAAAATTGTATTGTCTATTTCATTTGCTTTGAGTTGGTTAAAAAAGTTATCTGATCCTAAAGAATCTTCTTTACTAGAATTTAAAAGAATTTTTATTATATTTTAGTTAATGTGTTTTTTAAGCTTTTCTTGCTATATTCTTAGCCAAAGTTAAAGAAATTGGAAAGATTTTAGAAATAATAACAGAAAAAACCATATATTAATTTGAACCGGTTAATCGTCCTATTTTAACTGATTATTCTGATTTAATAATTATTTATTTCGACATCAACCGAAATATAGGCGATTAAATGAGAAATTCGTTAATATAACACAATTAAACGAAAAACGTAGGCAAAGAAAGTCACCATTGCTTTTTTAGAATTTAAAATTTTTTTTTAATTTAAAATTTTTTTATACGTTTTTAATAAATTAGATTTTGTATTGTTGGATACAATCTGATACAATTCGATCTGATAATTTTCGGAAAATTTTGGATCTTACTTAATGCCTTAATATATAATTTGATCGGCCTTTTTTCGGATCAATTTAGATCATTTTAAGTCCCCAAATATATTGTTAGATCTTATTAGATCTGCCATTTTTGGATCACTATAAATCCTTCTTAATCCGCAAATATATTGCTGGATGTAATATGATCTGGCATTTTTCGGATCAAATAAGATCAGCTAGATATTACAGCAGATATTATTGCGGGTTTGTTATTCAACAAAATTTTTAATTTGGAGGAATTTGAGAGATAATTTTTGTGTACACTCAAAAAAAAAAAAACAAGACATAAACTAAAAATTAATTCAAAATTTCCTTAAAATCTTTTAAAAATTTTTCTCAATTTAAGTAAAATTTTATTAAAACTTGGAAAAATTTTCTTAAAATAAATAAAAATGCATATATTTGGGTAAAACCAAAATAGTTTATATACTCAGAAATAGTTCATACCTTTATTAAGTAATTTTTCTTGATTTTAGGAAAAAAACAAGTATAGTAAATAAAAATTTATCAACTTTGGAGAAAAACATCTCAGTTTTAAGAAATTTGCATACTTCTCAGCAAAACCACACATTACCAAATAATGGGTAAAGTAATGTATAGCCATAGGAGCCGATGGATTACTTTACACCTTACTTCATTGATGAATTTTACAGGCGATGAGTCTCAAAGTAATGTATATACAAATTACTTTAGGGGTGATAATGTAAGGGATTACTTATATGGTTACGAGAATGGAAAAAGTAATGTGTCTAAAAATAGATTTTTAAAAAATAGGAATTTTTATTAAAAAAAAAATTATTACAAATATTTCATTTAAAATATTTGTAATTAAAAATAATGTGATCAAGATGGGAATCGAACCAGAGAAATCTGGTTGCCAGCCAATAACTCTACCCACTGATTGCTTTAAACTTAAATAAATTGTTGCGCTTCGTTTTTTCGCTAGTGTTATCAAAACAAACATACATTACCCTTTTGCTTACAAAAAAACACGAAGTAATGTATCTAAAAATAAATTTGCAAAAATATTTCAATTATTACTTTACATTTATAAATCATTTATTACGTAATCAATAATGAGTAACTTATTACTTTATGCTTGCAAATAACGAAAAAGGTAACGATTTATCATTACAAAGTAACGCATGAGAATATCGCACCCATTACCAAAGTTTTGCTGGCTCAGATAACTTTTAAAAATAAAATATTTGTTTTTTTTTTCAAGAAAAAGTTTTCTAATTTTTGTTCCTTAGCCATAGATGCCGTGTGTCACTTAGGGCGTCCCTTTTTGTAGTTTTCTCAAGCAGAACCTTTAATTAACTACGAAAAGGATCTGACTTTGTCATAATTAAAAATTTTAATAAAATATTTGTTTTTTTTTTCAAGAAAAAGTTTTCTAATTTTTGTTCCTTAGCCATAGATGCCGTGTGTCACTTAGGGTGTCCCTTTTTGTAGTTTTCTCAAGCAGAACCTTTAATTAACTACGAAAAGGATCTGACTTTGTCATAATTAAAAATTTTAATAAAATATTTGTTTATTTTTTTTTTCAAGAAAAAGTTTTCTAATTTTTGTTCCTTAGCCATATATGCCGTGTGTCACTTAGGGCGTCCCTTTTTGTAGTTTTCTCAAGCAGAACCTTTAATTAACTACGAAAAGGATCTGACTTTGTCATAATTTATTACGTTTGAGGATATCCTGCAGTATATTTTTTCAATTTGTTTACCTTTTTGCTTATGAAATTTAATTTTTCTAAATTCTAGGTCATTTTTTTTGAGTGTATGTTTTTAAATTCTATTCAATCTTAAAACTTGAATTTGAGAATAAATTCTTTTGAAATACTGAATCTTGAAATGAGGTGGGTTGGGGATGAACGAGTGAGTGAGTGGGTGTTTGATTATGGTAAATAGTGGGGGTTTCCTGGGGGCAATGAGCTAGCCAGGCATTTAAGTGCATTTTCCAATTATCATGCACAACATACAAACACACACACACACATACATACACTCTATTCCCCCCACTCAACCCTTAAAATTATCTATAAATTTTATTACGTTTACTTGGATTTGTTCGTTCACAAAGTTAATTTGTTATATTTTTGGGATTTTTTCTTTCTATTTATATATTGTAGATATAAATTCGTAAAGCTTAAAATTCTTTCCTTTTATTTCACTGTAGACGCCCTTACAATTTTTATTATTTTGTTCAGTTTTATACATTTATGGTTTAGCATGATGTGTTGTTTTGATAAAGTGAAACAGCGAAATAAAAATTAAAACATTTTTACGTCATCCTTCTTGTATGGCCTAAAGCTCTAACGTCATTTTAGCTTCGAAATCATTTCATTCATATACTCCCGGCCCTTGTTGCCATTTTGATTAGCCATAAAATTTGTTTTCTCTAATATGCTTTTTTGATTTATTATTATATTTGAGTTTGTTTCGCTGGTAAAATGCATTTTTGATGACAGTTAATGGTTTACGTTAAGTTTTTATATTGTAACATAAAAAAAAGTTTCTGATTTTTTTACGACTTAATATAAATATATATATTTTTTTTTTTCCAAATGATTTCATTACCGCCGGAAAATAGTTAAGTATGTATGTAGTAGTCGTCAGTCTATCAGTCTGTCAGTTATGTTGGGTGGTGGTTTTTGATATCGTGGTCGTCTGCTCATAAATATTTGTTTTTTATTGATTTTGAGTTTATGATTTTGATGATGTTTTAATAGACAAACTTTCCTTAAGAGGACTGTAATTTTTATTTAAAAGGCAATTCTTTGTCATGACCTAGCAGTAGTAAGTACTGCTTATTTTAAAGTTATAATTCAAGTATTCAACTTGCCTTTTGTTTTAAGCAAAATAACTAATTTACTTAAGTTATTACTTTAATTAAAATACTCTCTTTCAAAGTTTGTAAAGAAATTCATTAAAGAGTTTAATAAAGTTAAGACTTCTTTCTATATCGTCACTCGTAGTATACAAAAGTATTGAAAAGAGTAAAAAATCACATCATCACTTTAGCTAATGTACTAAATTGACAAGAGTTGAGATGTTTCTAAAAGCCAGTTTGTTAAAAACTTTTTTTTTTGTTATTAAATTTCAATATGAGTTTAATGGAAAATTTTTTAATAAAGGTGTAAATTAATAAGAACAGCATGTAATCTATTTATAAATTGTAATTAAAATAAATTAATTATGTACATCAAACACTGTAATATACTCAAAATAATTTGTCTGTTACTACACAGAAAATATTAAACATCTTTTATAGAATATTTTTGTAGATACATTTTTTGAAAAATGCATTAACAATAGAATTTGTTAATACAGGGTGGCGCAAAAATAACCTTCCGATGTTTTTTGGCTGTAATTTAAAAAAAAAAATGAAAAACTTTGATTCTTCTTGTGGATTATTTTTATTTGGTCTTTTAATTTTTTTACATCAAGTCGAGAATATGATGTCATGTAAATGGCCGCCGCCACAGTTGATTGTCATTTGAGCCCTTTTTATGGCATTTTCCATCACTTTGGCCAAAACTTCCGGCGATAGGTCCTCACATTCTGAGTCTGAGGCTTGTTGACATAAACCCGCGTCTTCAAAAAGCCCCACAAAAAGAAGTCTGGAGCGGTCAAATCAGGCGATCTTGCTGGCCAGTGCAAATCGCCATAACGGGAGATTAGGCGCCCGGGAAATGCATCCTTCAGCATATCGGTTGTGGCACGTGCAGTGTGTGGCGTTGCACCTTCCTGTTGGAACTACATGTTTTCCAATCCCAATTCATCAAGTTGCGGCAAAAAGAACTCGTTGATCATTGCTCTGTAGCGCTCACCATTCACAGTAACCGTTTGGCCGGCGACGTCTTCGAAGAAAAAAGGTCCGATGACTCCTCCAGCGAAAACAGCACACCATACAGTGACTTTAAGCGGGTGTAATGGCTCTTCGTGGGTTACACGTGGATTTTCAGTGCCCCAGAAGCGTAAATTTTGCTTATTTACGTACCCGCTAAGATGGAAATGGGCCTCATCACTCATGATTATTTTTGATGAAAAATCATCTTCATTATTGCTCAAATAAATAGTCACCAATATTCCGCGTTCTGGAGCAGTGTAGCGTAACATTGTTTATTAACGTGTATTTCGCATGTGTTTACTACACAAATGTCAAAACAGAACTGACATTAGGGGCCAATCGCAAAATTTATAGCATTTTCTGATAGGAGGATTACTTTTGCGCCACCTTGTGGGAAACATTTTTTTTTAAATATTTCTGTAACTTAAATTTTTATTTTCAAAGAATTTTTATACGAAAAACAACAATTTTAAACAACAGCAACAAGTATTTTTAATTACACAAAAAAGCAAAACAAGAACTAGAGTTGGAAAAAAATTCAAATCAAAATGGTGCCAGACACTTTTCCGCCATTTAATAAAATTTTCCTTAAAATTAAGAAACAAATTTTATTCAAAATTTGGTAAAAATTTCTAAATTATAGAAAAATTTTAGTATTTAGAACTAAATTTTTATTAGAAAACAGTAAAATTTCATTTTTAATTTTATTGTTAGTTAGGAAATGTTTCCTTAATCTTAAGAAAAATTTTATTTTTTTAAGGTTTTTAGATAATTTCTTTTTAACTACAGACTAAGACTTAACTCCCTAAATATAAGAAAATATCTTCTAACATTAAGATAAATAGCACTTCTTTTAAGTGAAAATAACCTTTTTTATTATTTTACCATATATTTTAAAGAACTTTACACTCATTGTTTAAGTATTTTCCCACTTTCAAAGGACTTCCGCTTTTCGAGAGAACTACAAAAGGAATGCACTTAGTGATATATGACATCTATGGCTAAGGAACACTGGGGGTCCTTTGTCTTCTTAAATTAACTATTTTCAGGAAATTGTTGCAAAAATTTAAAATATCTCAGTTACATTTCCTGTTATTATTGGAAAATGGAAAAAGGTCCTAAGTTTATTTTATGGAATTTTTAGCTTAAATAATTAATTATTACATAAAAGCGCAAAATCAAATTTTTTACATTTTGCTAACAAAATTTTAAAATATATTAAAAAAATACTTTACTTTAAGTTCAATATTTAAAACTGTTAGATTAGAGATGGACACGTGAGAGATTTTCGTCTTACGCTCACTTACGATCACGTACCAAAAATTACAATCATGCACGATAATTTTTTTAATGGATACTTTAATTTGATTACTGAAATTATATTTTTTTCTTTAAAATTAGCAAAATTTGTTAGTTTGTTACTAATTTATTATGTTTTCTTTTTTTTGTAAAAAAAAAATATTGCAAATAATTTAAACATTTTGCCACAAAAAGTAAATATTTCCTCTATTTAAGAAAAATTTACTAGTTATTTTTTTTTTAAATTTATTTGAAGAAATTTTTAGGAAACAAATCCTAAACCTATGGTTACCATTTCTCAAAAATTAGAAAATTTTTTTTTGAAAAAAAAAAATAATAATATATTAATAAAATTTTTTAAATTTATCTGAACTAAGTTGCATACAAATTTTCCCTAGAAATGGTTCAGCAGTTTCTAAAAAAAAAAATTCTATATTTATCTTCCTTTATTCGATCTTCAATATTAATTAAAACAAAATTTTTTTCCTATGTAATAATAAGAATTTATTTTTTACTATATTATTCCTTAAAATCGAGTTCATGATCTTTTTATAAAAAATAATAATGATTATTTATTATTTCCTTCCAATATTTCGTCTCCACATTGGGTGAATTCTTCATATATAATTTCCCTGAAGAAGTCACCCAATGTGGATACGAAATATTGGAAGGAAATAATAAATAATCATTATTATTTTTTATAAAAACATCATGAACTCGATTTTAAGGAATAATATAGTAAAAAATAAATTCTTATTATTACATAGGAAAAAAATTTTGTTTTTAATTGCCTGAACTAATTTTTAGAAAACAAATTTTCAAAAATAGAAAGTGGTAGACTTAACAAGTAAAAAAAGGCTTGAATTCGGCTGTGCCGAATCTTTGAATACCCTCCACCAATATTCTAAAAAAATGTTTTTGATACAAATAATGTAAAAAACTTTTGCTTTTTTAGATGTGAAAACAAATTTTTTGGTAAAAAAAATTTTTTAAGGGAAAAAAATTTTCTGAAGTAAAAAATATTTGATATGAATACAAAATATTTTTCACTTCTAAGCGACCGGTGAAAAAATATGAGAAAATAAATTATGTACTAGTCGCTACTATGAAATTGTACTAAAGTACGGCAATATGTGTGGAAAATTTAGAGGTATCTCCACATTTTCACTAAAAACCTGAACCGATTTTGCTCATTTTCAAAACCCAATTTGCTCAGGAGGATGTCCAATAATCTGGGTAAAAATAAGCACCCCCGTTGCATCTTCGCATCGTGATCGCCATTTGAACAGGCAGACAGAGGGACATCGCTAAATCGACTTAAAATTTGCCCGAATATATATAGTTTATGGGGTCTTAGACCTATATTTGGACATGTTACAAACTAAATAAAAAACTGATATATACCCTCACCATATTTGGTGGATGGTTTAATAACTGAACTTAGAAATGGCTTTCTAAAATTTAGTTAATTTTACTACTCGCAAAAAAAAAAACTAACATACGTTAAGTACAAGTACTTTCTCATTTTAAGTTAGACACATTTTTTGAACTAAGTGGGAGAAAATTATGTTCTAATTTTTTTTTTTTTGAACTAAACTTAGTTTTATTATATTTTAGTATACAAATTTCTTAAAACTGAGATGTTTTTTTTTTTTTTTAAATTGATAAATTTTTATTTAAAAGACTTGTTTTTTTTTTTTGTTTCTTAAAATCAAAAAATATTACTTATGAAAGCTATGAACTATATCTGAACTATATATCGTTTTTACTCAAATATAGGAATTTTTATTCTATTTAACAAAATTTTTGTAAATTTTAGTAAAATTTTACTAAAATTGAGGAAAATTTTTAAACTTAAAATTTGGATTAATTTTTAGTTCATCTCTTTTTTATGAGTGCTTATTGATCACTGTACCGTTGGTAATTTCAGCGGTCTGAGACAATTCTTTGTTAGTGAATTTTTATATAAAGTACTGAAGCTTTTGTACTGCAAATGCTGGTAAATAAGTGTTCTGCCAGTAATTAATTTTTTATTCCACGGTTGCCCAGTCTTTTGCCAGTACTAGATTTTTTGTATTACAGGCATTTTCTGAAAGGATAACAGACATATGCATAAATATTTTGTTGATTTTTATAACACACTTATAAATCAAATTAACATGCAAAACAACAACAAATTTTCTTTATAAGAATGTTATAAGAACCAACTAAATGTCTATGCATACGGCTGTAACACATTTAAACAAAACAGAGATGCCATACTGCACAATTTTACTAGCTTAATAATGTAATGAATCAAGTTATTTAAGTTCTTTAGGAGATAAATTAAATAAGCTAGAAAATACATATACTCGTATATCGTTAAACAAATTCAAAAATATAACTGGAAATCATATACTGTTTGTATGTACGTATTAGCAAGGACATAAGTGGTACCTTGTTTATATAAAAACTAAAAATATCTAAGAGAAAATTATATTCTAAAAAAAACTTTTAAGTATTCACTTTAAGATTTCACTTAGATAATAAAGTTTAATTTAATATCAAATATCTGGCATCTTCAATTTATATATATATATATATATATATATATATATATATATATATATATATATATATATATATATATATATATATATTTTTTTTTTTTTTGATAATTTTCATTTAAAAATCATTTATGTGTAAAAGGTTACCATAATGTTTACTTTGATGTTAAATTTCTATTTGCCATTTTTTTTTTCATACTATCGTTGTTCACCCTCATGATTTGCAATATCTTCTCCACTGGGTTTTTTTTAACATACATAAAATCCAACCCTCCATACTATACAGTTAAAAACATCATATTTTCCCCTGCCTTTAAAAAATTTAGTATAAAAAAACTTAAGTAAACAATTCCTTATAACAACTGCAACAATTTATTTATTTTTTTTTTTTTTTCAAAAATAGAAAGAAATCTTGTATAAATGTTTTTTTTTTTCGTTTCCTTATACCGATTGACCACAATTCGTTTTCCTAATATTCTTTTAGTTCAAATATTTTGTTTATATATTTTTCTTTCTTTTTATCAATATTTACTTTGATTTCCTCCCTTAGTTAATAATGATGGCAAAGATATAAAAAAAATTAAATTGGCTTTTCTTTAAACAACCTGTAGAGTTTTCAATTTTTTTTTATAAAACATTTGGAAATAGCTTTTCTTGTACTTGTCGTATATTATTTACATTTATTTTTCACTTCACTGCATATTTCTATAATATTCCATTTGTTCGAATATTTATTTTTTAATATTATCTTGTTTTCATAATCTAAATTTCAAATTGATTTGAAAGGTTTTCATTTGTTGTTTTTGATTAGAAGTTTTGGATATAAAAAAATAAGACCTTAAGGCCAAATGATGATTAGAGATTTTAAATATGTACATTATAATTTTTCGTTATGGTAAGAAATTGGAAAAAAAAATACAAATTGTTTAAGGATAGAAGTAACATGGAAGAAAATTTTTTCAAAATTACTTCATTTGAAAAAGCTTTAAGCTGTAGGACCCGAGTAAAATGGAATTAATCAAAAAACAAGTAAAAAATATTGTCAAGGTTAAAAAAGATTTTTTGGTGAAAAAAGTTTTTGAAAGTGAAAATAAGTTTTGTAGCAAAAAAAATTTTAGAGATGAAAAAAATTTTTGGTTGAAAAAAAATTTTTTTTTTTGGTGAAAAAAATTGAGGTGATTATAAAATATAATTTTCCTCCAGAGTCTGGTAAAAAATTATTAAAAAAAGTTTTGAATAAAATTCTTTCCTAATTTTTTTACTGCTGGATCGATTTTGCTCATTTTGAAAAGCCTTCAAATGAATTATGAAAAATTGCACATTTTCTGGATTGTCAACAATTTCACGCATTTTAACAACAGTGATTTGTCATTTAAAATTTCAAAGTAAATGGGGGAAATAAATTATGTATACAAATTTAATATAAGGTGTTTTTTAGAATTTTATATAAATATTCCATAAAAATTTAAGTAGTTATAGACTTGTTTAGAAGTTATAGATACACCTGCTTAACAAGTAAGAATGTATAAAAATGCTACCAAGTCTTGGATATTCTTGGCTTTTCTCTTTTAAATGTAAACAAAAATATTTGCCATAAAAATATTAAAAAAATTTATATCTTTAATTTGATAAAACATAAAAAACAACAAATGCTAACAAATGAATTATGTGTTTTTTAGTAAAGGTAGAGCATGGCGCAAAAATATTATTGCAAATTGTATTTGTTTACAAAAAATTGAGAAAAGTCAGATAAGTAGGCATAGTCGTTTCCGTACAAGTAGTTATAGGTATAGATATAAAATTCGAAAAAAAACAAACCTATGAACACAAAAACTTGATATTAAATTTATCATTGTTAATTATTTTTAAATAAAAGACAAAATCCAGGCATAGACGGAATTAATCAAAAAACAAGTAAAAAATATTGTTTCCTAATTTTTTTTACGGCTGGATCAATTTTGTTTATTTCGAACTGCTCGGGATGATAACGAACAATCTGAGTGAAAATGGGAAACCTCGTTTGCACCATTTTAACCAGCAGACGGATAGACGGGTATTACGTACAAAATTTCAAGTACGGACAAACCACTGGGTACCCATGAAATTAAAAATTTAATTATTGACAGAACACTTATTTAGGACGCTTTACCAGCGTTTGCAAAAAGTGATTTCTAGTTTTACCCAGTTCGAAATTGTCAATGGTGCAAGAAAGCAAGAATAAATGCACTCGTAAAGCATTGATTTTATGTAAAGGTTTTGAGTTCGAGTCCGGCGACAGGCATAAATTTAAAAAATTGGAATTTTTAGTTTTTTCCCCAAAGTATTGGGACATAAATTTAAAAAAAATTTAAAAAACAAAAATAATAGAAAAGAATAATATTTTTTTTATTAAAAAAAATAAATATTGCCGCCTCTGGGTATCGAACTTGCGACCTCAAGATTTCTAGTTTAGCGTTTTGAGGTATTCTTTCATATGATTCTTTACAGGCTAAACACCTTATTTTTGAGAGATATTGTGTCACATTTATTTTCTTGAATAAAAGGAAAAAGGAATTGAATATTTACTCACCATCATTCTTATTTTATTTATTTTTTAAAAATTTAAAAATATTGAATTTAAAAAAATAAAAAACAAAAATTAAAAAAGGAAAAATTTAAAAATTTTTTTCCGCCAGGATTTGAAATAAATAAACTGTAATCAATTCTTAGGATCACTTTTAAAGCAATAATTAAGTGATTTTATTAAGTTCGAAAGACTTGTAAAAAGCTGTAAATTTTTTTGTTTATAGTGCACGATTTGGATTACATTAAAATTTCGTTCAATTTAAAAAAAAAATACACATTTAAAAACAATTTTTAAAATACCTAAAAAATATTTAAGCTGACAAAAAATCATTGATAATTACCACAAATTAAGATTAGAGCTTTAGCTATTAAAAAAGTAATTTATTTGGTCTAAGGAAATGATACTTTTTAAGGACATCGCCGTAACCTGAAAATGAACAGAGGGATTTTTATAAAATTTGACAGAAGGAATGTGCTTAGAATTACTAGCAAACAGTTAAAATTTTAAGAATATATATTAAATTAAAGGTGCGCTTTCGCTCAATTTCGTATTTGCTAGAAAGCAAAATTCGTCATATCTTCTTAACCCTTAACAACCCACAAGTGTCTCGCGGACACATATTTGAATTCCATTGCTCATAAAAGTTAAAGTATTTATTTTTGAGAAACCCCGTTTTACCTATTCTACCTCGATGGTCTTGAGAATAGAAATGCGCAATTAAAATATTTTTAGCATAAATAGTTTATTATTTGTTATCAATAAACGAAAATAGTAGCGCATCAACCCACAAGTGTCCAATAGACATATTAATATATTGTTTGAATCGAGTCGCCCAAGTTTCATACAAGTGACCGCCGTTCTGAAACTGTCTAGTCGGCGTTGAATTATTTGCTTCTTCTTGATTCTCTAAACAGGTTGTTTGTTTACTTTTATAATAAATCAATTAATCGCAGAGCGCAATTTGTCACAATATTAGTTTTTGTAACAGCAAATTTGATTATTTATTGTTAGAAATGGGGAGAAAAAAAATAACACAGGGAGAAATTGAACGTGCCCTTTCTGAAAGTGACAATCAAGATATTTTAAGGTGTAAAATCCCTAGCGATGATGAGGATTTTGCTGTCGACATCTGTTCCGAAAGTGAAAGTGCCGCTAAAGAAGCAGCATCTGAAAGTGAAGATTTACAGTTATGGAGTGAGGAAGATGATGCCCCGCTGCAGGAATACATGTCTGTTCAAACATATAAGGGCAGAGATGGAACAATATGGAAATCTGAACCTGAGAAGCATAGCAGAACTCCTCGGCACAACATCATTCGCGGTGGTATTCATAAGGTGGTGCTCTCACCGGGCAAAGAAATAGTTGATCCGGTAGACAGTTTCAACCTATTTCTTAACGAACAAGTTTTAGAAATTATAGTGAAATATACCAATTCTGAAGCGCATAGAGTCAGTGGAAGCCAACAGACACAATCGAAATGCAGGCATTTATAGGTCTTTTGTTGGCTATAGGAATCAACAAACAGGGAGGTGTTGATTTTAGAGAGTACTGGGATCCACTATTTGGAAATCCGATATTTCGTGCCACAATAGGAAAAAATAGATTTGCGCTTTTACTGAGGTTCCTGAGGTTTGATGATAAAAATACAAGATCTCTCAGAAAGTCAAAAGACAAACTTGCACCTATAAGAGAACTATGGAAATCTGTAAATCGAAACTTAAAAAAGTTTTATTTACCTGGAGAAAATCTCACAATTGATGAGCAGCTAGTACCTTTTCGAGGACGAGTGTCATTCAAACAGTATCTACCCAGCAAACAATTTTTTTGTCTACGATGCATCATAGTAAAAAAATAGACGTTAGCAATAAAAATAAATCTGAAATAAATTTGTACTATAACTCCACCAAGGGGGGTGTTGATACACTTGATCAAATGGTTCATGAGTATACAGTTCGACGCAAAACAAATAGATGGCCTGTTGCATTTTTTCAAAATAAAGTAGATGTTATTGGAATCGCATCACTAGTTATATGGAAAAACTTATATCCCACTTGGAAAAATGATATGAAAAGAAAACTTTTTTTCCGAGAAGTAGCAATTGAGTTGGTAACGCCTCATATACAAAGACGGAACAAGAAAGGGCTAACGAGCTATCACTTAGCAGCCATCAAAGATGTGCTATAATCTGATCCTACCATTGATGAAGGAGCTGGTCAATCATCTGAACCTAATTCAAAACGAAAGAAGCGTTGTCACATTTGCCCCTCAAAAATATCTAGAACTTCCAAACAGTGCTGCGAGAAATGCAAACGGAATGTCTGTTCTGAACACTCTGTAAAAACATTATATGTAATATCTGTTTAAAAATAATTAATTAAGGGTAAATAAACAAAATACCTAAGCAAATAATATCAATAAAACATTTTTTTAATGTATACTGTCTTTGTTTTTCTTTAAGTATCATTAATTTCTTTAATGAGTCCATTGGACACTTCTGGTCAGTTACGTTACAAAACCATACTGGGTTGTTAAGGGTTAAGCAAAGGTATACAAATTTAATTTTGGTTTTCTTGTGGGGCCTTAAATTAATAATAAGCGTTCTCTTCGAAATTTATGGATTTATTGTGCAAAAATTGTTACAAATATATTATTGAAAGTATAGTCCATTGCTGACCACAACTTTCTCCCATCTTTCTGGCAATTTTCGGATACCAGCTCGGAAGAACGACACCTCTTATGAGGCAATTCAATCATCGACACACTTTTAGCATTATTAATACGAAGAGAAATTCTTCGGATACCGACCATTTTTTGTGTCAGTGCGCGGCTCAAACGCATGCGTTGAGTCCGATAGCTTTCCCTCGTAATCGTTTCATTCGGTCTGAGCAGCTCGTAGTAGATCACCAAATGCTATTCTACCAAATACAGAGCATAAGCTTCATGCTATAAATATTCGGCGTTGCGAAGGATTTTGATGCCTGTCTAGTCAAAATCCATGACTTTTTGCGCTTAGGCTTGTCGTATTAGATCCACTTTTCATCGCCAGTCACAATGAGATTTAAGAAACCTTTCCATTTTTGGCGTTCGTAAAGCTGTTCACAAGCGAAAAAATCCCCTTTGGACCTCGCGCGGCTTCAACTCGTATGCCCCCATTTTCCTTGCTTTTGAATCAATCCCATGATGTTTAGGTGTTTGCTGACTGTCGACTTATCCACTCCCAATGATTCTAATAACTCCTGAAGCGTTTGACAATCGTCCACATAAAGAAATAATTCCAATTCTTCGTTTTCAAACTTTTTGACCCGGTTGACCTCAAAATCTGATAGAACATACCCGCTGTAAACTTTCCCTAAACTTCGATAACCCTCGGCCGCACTTTTCTTCATATTAAAGTAATGAAGAAGAACTCCCTACAAAAACACTTTATCTGATACAAAATTCGAAAGGTTCGAGGCAATATTTAGTATTCTTGTTCATGTTTAAACCAAATGATACCAGCTGCCAAAGAGGCTCATTTACAATAAGTTTTAGCGGCAAGACAATGGAAACTGCAATACTAGTGGCGGCCTCTTGTGTGAAATTGTCATTATTAATTTAAGGTCCCAATATTTATATATTGGCAAGAGGAATACTCATATTAGCTTACGAGATTCATTTTAAACCTTTTTTCTGTAGAAGAATTTATTGTTTATTTTTCATGGCGATCACGTGAGTTAAAATGCTTGTGGAGGTCCATAAGTGAGTAGTTCGGAAGTTTGCGTGAGCGAAATTTTTGCATGAGTGTGAGTGAGTCGAATTTTAAAGAAGAATATGTTTTTATCTTTTAATAATAAATAACAGGTTAATTGAAAAGTCCCCGGTCTACCATACTAAAACACATTTTTTTTTTGGGCAAAATTCGTTTTTTTATTCAACTTCCCTTCAAGGGTGACACACTGATTATAGCGACCCTCCAACTTTTCAATACCATTTTTGTAGTACGTTTTGTCCTTTGCTTCAAAATAGGCCTCAGTTTCGGCGACCAGCTCTTAATTCGACGAAAATTTCTTCCCAGCGAACATTATTTTGAGATCTGAGAACAGGAAATAGTCGCCGGGGGCCAGATCTGGGGAATACTGTGGATGCGGAAGCAATTCGAAGCCCAATTCATGGATTTTCGCCATGGTTTTCACTGACTAGTTTTTGGTCAAAAGTGAGCTCGCAAGTGAGCCACTTTGCACAGAGTTTTTTCATACCCAAATATTCGTGAATGATATGATGTACACGTTCAGTTGATATCTTTGGAGTACCTGCTATTTCATTTAATTTCAATTTACGGTCATTCGAAATCATTTTGTGGATTTTTTTGATATTTCGTCCATAAAACCTCTTTTGGGCGTCCAATGCGTTCACCGTCTTCGTGCTCATTTCACCACGTCTAAACTTAGCATACCAATCCTTGATGGTTGATTTTCCTGGGGCAGTCTCCGGAAACTCGTCATCAAGTCAAGTGTTTGCTTCAACTGTTTTTTTCCCTTCAAAAAGCAATATTTTATCAACACGCGAAATTCCTTTTTATACATTTTTTTTTTTCACAATAACAAAAGTTGCTTCACGCAAAATGCTATGATTCACAAATTAATGATCCGAAAGCTGTCAAATTTATACACGTGTGTTAGGGCTAACTAAAAATCATATCGATTAAAGTGTAGTAGCGCCATCTATGTGTCAGGCCGGGGACTTCTCAATTGACCTGTTATATCTCTTATTTTTGCAGATTTGATATTTTTGGGCCTCCAAAATACTTAATATCAAAATTATATATTCATAGCAAGTTTTAGATTTAAATTCACAAATTCATGTAAGTGTGACTTAAATCTGAATTTTACTCACATGGGCGTGAGGATATACTAGAAAAAATAATGTTCATAAGTGATTGTGTGGGACTGAAATTTTTCTCTTGTGAAGGCAAATTAGTGGGAGTCATAATTCACCCATCACTAATGTAGGGTATAACTGTAATTGTATCCAAAAATATCTATATATAAATCATAAACTGTACAACATAATTTTAAATAACAAATTACTTGACATTCATAATGTCGAAATATTAACACATGACACAAACATGTTCCCATGAAGTCAGTACGATATACATCCAGTACAGCTCCTTAAAAATCATAAATACAATTTTAAATAAAATCATAAACAACCAAAACAAAAAAAAAAGGAAATGTATGTTTACGATGTCATAAGCAACTGAAGTAATGCCTACATTATTTTGGAGAGAAATGAATTGAAGTACTTTACGAATTTATATTAGGAAGTACCTTTATTTAAATATTGAGGTGTCCCAACATACAAATTAATAAAACCAATAGTATTGAAGGAAAACCTTGAATATTTTTCGATTAGCTTTTATCATATTAAAAGGATGCACCTTTACGGGACACCCTATTACACACATTTCACGCGTGTATATATTTAGTATATTTGGATATATAAAATTATGATGCATACAAGACTTTTTCATGTCACTTGGCACAAGTGATTTTTTTGCGTTTTTTTGTTTTTCATACATTTTTTCAGAGAGTTAATGACATAAACAGCTGTCAGTTAAGCGTTGAGCCATGCAAAAAATTAAATGATGGAAATATCTACATGTTCTATTGGAAGTTGTGTATAAAAGTACAGAATTCTTGTTATAAAAAAAAGCCTTCAAACAAATTATGAAAAATTGCACATTTTCAACAATTTCACGCATTTTAACAACTGTGATTTGTCACTTAAAATTGCAAAGTAAATGGGGGAAATAAATTATACAAATTTAATATAAGGTGTTTTTATTGGAATTTTATATAAATATTCCATGTAAATTTAAGTAGTTATAGATATAGCTGCTTAAAAAGTAAGAATTTATCAAAATGCTACCAAGTCTTGGCAATTCTTGGCTTTTCTCTTTTAAATGTAAAAAAAAATATTTGTCCTAAAAATATTAAAAAATTTTGTATTTTAATTTGATAAAATATAGAAAAACAACAAAAGCTAACAAATGAATTATGTGTTTGTTAGTAAAGGTAGAACATGACAAACAATATATTGCTCTATTTTGCGTTCCGGCAAAGTGCATATACAAAAACAGCTTTCGTACAAAGGCGGCCCTAAATTTGCAAATTGTATTTGCTTACAAAAAATTAAGAAAATTCAGATAAGTAGGGATAGTCGTTTTCGTACAAGTAGTTATAGATATAGTTATTAAATTGGATAAAAAAAAACCTGTAAACACAAAAATTTGATATTAAATTTAACATTGTTAATAATTTTTAAATAAAAGGCAAAGTCCAGGCAGAGACGGTATTTCCAAAAAATGCCTTAAAGCCCTCCTCCAAAGTGGATTAGATATTCTTTCACGTATATTTAACGCTTGCATAAAACTTTGTCACTTTCCACTAGTTTGGAAAAAGGCAAAAATAATTGCTATCCCAAAACCAGAAAAAAATCATGACAGTCCTGACTCATATAGACCAATAAGTTTATTAAACTCAAAGAGTAAAATTTTGGAAAAAATTATCAAGGAGAAAATTGTAAAATTTATTGAAGATAACAATATCCTCCCAGTTCAACAATTCGGGTTCAGAACTGAACACAACACGACACAACTATTAGTCAGAATCAAAAAAATCATCAAGGACAATTTTAATATTGGTAAATATATACAATGCCATGGTACTGTTAGATATAAATTCTACTTTCGATTCGGTTTGGCATAATACTCTCGTTCACAAACTTTTAACTATTGGTTAAGATAACCACACAATCATACTAATAAATAGCTATCTAACAAATCTATCAGTTAGGGTTTACATTGGTGATAAGTTTTCTGCGGAATATGATATTCGTGTCTGTCTCCAGTCCTTTATAATATTTTCACATCTGATTTTCCTGCGTTTAATGTTTGTGAGTCTTTAATTTTCGCTGATGATACGGCAATCTTAAGTTCAAATACTCTCTCTAATGATACTTTGAGTAACATACAAATATCGGTTAATACTATAATCTATTACTTCAAAAAATGGAAAATATTAGTTAACCCTTTAAAAATCCAATCTATATTTTTCACCAGGAAAAGGAAAGATTACTTCTTACCCCAACATAAAATCACAGTTGAGGGTGTTAATGTACCATGGAGCACTGATGTTATATATTTAGGTGTTATTCTAGATAAGAAAATGATATTCAACGAACATCTTAGCCACATTATTAATAAATAAAAAAATATTATACCCGTTTATAAATCACAAATCTGAATTCAGTATTGAAAACAAAATTTTAAAAGTGATGTTTTAGGCAATTCTGAAACGTTTACAAGTTATTCAAAATAAACTGCTTAAATGATTTATAATTTACCACCCTATTTTTTAACATCACGTCTTCACTCGCTTTCTAATATCCTGCTAGTCAGGGATAAAATATCTGCTACAGGGTGGCGCAAAAATAACCTTCCGATGTTTTTTGGCTGTAATTTAAAAAAAAAATGAAAAACTTTGATTCTTCTTGTGGATTATTTTTATTTGGTCTTTTAATTTTTTTTACATCAAGTCGAGAATATGATGTCATGTAAATGGCCGCCGCCACAGTTGATTGTCATTTGAGCCCTTTTTATGGCATTTTCCATCACTTTGGCCAAAACTTCCGGCGATAGGTCCTCACATTCTTGACGGATATTGTCTTTAAGAGCTGCAAGAGTCTGAGGCTTGTTGACATAAACCCGCGACTTCAAAAAGCCCCACAAAAAGAAGTCTGGAGCGGTCAAATCAGGCGATCTTGCTGGCCAGTGCAAATCGCCAAAACGGGAGATTAGGCGCCCGGGAAATGCATCCTTCAGCATATCGGTTGTGGCACGTGCAGTGTGTGGCGTTGCACCGTCCTGTTGGAACCACATGTTTTCCAATCCCAATTCATCAAGTTGCGGCAAAAAGAACTCGTTGATCATTGCTCTGTAGCGCTCACCATTCACAGTAACCGTTTGGCCCTCGACGTCTTCGAAGAAAAAAGGTCCGATGACTCCTCCAGCGAAAACAGCACACCATACAGTGACTTTGAGCGGGTGTAATGGCTCTTCGTGGGTTACACGCGGATTTTCAGTGCCCCAGAAGCGTAAATTTTGCTTATTTACGTACCCGCTAAGATGGAAATGGGCCTCATCACTCATGATTATTTTTGATGAAAAATCATCTTCATTATTGCTCAAATAAATAGTAACCAATATTCCGCGTTCTGGAGCAGTGTAGCGTAACATTGTTTATTAACGTGTATTTCGCATGTGTTTACTACACAAATGTCAAAACAGAACTGACATTAGGGGCCAATCGCAAAATTTATAGCGTTTTCTGATAGGAGGATTACTTTTGCGCCACCTTGTATAACAGAAAATTTTTTTAATAGATGTGCCAGCTCCTAATATGAACACATCAGTTCTTTTTGTTCTTAACCCGTTTATTTTTAACTATAAATTTGGTCTATTTTTAAAGCATTTTTTTTTCTTCTTCTAAGGTTAAGTAAATTTTTTCCTTAACTATAAGTTATTAATTTTTAAGAAATTATCATATTATACAGCTACAACATAATTAAGTAGATAAGTCAAAATAGACTAAACTCTTAACTTATAAAACTAAAATTATTGTATTTTTACCATGTCACATTTATCAATAAAATATAAATTGAAAGACAACTGGAAAATATTGCATTTTTTGATTAACTTGCCTTTGCTTAGTTTTCAAAAATAACTTTTCTCCCACTTCATTATAAGCTTCTTTATCGTACATGTCCTTTTTATAGGTGTTTAGAGAGATTGCTTTAAAAAATATCAAATTTCAAGTAGCTTTTTGATAAGAAAAAAAAACCAACATCAAAGCACATAATCAACTCATCAGCATCAATTTCATTCTCATCAGCGCCCTTATCGATTATAAGCAATTCACACCAGCTGAACAAATTGTATAAGAAACATTTCTTTAACAATGTAAAACTTTGTAATCGATACTTTATCAATTTTTTGTTGGAGGGAAAAAATAACAAAATATTTTCCCACAACTCTTGTGTCTTGATTACGTATTTTTTATTTCCATTAAACTGTAGCAAAATTGAATACAAGAAATTAAAAATTGAATTTGAATTTAAAAAATTGCATTAGATATATTTTAATTTAAAGAGATTTTCAATAGAATTTACTGAAAATGTCAGCTAAAACAAAGGAATATGTAGTTAGAAAAGGCGACAAAGGTATTAACATTTAAAATAACCTAAAACTTACGTTATTTTTTACTGCTATAAAATAACTAACAAATACACTTAAAATGACGAACGACATCGTAAAAATAATTAACAATTTTTACTACAAAACAAATGACAAAAATTGGTAAAACCTAGTTTTTTACAGTTAGTTTTTTTTTGGTATTTATATTTAATTTAAAAACTTTAATAAAAACATAATTTTTTATTTCAATTACAAAATTAAAAATTGATCTCAAAATTCCAAATGGTGCTTCAGTTATTGTATTTTCACATTAGAGGTAAAAAAGTAAAATTTGTTCAAAACTTCAATTGAGGAGTCCCCGGCCTGACACATAGATGGCGCTACCTTCAAAAGACACGTGTATAAATTTGACAGCTGACGGATCATTAGTTTGTGAATTATAGCATTGAAGGGAAAAAACACAGTTGAAGCAAAAACTTGGCTTGATGACGAGTTTCCGGACACTGCCCCAGGAAAATCAACCATCAAGGATTGGTATGCTAAGTTTAGACGTGGTGAAATGAGCAGCGAAGACGGTGAACGAAGTGGACGCCCAAAAGAGGACGAAACATCAAAAAAATCCACAAAATGATTTCAAATGACCGTAAATTGAAATTGAATGAAATAGCAGGTACTCTAAAGATATCAACTGAACGTGTACATCATATCATTCACGAATATTTGGGTATGAGAAAGTTCTGTGCAAAGTGGGTGCCACGCGAGCTCTCTTTTGACCAAAATCGAAGGCGAAAATCCATGAATTGGGCTTCGAATTGCTTCCAGCACCTGTTCTCAGATATCAAAAGAATGCTCGCTGGGAAGTAATTTTCGTCGAATGAAGAGGTGATCGTCGAAACTGAGGCCTATTTTAAAGCAAAGGACAAATCGTACTACAAAAATGGTATAAAAAAGTTGGAGGGTCGCTATAATCAGTGTATCAGTGAAGGGAACTATGTTGTATGGCAGGCAGGCCGGGGACTTTTCAATTGATATCAATGATAACAAAACAAATACAATACAAAAATATATAAAAACTAACCCATATTTTTGTTTTTTTGTTTTAAATAACTACCCAGGTGAAAATGTTCATATATGGCTACATATATGGGGTTTATATATTATTCAATATATGCTCGGATCCGAAATTTGAGGGTATACGGCCGTATATGGTCATACATGGACATTAGACCGTACCTCAAAAAAAAAAGTTCACCGTACACCCTCAAATATAAAGTATTTTAACAAGAAAATTTCGAAAATGTTTTTTTTTTGCCGAACGTAGGGGTCGCCATTTTATATTTTTCGTTATATCTTCGCCATTTACCGTCGGATCTTAAAGTGCTGTATATCAATGTTGTATATCAATGGCTCCCATTGACCTCAAGTAACCCGTTCTAGTATTAACCCACCAGATCTCAGTTGCTACCACCTTAATGTACTACACTAATATTTTAAAATGAAAGCTCGCAAAAAAAGCAATAAACTTTTGCCAGTAAAGTATTCCAATAATTCCAGCGGAACTATTATTTTATTTTTTTTTAATTTTTTATGTTGCCGAATGTAGGGCATTTTTAATTTTTTTTTTTGTCATATCTTCTGTATTTACAGTCGGATCTTAAAGTGTTGTATATCAATGTTTTTTGTGTCGCGGTGACGGATGTTTTCCTCGAAGGATCCATTGACCTCAAGTAACCCGTTCTAGTATTAACCCACCAGATCTCAGTTGCTACCATCTTAATGTGCTACCCTAATATTTTAAAATGAAAGCTCGCAAAAAAGCAATAAACTTTTGCCAGTAAAGTATTCCAATAATTCCAGCGGAACTATTATTTATTTTTTTTTTAATTTTTTATGTTGCCGAATGTAGGGCATTTTTAATTTTTTGTCATATCTTCGGTATTTACAGTCGGATCTTAAAGGGTTATATATCAATGTTTTTGTCGCAATGATACCAATTTGTTGCATCAAAAATCATTGACCTCAAGCACCCTTTTATACTACTTAAGGGGTGACACCTATGTAAAAAGCCTATATATAAAAACTTCCTTTTTATTTTTTTTACGGAGATGTGATAACAAAGATTGGTTTTCACAAGATTTATGAAGGAGTACAAAAAAATATTTGTTTTACACAAAGTTTTACAAAATGATAGTATATTTACAATAGAGGTCCACGGCACGCAGCATTACTTAATCAATTTTTGGTGGATTTCTCTGAAATTTATAATGCATATGGAAAACTAAATTATCTATGGATGCGCGTAGGAGTTTTTGATAGGTCAAATACTTTTTGACTTAGAGCTGTTTCTTTAAGAGTAAAAAAGTAGATATTTTGACTTTAACACTTCGCTGTTTTGTCAAAAATTATTATACCCAACAACTCATACGCTTTTCTCTAGATAATTTAGTTTTCTATATAAAGTGTATGTTTCAGAGCGATCCACCTAAAATTGGTTAAATTATGCTGAGTGCCGTGGATCACTTATAAAATAACACAAATTTTAATCGATCATATTTTGACGTGATTCAAGTTGGCTGTATTTTTGGCGGCTGTCATGTTTAGAAAAAATGTGCCCCATTCGTTGCTCATTGGTGACCGCCATAGAAGATTCATGTACAGCTTATCCGTGCCATTATCAAAACACCGAGCGTTTTGTTCATGTAGTACATGAATCTTCTGGGGCACATTTTTTCTAAACTTGACAGCCGCCAAAAATACAGCCAACTTGAATCACGTCAAAATATGATCGATTAAGTCAAAAAGTATTTGACCTATCAAAAACTCCTACGCGCATCCACAGATAATTTTGTTTTCCATATGCATTATAAATTTCAGAGAAATCCACCAAAAATTGATTAAGTAATGCTGCGTGCCGTGGACCTCTATAGTAAACATACTATCATTTTGTAAAACTTTGTGTAAAACAAATATTTTTTTGTACTGCTTCATAAATCTTGTGAAAACCAATCTTTGTTAACACATCTCCGTAAATAAAAAAATAAAAAAAGGAAGTTTTTATATATAGGCTTTTTACATAGGTGTTACCCCTTAAGTAGTATAAAAGGGTGCTTGAGGTCAATGATTTTTGATGCAACAAATTGGTATCATTGCGACAAAAACATTGATATATAACCCTTTAAGATCCGACTGTAAATACAGAAGATATGACAAAAAATTAAAAATGCCCTACATTCGGCAACATAAAAAACTAAAAAAAAAAATAAAATAATAGTTCCGCTGGAATTATTGGAATACTTTACTGGCAAAAGTTTATTGCTTTTTTGCGAGCTTTCATTTTAAAATATTAGGGTAGTACATTAAGATGGTAGCAACTGAGATCTGGTGGGTTAATACTAGAACGGGTTACTTGAGGTCAATGGCTCCTTCGAGGAAAACATCCGTCACCGCGACACAAAAAACATTGATATACAATTCGGCCAAAAAAAAAAAACATTTTCGAAATTTTCTTGTTAAAATACTTTATATATTTTTTTTTTTGCCTATAAGGTGGTACGGTCTAATGGTCATATATGTATAAGTACTTTTTCTATATGCCGGTATATTAAAAATGCTTTTTTTATTTTTAAACAAAAATATTGCTTTTTTATTAAAATTAAATGAAGAAACATTAAATCAACATTAAATTCAATGGAAAAAGGGATATTTACATGCAATAAATTTTAGGTAAAAAAATACATATAAATTTTGGGAAAAGAGTACCAATATTATTTTTAGATTATAGTATCTTCATTTTATATAACAATTCAAACTTTCTTGTTATTTTAAAAAAAACAGTATTAAAAATAGAATAAATAAATAATAAAAAAATAAACAACAAAGTATGAATTGTTACATTAAATGAAGAGTTGTTGTACTACATATAATCTAAAAATAATATAATATAATAATAATATTAATATTATTAATAATATAAATGATTTCATTTATATTTCTTTAATAAGAAAGATTTTGAAATTTGTATTATTGATCTCAATCCTTTTCTTTTTTTGTGGTTAAGTATTACTCCGCCAGAGACGAAGGATAAAAAAGAAAATTATTAATAGTCTTAAGACCCAACTACATTTGGCTTAAGTGACTAAAGCTTTGTTTTGGTATCAAACAAAATTTTGGAAATACAAATTTTTAATTGAAAAAAAAAAAAAATTATAACGGAAATACAATTCCTATTATAAGGCATTAAATCTAATTACGTTTCTGCCTTTATGTTTACTTAAGAATTCAAACTGTATCTTAATTCGGTAGAACAAAGGTTTAAATTTCCCTCATATATGGCACTATCTGATAAAAATTAAAATATATTACCCCATATATGGAATAATATATGTACTCATATATGAACATATATGGCGTATATGAACCAATATATGGACCAACATATGCAATATATTCCCATATATTGCCATATATGGATTCATATATTACCATATATGAACTTCATCTTTAAATGTATTGGCCCATATATGCTTCCATACATGACATACACTTTAAAAAGTTTGTAAGTTAAAATAACTGAAAATATCATTTAAAAGAAATGATATTTCATTTAAAAACCGGTCTAATTAATTTTCATTTAAATTAAATGCCATTTGTTATTTATTTTTAAATGTTGATTAATCAACTGACACATCCGTAAGAAACAAATGATATAATCAGTTAAAATAAGTGTCGAAATTTTACCTACCAATCCTTAAAAAATAAATGTTTTTTTCATTTATTTGAAATTATTTCCGTTTTTGTATTTTTTGTTTTTTTTTTAATATACTCCGTACAATACAAAATGTATGTATGCATATGAAGCTATAAACACTTTTTGTGTGAATGTATTTGTTTATGTATGTGTGTTTATGAAGTTCTTGTAATTTGTATTGAAAAATTTTGTATATATATAACCAATTTAAATAAAAAAACAAATTGAAATTTTTTGAATATTTTTTTTGAAACAGACAGCAAACAAAATTTAAGTTTGTAATAACTGTTACAGACACAAATAAACCACAAGTTTCAGTTTTGTGGGTAAATTATTATTAAATTTCAAACAAATGAAAAAAATAAATGAAACTGAAAAAAATGGTTAATGATAGTAAATTATTTCGAATAAATGTATAAAAAAGTTAAATTAGATATTTCTTTGAAAAATAAATGTATGTTCCTTTATTTTTAAATGGAACGGAAAACTTTTTTATTAAACTACAAACAGTGAACTACATAATATTCTGAGTGTATATGTTCATGACATATATGTATATATGAAAACATATACGATCATATATGAAGCCATATATAATGATATATGAACATATATGAACATTTTCACCTGGGTACTAAAAAGTTTTTACTGCAAAAATACTTTTTTTAGTTGCTTATTATATTAAAAATAACTGCTGTTTTTTTAAAATAAATGTGATTTAAATTGTGTTGTATTTTTCTATAAAAAAAACAACTGTAATTACAGTTAAAAAAAACATCTACTACTGACTATTACACAAGCAACGGTCTTGTAGCAACTGACAAACTTTTTGGGCTCTCAAAGAAAACCCATTTTTAGGGTAATCATATTAGAAGAGCAAAAGATATTCTTGGCCTTATGATTGTGCCAACCATAGTCTTTCATATCGCGACCTAATATTGAATACCCTCTATGAACCAATTTCCTGAAAATCACTTTTTGATGGACAATTGTACAGATTAACAATTTAAGTTTTTTTTTTAATATATATTTTTTCTCTATCAACCATAATATTTATTTTTGAATGCAATACCCTCTATCAACCACATTTGGGCTTTCGACATATTAAATAAAGTTGTTTTATATAAATGTTTACAAAACTGTACTTAATATATTAAGATCTTTAAAATGCTGGTTTATTAGTATGTCCTGTAAAATACGTATTTCGTGTTAAACTTATTTGCTTTACGAGCATTAAATCTGTTCGAGCCAAAAATTATCCAACAGTTGAGCAATTAAGATCTCTAAAATATTTATGAAATGGTGATGTTAAATTTAAAGTGAATTACGATGTAAAAATACAATAACTTACCTAACCAAATTAACGAATAAACAGAATACTAAACCTAAGCCCATAGGTAAAAGTCATCTTTTAATACAGCCTATTGGAAATGGAAACATCTACAATACCATCAGAATATCAATAATTTTATAATAATTTAGTTGAAATTAAGTCAAAGTAAGATATGTCGTAATAACCATTACAAATTATCGTACTTATTTTTAATTGTTTTGCTATTTTGTTATTGTATGTTGGAAAAAAGTGAAAGAAAACATTGAAACTTTAATAATTTTTAATGTGCAATACCCTCTATCAGCCAAAAATATTTGAATTTTTCGATTGAAAAACCGTCTATCAACCACAGCGCCGCTAATAACTTAAAATAATATATTATTTTTATACGTAGCATTTAGTAGTTATAAATTAGGAAATATTGTACATGACAGATTTATTTATACTTTAAGAATATAGTCACAGCAATACTAAGATATATACGTATGTCAAATTCAAAATTATCTGGATTGTTTTTAATTGTTTTGTTATTTAGTTGTTATATGTTGGAATACGTTAAAAAAAAACATCGAAACAGTGAAGTTTTTATTTTATAGTCCAACTTTTTTATACTTACAAGTATGAAAATGTATTTTTGAAAATGTATCTTAAAAAATTTTGTAGTAAACACAAAAATTGTAAGTAAATTTGTGAGTTAATAAGAGATATTAACAATTAGCATTTTCAACGGCACGAATAATGTTGATGAAGGTCGTAGCTGACTAGAAAATTCATTCCATTCCGCTAGTGTCTAAATAACATTTTCTGTGTATTCTCCATGATTACTAAATAAAAAATAAGAAATTTTTTCATTTGAAAAAATTGTCTATGAACTCGAACCAGATTAGAAATACATTTTAAAATGTTGAAACTTCAATAATTTTGCAAATTATACAATTTTTACTGTGCAAAACCCTATATCAGCAAAAAATATATATATTTGAATTTTTCAATCGCAATACCCTCTATCAACCATAACGGTGCATATAACGCAAAATATTTTATTTTCATATGTAGTATTCAGTAGTCATATGTAGCAAATATTCTGGAAGATAGATTGGTTTATACTTTAATAATATAAGACATAAAGGTTGGTCCAAGTCCGATATTTTTGGTGGTTTTAAACATCAGCATTAAACTCATTATATCTTAAACACGTAGGATAAAAAAATGTCACTCCTCTAATACTACATTCATACTGAACACAAAATACGCATTTTGGGTTTTTTAATTGGTAACCAATTTTAAAATATAAAATTAAACTAATTTCTTATGTAATTCCAATTTAGCATAACAATTAATTTCATTTGTATTTAAATTTATTCCCTTTATGCTTTGAGTTTTATGTCTATTTGCCAGCTGCACCCAAAAAAAAGTATGAACTTAAATTAAGTTTGCAACTTACTAAAATTAAGGTTATAATTTTGTTCCCCCCAAAAGGAATAAAATTGCTTTCAAATAATGCAAATTTACTTACATTAATTCAATTAAGAATTCATTATGAAGTTTCTTTTAAAACCACCTACTAAAGTTTTATAATTAACTTTTAGTTATATATCTTTCGATTCCCACCTCACCGTCTCCTAAATTAAACTTTCAAATACAATAACATTAAATTTGTAGTTAAAGGTGTGTCATATCTCTAAGTGTTTCATTATCCTTCTATTGTTTTATTTTTATTTTTTTACTACCTACCATGAACTTTAATGATTCTATGACGACCCACTTTTAGTGAGCATACGATACACAGCACCAATACAAAAGCTTAATTGACACTTTTCGCAACATTAACGCCTAAGAGCCGCATGAACAATAATATCAGCGGCTCCAAAAGCACAATAATGCTGTTGTGCATTTGTATTGTGAAACATTTTCAAATCTATAAATAAAAATTTAGTCGCATTTAGAGCATATCCTCGATATATCACAGGTATCTGTTGTAATTGTGTATAGGTAGAGAGTGCCAGGTGTTTAAAGGTTGTTGTTGTAAATGTAGATATTTTATACATTTCCAGCGTACATAACATACAACACTCTGGCATTTGAATGTAATGTTTATTGATGATTTTGCTACAATTGTTTGATATTTTAAGTTTTTTAATTTTTATGGGAATTTTTAGAAAATGTAGAGTTGAGTCCATTACATGTAAAACAAATGGAAATTTTTATATACAGAGTTTTAAAGGTATATGTTCTTTTTGTAATTGAGTTAATACCGATTAAAATTAGTTTGGATTACCCAAATAAAGAATAATTTTACTAATTTGTTTGTTAATAAATTTTTGACTAATATTTAATTAGCAGATGCTTTTGTTAATTTTAACAGAATTTAAGCCAGTCAAAATTTCATCTTTCTTAGCAAATATCTCGGCTAGAGGGCGAGGTAGATTAACAAATAATTTATTAAAATCTTATTTGAAGAATATGGTTTAATTAATTTATTATTTATTCAAACATCAGTCTTTTGTGAGAATACTTAAAGGGTGGTTAAATTTATTGGGCCGATGTCAAGTTTTTTATGCATTTCATTTGACATTTCTCAATTTCAGATTAACTCAATTTGAACCATGGAAAGATACACAATCGAGCAACGCGTTAAGTTATTCAGGCTTATTATGAAAATGGGCGTTCAAATCAAAATGCATTTCGTGCACTTCGTGATTTTTTTTTGGTCAGCATAATCGACCAAATGTGTCCACAATCGGGAGAATTGTGGGAAAATTTCATCAAACCGGGTCTGTAAAAACACCTGTGCATACTCGCCCAGTTCGTTCTGCGGAAAATATTGCTGTTGTTCGCGATAGTGTGGCAGAATAGCCGTCAACCTCGACTCGCCGTCGGTGTTCGCTATCACGAGATCATAACAGAATTCTTGAAGCCAGAAATTGAGGATATGAATGTGCACGATATGTGGTTTCAACAGGACTTTGCCACTTGCCACACAGCTAACGAAACAATGGCTCTTTTGCGCGACAAATTTAATGGCCGTGTTATCTCACGTGGTGGCGATGTCAATTTGCCGCCAAGATCATGTGATTTGACACCGTTGGACTTCTTTCTTTGGGGTTATTTGAAAGAAAAGCCAGCAACAATTCAAGAGCTAAAGGATGAGATAATTCGGCATATTAACGGCATAGAACCTCAATTATGCCTCAGCGTCATCGAAAATTTAGACCATCAGATGGAGGTGTGCCGCCGCGGCGGCCATTTGGCCGATATTTTATTCCATACATAATTGAACCATCCCATATTATCATAATAAAAAAAAAATGACAATAATTTCCTAAATAATTTGTGTTTTATTCAAAATCAACATCGGCCCTTAAAATTTAACCACCCTTTATAATTTATTAATTAATTATTTAAAATATCTGTTAAACATATGTATTAGATAAATCTGCATAAGTATGTTTCTATAAAAAAATATTTTCGATAGTGAAAATTCCATATAATCAAACATTAATTTTGTAAAATTGTTTCACTAAATTTGCATATAACAAAAATAACATTAAAAATGTCATTTTATTATCAAAATAATTGAATGTAAATAACCAAATCTGCCAATGTTTATCTAATGCAATGATTTGTTTTTAATACCAGGATTAAGAGGAAAACTAAATTCGAATTATCAATATTTGTATTAGAAATTATTGTAAAATTAATTCATTATTAAAACACAAATGATACCGACATCGGTAATGTTATTTAAGATTATTTCGGGGACGGTATGCCAAGGGTAGCTATTTTTTAAAACGCAGAGAAAAACATGGTTGCAACATGATCACTGCTACTATATTACACTTGCTGCATTCGGGTATGGTTGTCACAATCAAGTTATTGGTGTACAAATAGGTTCAAGCTATATATAGTCGCTACCATCATTATTATTGTAAATATTTTATTATTTAATGGTAGCCACTTTCTATTTTATAACATGATTGGTTGTAACCATACAGTGGTAACAACAATTCTGAATATAAAATAAATATGATAACTATGGAACTATAAAATGCTGACAATTGAAATTTACAGTCATAATACCATGTAACAATGATGATATATGATCATTTTCCCCTGGGGGGGGAAATGTTATACATATAACATTATAATTTACAGTAATCAGTTCATTGTCGAAAAACTCATTGTCAAAAAGATTATAAATTTTCTAATACTTTTCAATTAAAACAAAAACAATTTAAAAAAAAAATATATCGTTACCTTAGTCCAAAAACCTGGTAAGTCCTATAATTCAAATTGTTCAGGAGAGACAAAAAACTTAATAACTTCTTTTGTTGTTAATATTTTTAAAATCCGTAAACGCCATTTTATTCCTCTATTTGTATGGCTTTTATACCAATAATCTTCAAATTTTAAAATAAAGTAGTTTTTGAGTTATAAGCTGATTTACAGTTTATATTTTTCAAAAGTTTCTATGGACTTACCAGATTTTCTGTAAATATGTTTAGTATTGATTTTTTATTGTTAAATGATTTTTGTGGTTTTTTTTATATTATTTTTTTATTATTTTAAAACAAATAACAACATAATGCAGGCTTACTTTATTGCCGCTGACAAAAATAACTAAATTAATTCACATTTTATAAAATAAAGTAATAAAAATAAAAAAAAAAATCATTGATGAGGTAAATTATCATAAAATTGGTGGTGGTCTTTAGGAAGAGTTGATTTTAAGTATTGCAAATCTTCATATTTCTTAGCAGTTATCTTTCTTTTTTCCAAGTAGAGTTGTTGCAAATTTGAAAACTCCAAAGCGCTTATTTTTGTATTTATTCTTTGAGGAAGAATTTCCCAGTCATCAGAAAATGTAAGTTTAAAATATATTTCGCTATTTGGAGTATATTTAATACCACGAATATCGGTTACTTTAGGATCTCCTTTACCATTTCCGGGCCGAATACTTTTAAAAAATTGAACGTTCTTAAAATTTTTAAAAAACGAATAATCTAAATAAGTGACATCATAGGGTTCAGGTTTCTTTCTTGCTGTTTTACATATACTAATATATTCAGCGGGGACATCAATATTTTTATTTCTTATAGCTCGTTCTATGGAGGAGTGTACACTGTCTGCCTCCATTTGGCCGATTTCAAGAATTTTTTTATTCAATCATAATGTTTTGTTTTATTGCTATATTAAGCAAGGCGTTACTCATCACGCAATTGCGATTTTGATAAGTACAACCATCGCTATAAAAAATTAATTTTCCTGGATTTTCATTTCCACAAAGAACTTTTTTTCAATAAAATAAGTCCAAATACTTGCAAACTCTTCAGCACCTAATCCACCTTCCACTTCATTCCATTAAAAACAGTAAGCTTTTTGGTTTTTTATATTATGAAATACTAAATTGTGTACTTGTAACTTTGTGCGGTAGTATAAGCTGCTCACTTGGGATTTTGGAGCCATTAAAACCGCTTGAAGGTCAACTGTGTAGACATGTGTTTCTTCAGCTTTATCTTTGTTTTTTTCATTTCTTGCATCTTCCTTCTTTTTTTGGTGAATTGTATATTCCTCTTGTGAGAGGTTTCCAACTGAATATTTTGCACATTTTTCACATTGGTCTTTTTTGGGAGAAAATAAGGCTAGATTTTTAACATCAAACATTTCAAAGAAAACTGAAATTGATAGAGGTCGAATTTCTTTTTTGCAGCACCAGTCATTTACATAAAACTCGTAAAGCTTTTGTTTAGAGCCCCACTCTGCGAGCAGATATTTTTTATTAGTTCTAGCACGGCAGTAATGCGATTCCAATGATGGCAAAGAATCAAAAAACAGGCTAAGGCATTGTCTCTCTTCTGTTATGTTACTTATTTTGGGAGCCGTTTTTTTAAACCAATACTTGATGCTAAAGGCTTTTTAGCCCAATCGATAACAGTTTGTCGACCAATGCCCAAAGTATTAATGAAAAATGTTTTGCAAACTCTAATATTTGTATTATTTACCTTCAGATAATATTGTAATGTTCGACTTCTTTTCGATTTGTTTTCAGCTTTTCTATTTCTAGGCCTTACACATGGAACAGTTTGAATCAATGTATTAACAAAAATTTTTTTTCACTCCAACTCATTTGCCAAAATTCTGTAAATACTTTTTGTCTATCAGTATCAGTAATACTTTCACATTTCATGGTAACACTTTTGTTACAATTGCATCTTTCCTTCATTGTACGTCTCTCTTTTATATTTTTATAATTCCAATGATTACCTTCATTTTGTCTTCCAAAATAACTTTTCCCCTGTTCTCTACGCTTTTTATTTATGGGATCAAACCATGTACAATTTTTAACGCGGACTCTCTTGTTTCGCTGCTTTGATGTAGAAGGTAGCTCGTATGAATCATCAGAATCAGAATTGAACAAGGGCTACAACCCCGTCATCTGATTCAAACCCATATTCGTTACTACTGGTGTTAGTTTTATAAGCAGAATCCATGGAAATTTCTAATGAGGTTTATAACAAATCAATGTTTGACCAAAAGTTGTAATAGTAATAGTTACCTGATTGGTATGTTTTTAATGTAACTAAATATTTTTTTATGTAAATTTCGCAAAGATTTTGTTTAATTTAAATGAACAAAAAATCTAGTTTAACATGATTACAAAAAATATTGAAATTCATTGGACTTAACAAGTGTTTTTTTTAATATTTTGTTATTTATGGGACTTAACAGATTTTCGTACCACTGCAAAACAACAAGTTGGAACAACATAATGGTAACTTTTTTTGTTGTAAATGATGTGTTTTGAGTTGTTCTATTTTTCTGTGACAAAATCTCAATTTTCATAAATATGTGACTTACCAGGTTTTCGGACTAAGGTAACGATATGTTTAATTAATTTTTTTTGAAATTCCGACTTTCTTCTGGAAAAAGTACTCAGAATATAAATAAAATAATTTTTTATAAGAAAAAGTCTGTATAACCCAAGAGTTGTTTTGTACGAAAAAGTTTATAATAGACATATTTTTAGATTCTATGGACTTTTAAAGCAAACTGTTTCTTAGATAAAAATTCATTTATTATCATAATATTCAGAAAAAAATATAGATTCTAAAAAATTATTAAATTCTAAGGACTTTTCATCATGAAAATACTTGGATTCTAATAAGTTTTTCTGGTAGAAATATTCTTAGATTTTAAGGACTTTTTAATGGAAAAATTCTGAGACTGAGGAAAATCTAAAAAAAAAATCTTATAAATGTTCTTAGTATATAAAAATATTTCTATTAGGAAAATTCAATAGAATTTGTTTTTTTTTATTAAAAAAGTCCTTAGAATTTAGAAATTTTTTTGATGTATTTTTCTTTAAAAAAGTTCATAAAACAAAGAAGTTTTCTTACAAATTCCCTTAATACTCGTATATTTAAAATTTTAAAAAGTATTTTAAAATTTAAATAACTTTTTTATAGTTTCGAATCATAATTATATTATGTAGGGACCATATTATGGTAACATTATAATTATTTTATTATCATAATATGGTGACTACATTATAGTACGACTATGGTTGTTATAATCATGTTCCCAAAAATATACGATGCATTTCGAACATAATTGCCGCAACCATGTTTAGAGGAAACATAATATTGTTTATAATAAACAACAAATTATACTTGGTCATGAATGACCATAAGATAAGGTACAGTGGCTAACAGCTAATTTCGTATGAGGAACATTTTTGAAAAATAACGCTCATAATTGGTATATTTTATTCTGAACTCCACAAATAAATGATTCAGTTTTGTAGATAATTTAGTCTTCAATATAAAACACTAAAAAAAATTACACAAATATCAACATTGAACGATTTTTTAAAAGCAAAACTATACAAACAGATAATTTTCATGTTTTATATAGAAGACTAAGTTATCTACAAAACTGCATCATTTATTTTTGTAATTCAGAATAAAATATATCACTTTTATGCTTTGTTTTTTAAAAAAGTTCCTCACACGAAATAAGCTGTGAGCCACTGTACATCGTCAGTCTGTTTTTCTGAATGTTAATTGATTAACCGTTGCCTCGATAATTTATTGAAGTGTCTTGTATGAACATAGTTTAAATTAATCCAAAGTTTTAAGCACATTTTAGAGCTTTAATCACGATGCCAAAAAGGCCATCTTTAAGATCCTAACGGGTTCCTTACAACACCCTTTAACATTTTCCGACATGACTATACTCATAATTTTAGATGGAATTCGAATCCATTAAAATACATAAAATATTTAAGTAGTTAATAGCGACTTTTTAACCGTTTGGGTTTTGAAAATTGAAAAAAAAAGAAAATTAGTAAAAGTAAATGAAATATTAATTTGGGGCGATAAATGAATGCCTGCCATCACACCATGTCGATGGCGTTCACGTAGTAAAAAACGTTCACTTGGTTTTATATGGGCAAATTACAAAGGTTTGGCATCTTTTTAAATTGTTTTTTTTGCGATTAGAATTGATTTTCTTTGCAAATCCAATTAGTTTTTAGCCGATTTCCCAATTGAATTTGAAAAAAATTTTTAAAAACCGGGAAATTTAGTAAAATTTTTGCAGAAATCAGGGATATTTGCTCAATTTTCCCCTGTTTTCTCTCAGTTTCCGAACCTTTGTATTCTGTATAAAATTTTATTTGGCCGCTGCCGGCGTTGCAATCTTTATACTTATTCTTCCTCTATGCTGCCATTTACTTTTTAAAGATTATTGCATGTAAATGTTGACCGGGGCTACGCCGTAGGTGGTGCATCTTTGAGCTTCAATTTTGGCATACTTTTTCCAGCATTTCGGCCGGTATCTCACTAATGGCAGCTGTAATGTTGTCTTCCAGGGCTGGAATTGTGGCTGGATTGTCCCAGTATACGAGAGATTTCACGTATGTATGCCCACAAATAATAGTCTAGTGGGATCAAATCGCATGATCTTGGCGGCTAATGGACAGCTCCAAAACGGCTGATTAATTGCTCACCAAACTCGCGTGTGGTGTGTCATGTGGCACCGTCTTGTTGAAACCACATGTCACCCAAATCCAATTCTTCCATTTTGGGAAAAAAAGTCAGTAACGTTGCGTTCTTGAAAAAGTTCAAGAACGATGAAAATCGATGCATTGGCATCTCTTGAACTGCCTCTGGCTGGTTTTCTGCCGTGGACGTACCTATTGAGCCAAAAAATTAACTTCGCCGTTGAAGAGAATTTTGTTAATAGAAAAATGGATCTTCACCAAACAAACGACGTTGTGGTACGTCACCTGGCTTCAGTTCTTGCTGCAGCTGTACATATGGTTTTGTATCGAAGTCCCTACGTAAAATCTTCCAGATGGTCGAATAACACAAGTCCAATTGTTGACATCGGCGATAAAGTGATTTATCACGATCTTTATTGACACTCCTCGATACAGCAGCAATATTCTGGTGGATTAAAGTTCAATAAAGCGAAATTTGGTCGCAACAGCTTGAATAGCCTGTTCAGTTAGTTGATTATGACGACCATAAAATGGACGTAATTTACGAAACACATTTCTTACATAGCACGAATTTTGATACTAAAATTCAATGATTTGCGAGCGTTGTTTGTTTGTTAAGGTATTCATGGTGAAATGGCATACCTTACTGAGAATTTTTGGCATTACCAAAATCTTTTTTTGACACTGAAAAAATTTACACTAAAAAACCAAATGGCAAAATATCACCCTTAATATTTATTAAAATTTTGTTTAAAATCATGGTTTAAGAATTTTAACCTCTTGGGAACTTTATGGTAAAATTAACGTATCCGAACGATATTCTACCGCTTGTAAAACTTGTACAGTGAGTAAAATAAAATGTTTTTCTTTTTGGATATTAACACAGTTTTTAAAATTACAGCCTTGAAATTTCTGAAATTCTGAATATTTATTTTGCGCGTTAATTTATTGTTTACCAATCGATTTTAACTTAATATGTGTCATATGAAAGCTTAATAAATTACCTTTCACACGAGATTATCATTTGAACTTTATATCTGTTATGGCCAACCCTGTAATACTCCTTCTTCAGATATCGATAATTACTTACTGAGAATTGTTGATCTAGTGTTATTTCTTTAGAAGTTACAGCGATTTTCTTTTTTTTTAAATTGAGAAATTTAGCGAAATTGACACTAAACATTATTAACTTTTACCGGAATTGGTTCCGCCTTCTACAAAGTCTAAGTTTATTTGATCTGCTTAAGATTATTTGATCTGCTTAATTTAAAAAAAAAAAACAGTTAACTGGTTTTCGAGTTAGAGGGGTGTTTGTAAAACGTGTCCTGACGGTGTCCTGTGAGTATTGGAGCAAAAATATTGACATACAGTGTTGGAAAAATTAACAGGGACACCAACCTTAAACTTATTTATTTCGTCTCGTGTTTAATATAAACGATTTAGTGCATACTGTAAAATGGTAGAGAATCTAACGGTCTTTTATTGTGTGTTTTGTTTTTCGATGATTGTCTTCTTAAAATAAACTAGATCTATGAAAGAGTATTGGAAAGTAATAAAAAGGCTGGAAAAAATAATAGGGACTTAGTACTAATTTTTTTTAATAATTTAAATGACCTTCAAGTTTTGTATTAAACACAAAAATGATCATATATAATGGTAAAAAATAAATTCTTATAATTTGATTTTACTTTGGAAACAAAATTGTTTAGATTAGTGTTTAAAAATGGGTCGCGGTGTTCACAGTACTCAAGCTGAGATAGATTTTATTCTTAACTTAAAAAAAGATGGAAAATCTGTTCGGGAGATTGTAAAAATATTAAAGTGTTCAAAAAATAAAGTTTTAAATGCAATTCAAGCAAAAAAATACAAGAAACCTGAGAAATAAAGCAAAAAACATCAGGGCGTTTGGACCAACTCATTGTTAGAACTTCAAAAAAATACCCTTTTAAGTCATCAAATGAAATAAAAAATGATGTATGTGCACCAGTAACTAGTCGCACAATAAGAAACAGATTAAAAGAAGCTGTATTGATGGCTTGAAGTCCAAGAAAAGTACCGTTACTGACGAAACAAAACATAAAAAAAGGATATTTTTCGCCAGTCAACACCTCCGTCGCGAAAATTGGAAAAACGTCCTGTGGTCGGATGAAACCAAGATTAATCTGTTTGGTTCTGACGGTAAAATGTTTGTACGAAGACCAAAAAACAAAGCGTTTGACTCTAAGTACACAAAAAAAACCGTCAAACATGGGGGAGGTTCCATTATGATTTGGGGTTGTTTTTCGTCATCTGGCGTCGGTCCAATATGTTGGATAAAAGTCAAAATGTACGCCGCAGATTACGGAGAAATTCTTCAGAATCAAATTCTGCCATTTGCTGAAGAGGAAATGCCGCTTATCTGGGAGTTTATGCAGGATAACGACCCGAAACATACCTCTAGACTCGTTAAGTCGTGGTTTCAGGAGAAAAATGTGCGTGTCCTAGACTGGCCAACCCAGTATCCGGACTTAAATCCCATTGAACATCTGTGGGGAGTCCTGAAAAACAAAATTGGGCCTTATAAGTCGAAAAACAAGGATGATATGTGGCAAAAAGTCCAGGAAGCGTGGTATTCCATACCCCCGGAAACCTCTGCTAATCTTGTGGGATCTATGCAACGCAGATGCAAGGAGGTATAAAATATGAAAGGAAAATCTACCAAATATTAATATAATATTGAGATTCAAAGGTAAGGTATGGAATGAAATTAAAAATGATAAAAAGATTAAATCGTCCCTATTATTTTTTTCAGGCTGTTTTTTTGGAATTAAACTTTTTTGTTGTTACGTAATGGAATATAATTAATTTTGTTTTGTTTTTTGTTAGACCTCTTAAAGTACCTTACGTTTATGTATAAACTTAATTTTATTTATAAGTATGTAAATAAAAATTTAAGGAAAACTTAAAAATAAATGTTGTCCCTATTATTTTTTCCAACACTGTATTTTGCAAGTAGAGACTCTTAATTTTTTTATGCCAGAGCATTAATATATTTTTGGCGATTTTTTAAATATTAGCTTATGCTTCAAAAAGTTAGTTTTCGGGACGGGCGGACGGATGGAAAAACTGACATGGTTAAATCAAATCAGGAAGTGCTTCTAAATCAATTTGTATAGTGTAGTAGTTGCAAACATCAGCACAAACTTATTATACCCTGACCACGTTTTTCTCATAACCATGAGTTCAAAATCAGATGCCACAGTATAGCGGTATAACCGATTTCTATCCAGCCAACTAAAAAATATTTAATTATTTAATTTTAGTTTAAAAAACATTTTACGTTAAATGGTATCAATATGATTAAATACCAACATTAAAAATAAACGTTTTTTTAACCTCATTTAAATCTCTTAAAAGATAATATTTATATTAGCAAAAAAAAAAAACAAGTGTGAAGGATTAAATTTAAATCCTTTAAATTTAAAAATAACCCCAGAACATAATCAATACTATCAGTATTATTCATGGCAATCAAAATAGACTTGATCATATTTCTAAATAAACACAAGAGATGTTACCTAAAAATACATTATACTACTTTTACTTTAAAAAGCTTAAAATTACTTTCATCTAAGATTGATATATGGACAAATATAAAAAAAAAATTATATTAAATCTGTATTTTATCAAGGATATCTACGTGATTTTACCAAAGAGTATATATTTTAGAGAGAGAATATGCTTTACTCGATATATTTGCGAACTATAACTGAAGACGAAACCGCGTAATTAAACATATTCATAAAAAACGCCAACTTAATAATAGAGAGTAGCAGTTGAGTATCTAAGAGAAGCATAGAAGTATTCTGGTTTTACTTATATACTCGACCAATAGAGAAAATTGTTGATAATACTATATAAGTTTAAACTAAAAGGTTGGTAGGCAATTTTGAAATTTAATTCTTAAAAACCAATTTATATTTCTAAACAGTATATACAGTATGGGGTCCAGTTAGTAGAAAGTAATAAAAAAAAGTTTCCACTTTATTTCGTTAGATGTGTCGCAAGTGGCACCGTCCTGTTGAAACCACATATCGTGCACATGCATATTTTCCAATTCGGGTCATACAAAGTTCGTTATCATCTCACGATAGCGAACACCATTAACAGTAACTGCCTGACCGGTCCATTTTGGAAAAAATACGGCCCGATGATGCCGCACCAAACAGTCACTCTTTGTGGGTGCATTGGTTTTTCGACAATCACTCTTGTATTATCATTCGCCCAATTCGCGGCAATTCTGCTTATTGACGAATCCACTGAGGTGAAAATGTGCCTCATCACTGAAGATGATTTTCTTCGAAAATTTATCATCCACTGTTGCCATTTCTTGCCACCATTCTGACCATTGATGACGTTTGGAATGGTCAAGAGGCTTTATTTCTTGAGTCAATTGCACCTTGTAAGCGTGTAAATGCCAAGTCATTATGCATAATGTTCATCAACGACGAGCGTGAGAGGTGCCCGCTCTTCAGCCATACTATCGCGAACAGCAGCAAAATATTTTCTGCAGTACGAGCTGTACAAGCATGCATTGGTGTTTTCACATCTCCTACAGACCCGGTTTGCTCAAATTTTTGCACAATTTTTCCGATTGTACGCATATTTAGACGATTAAACTGACCGAAAAAATCACAAAGTGCACGATATGCATTTTGATTTGAACGCCCATTTTTATAATAAGCCTGAATAACTTTCAAATTGAGTTAGTCTGAAATTGAGAAATGTCAAATGAAATGCAGAAAAAACTTGACGTTTAGGTGTGGTTTACATTCAACATCGGCCCTTAAAATTTAACCTGCCTTTATATTGTGTACCAGACGCTACTATGAAATTGTTTAAAAATACGCCAACTTGTATAGAGAATTTAGAGATATCTTTACATTTTCACTCATACCCAGCAAAACTTTGGTAATGGGTGCGATATACTCATGTTTTACCTTGTAATGATAGCTCGTTACCTTTTTCATTATTTACAAGCATAAAGTAATAAATTACTGATCATTGATTACGTAATATATGATTTATAAATGTTGTTGTAATAATTGAAATATTTTTGAAAATCTTTAGATACATTACATTGTGTTTTTTTGTGAGCAAAAGGATAATGTATGTATGTTTTGACAACACTAGCGAAAACACGAAGCGCAAAAATTCATTTATGTTTAAAGCAATCAAATACTATATGCGTCGATAGCTCAGTGGGTAGTGTTCTTGGCTGTCAACCAGAGTTCCCTGGTTCGATTCCTATCATGACTACATTATTTTTAATAACGTTTAAAATATTTGTAATAATTTTTTTTTAATAAAAATTCCTCTTTTTTAAAAATCTATTTTTAGACACATTACTTTTTCCATTTTCGTAACCATATAAGTAAACCCTTACATTATCGGCTCTAATATAATGGGTATATACATTACTTTGAGGCTCATGGCCTGCAAAATTCATCAGTGAAGTAAGGTGTAAAATAATTCATGAGCCCCTATGGCTACACATTACTTTACATATTATTTGGTAATGTGTGGTTTTGCTGGGTAACTTTTTAACCGCTCAATTTGCTCATTTTCAATATGTTGGAGGGTATAAAAATATCTAATAAACTTAAATAAAATAAAATTTTTCTTAACCAAGGATACATTTCCTAACAGTAAAATTTAAAATAATATATGAACTATTTAACAGGAAATTTTGCTATGTTTTCTAATAAAAATTTAGTTAAAAACAGTAAAATTTTTCTATAATTTAGAAATTTTGACCAAATTTTAAGTAAAATTTGTTTCTTAGTTTCAGGGAAAATTTTATTAAATATTGGTAAAAAGTTTCCATTTTTGGAAATTTTTGGCGGTGTTAGGTATCGGAGAATCAAATTTTCTTATGTTTGTTCAGTAGTTGTTTATTTCACAATGTTATTTTCTAATAATTTCACATCGTATTGTGTTACGTCATGTATAGTCTTCAAATTTAAAGAATACTGTTGGACCTAGTCTCACCCTCTCGTTATTTGCTTAAATGAACTGTTTTTGGGACAATTTCATTCTGATTTATCTCTATAGTTTCGCCCTGTTTATTAAAAAGTTTTAGAATCCTTCCAAAAAAATATGCCGGCATGCCCGACTTTAATTTTTATTATAAGATTTTTTAATTTTTTTAACTATTCCAATTGTTGTATTCCATATAGTAGTGTTTATATTTCATTTCATAGTAGACTTCATTTAAATCTATGAACTTCATAGTTGTAGTTATTTAGTACAGAGTGCATAAATATAAAACTTAGCAAACAATAAGTGTTTATAATCCAGTATTGTCATTTAAGGTTTTTCTTGGCCACAAACTAATTATACAATAACAAAAGTTTTATGTCAGCATATCTGTCCAGTGGTCTGGTCATCTGATAAAGTAATTTTCTCCCTACTTTCTCCTTTTGTGCCTTGCATTTTGTTCATGCATATTGAGTTGTATTGCATGTTTTACATGCAATAAACCACAGAGTGCATCATATTTTGTACAATAGTGTGGTAACAGCCGCCTGTTTTTACTTTATATTTGAGATCCAGCCCCCATTATGTTGACACATATGCACTTTACCACCTCTGCCATGAAAATGTTTTACCATTTACTCTTTCTTTTTTACTGTGTACTTAGACTAAACAAGAACTACTTGATATGCAAATTGCAATAGAAAAAGGTTTTAGAGTTTTTTTTTTTTTTGTTGTTGTATGATATTCCTTTGACCACACTTGTTTTATTTATAGGGATAAAGTTGATATTTGAGTTTTTTTTTGTCCAAAGGACTTTGTGTATTTTTTTTTTGTTTTGGGTGACCATAAACTATTGCTGCCTAGTTTTGTTTATTATGGAGTATTATCTTGTTCTTAAAGGGCTTTTAAATTGTTTGTTGTTGTTGATGTAGTGATTTTTGTGTGGTTTTGATTTAAATTCATTTTTGGCTTTGAATATTATTAACATAGATACATACCATGGATGGTAACCGAAACAAATGCGGTTATCGGTAAGGGTAACGCTATATTCTATTATTTCGGTAACGTTATTTTAAGGATAACGACTTTTTTAGTTATTTCGGTATCGGTATTTTAGGGATAACGATTTTTTCAGTTATTTCGGTAACGATATTTTAGCCATAACGGTATTTCTATTATTTCGATAACGGTATTTTAGCGATAACGTTATTTTAGTTATTTCGGTAACGATATTTTAAGGTATATTGCAGTGTGGGTATTTTAAAGAAAACAGTAGTTTCAATGCACACCGATATATTTAACCCCATCATGATCAGACTTTTGGATGATACATATGTATGTACAGAGAATATATTTTTGAATCTTAATATTAGGGTATTCAAAATATTTTACGAATTTCAAATCTGTGTAAAATTACCCTTCTTTGGCATAATCAATGTTCAAATGTATTTTAAGCACCTTAAAAGGATTTCGAAAATTTTGTCCTTTTTTTGAAACTATCCTTTAAATGTTTACATTTTCTAAAAATATTGAACACATAAAAACCATATTCTTTTTTTTATTTTTTTTTTTAAAGTTAATAAATTATTTTTATAACACATTATTTTAATACAGACATGTCATTGCAGGTGAGTACGCAGATTTTTCTTAAAAAAAATTAAGTATTATACAACAACCATTCATGCATGGGGAGGGAAAACCCTCTCCCTTTCTCCCACACCCCCCTACCATCACCAAATACTTTGCCAATACTATGCCGATACTCTGCCGATATTTTGCCGATGGTTTGCTGATACTTTGCCGATACTCCGCCCATTCTTTGCCGATACTTTGCCGATGCTTTCGCCGATGGTTTACCGATGCTTTGCCGATGGTTTGCCGATACTTTGTCGATGGTTTGCTGATACTTTGCCGATGCTTTGCCTATGGTTTGCCGATGCTTTTCCGATACTTTGCCGATGGTTTGCCGACACCTTGCCAATACTCTGCCGATACTTTGGTTGGCCGATGGTTTGCCCATGCTTTGCCTAAACTTTGCCGATGGTTTGCCGATACTATGCCGATGGTTTGCCGATACTTTGCCGATGGTTGGCTGATGGGTTGCTGATGCTTTGGCGATGGTTTGCCGATACTTTGCCGATGGTTTGCCGATACTTTGCCGATGCTATGCCGATGGCATGCGGATGCTCTACTGATACTTTGCCGATGCTTTGCCGATACTGTGCCAATGCTTTGCCGATATTTTACCGATACTTTACCGATGGTTTGCTGATGGTTTGCCGATACTGTGCCGATACTTTGCCGATGGTTTGCCGATACTTTGCCGATGCTTTGCCGATACTTTCCATATGGTTTGCAGACACTCTACCGATGTTTTGCCGATGGTTTGACGATGCTTTGCCGATGGTTTGTCGAAGTTTTGATGTTGTTTGCCGATACTTTGCCGATAAAGAATTTTTATTTAATGATCCTAAGCAATGGGATTTTTACCCAATATGTAATAACAGGTTTTGCCGGGCAAGTATATCATAATTATACTAGTTTTAACAAAAACTCCTATAGATTTCCTTAATCTTGTTGTTTTTCTTAATTGTTTGTGTCTTCGAGATTCATTAGCCTTTAGCTTTAAAATTTTCCCGTTTTTTGTTAAATAATTTTCATGGATGGTAACGCTATTTTCTATTATTTCGGTAACGTTATTTTAACGATAACGGATTTTTCAGATATTTCGGTAACGGTATTTTAGGGGTAACGATAGTCAGTATTCAATCGATAACGGTATTTTAGCGGTTTGCCTGCCAACCCTGATACATACTATTTAAACTACATATCATTTCAACTGTATATCGCTATTCTACAATAAAGGGGTTGTTTGATCAAAAAATTAGCAATATCTAGTTTAATTTCTATATAATCAAATAATTCTTTATTAAAACTTGTCTAATTTTCTTTCTGCTTATTTGATTTTAAAAACTACTGCATTTGTTTAACATAAATTTGCTAATATATTTACACATTTTCTTTAATAAAATTTAAATCATATTAACAAGAGGTTAATATTTTAATATTTGTTCATATGGATTCTAAAAATGACATTGACACTTTTCATATTTATCAAGTATTGTTATAATCAACTGTTTATTTTTGACTTATTTAAATAGAAATTATACAAATAAATGTATCATATTGTTTAAACAAAATCAGTTTTTAGTTCAAATATTATTAGAATTCTACAAAAATCAACATTAACATGGAGTGTATAACTTAAAATTGAGGGATTTTTGGCAAATTTTGAGCGTTTATTGTGAAAAATTGGTACTATATAAATTTATTGAAAGTTTTGACCATCGTTAGCTATGACCTTTTCCCATCTTTCTGGAAACATTTGGATTCCGCGCTTAAAAAGAACTTCTTATTTTTTTAAGGCTAAGAACGAATCAAGCCAATTTCGGATACTGTGTTCTGAAGTGAGGCGTAATCCAGTGACAGCGTTCTGCATCGATTGAAACAAATGGTAGTCAGAAGGGCGCAAGATCTGGACTATAAGACGGGTGGGGAAACTACACAGCGACACTCAGAATATTATGTAGTTTACTGTTTGTAGTTTAATAAAAAATTTTCCGTTCCATTGTAAAATAAGAGAAACATGCATTTATTTTTCAAAGAAATATCAATTCTAACTTTTTTATACATTTGTTCCAAATATTTTACTGTCGTTTATCGATTTTTTCAGTTTCATTTATTTTTTTCTTTCGTTTGAAATTTAGTAAAAAATTACTCATACAACGGAATTTGTTGGTTTATTTGTGTCCGTTACAGTTATTACAAATTTAAATTTTATTTGCTGCCTGTTTAAAAAAAAAATAAAAATTTCAATTTGGTTTTTGTTTAAATTGTTTGTTTATATACAAAATTATTTCAATTCGAATTACAAGAACTTCATAAACACCCGTACATACACACTCACACAAAATGTGTCTTTTCAGATTTATACATACATTTTGTAGATTAAAAAAACAAACAAAAATTAAAAAAACGGAAGAAATCTCAAATAATTGGATAAATCATTTATTTTTTACGGCATTGGTAGGTGCAGTTTTAACATTTATTTTAACTGATTAAACATTTGTTTCTTACGGATGTGTCAATTGTTTAAACAACATTAAAAAATAAATAACAAAAACTATTTGATTCAAATGAAAACCAAGAAGACTGGTTTTTAAATAAAATATCATTTCTTCTGAATGGCATTTTCTGTTATTTTAACTTACAAACTATTTTTAGGGCAATATTTTCTAAAATTTTTTTAACCGGTCTTGCATCATGTGGCCGAGCATTGTCATAATGAAATGTTACGGGTTGATGTCTGGTCGCATATTCCGCGCGTTTTTCGCCCAGTGCTCGTTTCGGTACAGGTCCCCTGTGATCGTCTGGCTCGATTTCAATTGCTCGATTTGGCTGGTAGGTTGAACGATTTCTTGCACTTTAGGTTGTCGTAATAGATCTGTTTTATTAAGAACTTTATCCATTTGTTATGCACTTTTTCAAGAAAAGTTCTTCAATTCTCAGGACTTTTTTAAAGAAAAATACTTAAAAAAAAAATTTAAATTCCAAGGACTTTTTTTCAATAAAAAACATACATTCTATGGACTTTTTGTAAAAGAACAATTCATAGATTCTTAGGACATCTTTGAAATATTTTTTAGATAATCCTCAGTATCAGAATTTTTCTTTTAAAAAAAGTTCTCGTAGAATATTCCTACAAGAAAAAGTTCTTAGAATCTAAGTATTTTTCATGATGAAAAGTTCTCAGAATCTAAGGATTTTTTAATACAAAGAAAGGCCTTAAAATCAAAGTTTTTTTTAGGAATATAAAAATTTTCATCTAAAAAACAAATTCTGCAATCTCAGAATTTTAATTTAAGGAAAAGTTCATAGAATCTAAAAATGTTTTTATCAGAAAATTTTCTAAAAATCTAGTATTTGGTATAGGAAACCTTTCCGTACAAAACAACTCTTGGGTCTTACCGATTTTTATTTGTTATAAAAAAATATTTTATTAAAATTCTGAGCACATTTTCTATAAGCAAGACGCGATTTTGCAAGAATATTATTAATAAACATATAATTAAAAAAAAATTTATTGTTTTTATTGCAAAGAATTAAAAAATATAAAATCTTTTTGACAATGAAATTCTTTTGACACTGAATTGATTAGTGTAAATTATAATGTTATATGTATAAAAAATTTTCGATAATAAAACTCCCAGTGAAAATGATCATATATTATTATTTTTACATGAGTGACTGCACTGAAATTTTACAAGACAGTCAAGTTTGCTTTATAATTATTTATGGATTGTTGTCAGCATTTTATTGATCTATAAATATCATAATTTGTTTTTAGTCCGAAGTTTTGTTAACAATGTATGGTTACAGCCAATCATGTTATAAAATAGAAAGTGGCAATCATGAAATAATAAAATTTTTACTATAATATAATAATGATGGTAGCGACCATATTAATGGTTTGGAACCTATATATAAACCAATAACGTGATTGTGAGAACCATAACCGAATGTGTGGTACCTACTTTCCAAGCATACAAATAAGCGGCAAACAAGCGTAATAGCCAATATTTGGGGTACCCTTTATATGGGATCAATTGGCTTAGTCTTGGGCCCCATACGAGATATCTTTAATCAAGAAATCTGCAGCATGCGATTAAAGATGGACAGATGCGCATTTTTCATATGATATAATAAATAATTTAAAAAAATTTTTTTTGTCTCTAATATTTTTCTATATCGGGGTTTTTAATGAATCACAAAAAAATAAAATCTTTCAAAAATGTTGTATATAAATAACTGCGTAACATTTGTAAAACTATAACCTTAATTTGAGGGAAAACTGGCCTTTGATTTTTAAAAAGGAATTCACAATTTAAATCCATTATTAAATTCTTATTTTCGAATTTAAAGGTTAGGTTTGCCACGCCATTTAATCAAATAAGTGTTTAAAAATGTTTAATAAGCGTTATAAATATTTTAAAGAAAATTTGAAGTATAAAAATTTATTTTTTGAAAATGTTTAAACTTTGGAAAAATTGCGTACCACTGGTTGGAGACCTCTGATGTATCCCCTACTAACATTTTAATATAATTTTTAATATTTATTGCAACTTTTTGTTGTAGTCTATTTTTATATTTCAGTACAAACATCGAACTTTGTTTTGTACTAAAACAACAAAATAAAAAATAATAAAAACAATGAATATGTATTTGATTGCAAATTTATTATCACATTAACAGCAAGTTTGTATCGTTAGTAATACCTTTTTGTTGGGATGACTAATTAGGGAAGAAAGCCTCAGCATTTTTGTTAAAATTGATACTTTTTCCAAAAAAAAAAAAAAAAATCTTGAAACAAACTTTTTAAATGTCAACAGAAAAAAATATTAACGTTAAAACACTAAAGTTTGTGTTATTTTTCTGAAATTCTCCAATTCACAATTTAAGTTTTGGCTGAACTTCCCTACCTTTACAAATTATATTGAGTTATGATGTTGCCTTTTTTAAGTATTTTTTAAATTTGAAATTTCGTAAAATACAATCAAACGAATTAGATTTTTTTGTAAATAAAAACCCTTGAATAATTTAATATTATTTTATTAGTGTAAGGTATTTTGTTTCCTTTTTTTTAGAAATTTGTAAAATTATTATTGCATTTTTAAAGTGGTATTGTGTTATGTTAGTTCTGATAAAAAGCCAACATCATATTAGCTTCAATAAAATTGTGTACTTTGATAAGAAGTTGTTATTCTCATAATAATATATTTTTACATTTGTTTAGTTACAATTTTATGCATGATTACTTTAACTACAAAAAAAAGTATTAATAATAATTTATAAATTCAAAGCAAGGCTGGCAAGCCAAACCACTAACGGTGTTGGTATCAACTTTTTGTTTATTTCGGTAATTTCGTATCGAAATTACTGTTACCGAAACATCAATACTGGCACGTACCGGTACTGTTAAAAAATTACAACTAAGATTCAAAATTTATAACGGTAAACCAAAGTAATATAAATTTACAATTTTGGATATTTTTTATTAAAAAAATACATTTTGTGTGATAGGTTATAGTTCGGCTTAAGACAATAAAATTGAAAAAATAAAAACTAAATGTTTAATTTTTAAATATGTTTATTTTTATATCAATATTTTGAATCAGCTTATCTGTCCATAAAATACGGAGTTGAAAAATTTCTGTATTGCTTAACGTTTATTTATCAAGACATTTTTTGAAAAACGGTTTTAAATACGGAGAGTTTCGGTATTGTTATTGGTTATTAATTTGATAAAGTTTTAGAACGGTTAACGGTGTTAAATAGGTATCGGTTGCCAACCTTGATGTACAATTTTAATTAAATGTTAACTTCTTAATGACTAAATTTGGATAAAAAATACAGAGACTTTACTTTTGAATTTTTTCGGTAGTTTGGATTTTGATAAATTATTTAACCCTACAGTGGCCGAATTAAAATTGTTTCGAATTTTTAGGCCAAATTTTGTGAAATAGAGTACTATGGCTAGCAAATATTGATGCACATTGATGCCGTCGGAAATATTTATAAGTTAAAATCAAAATTTTGATGCAGCTTTAAAGAGGTTGAGTCTCTTCAAAATTTAAATTTTGCACATAATCCCTTAATTTTTTTGTTTTTAACAAGCTTTCAACCTCCTTATAAATATGTAAAAAAATAAAGAACATTAACAATTTTTATTTTAGAAAGTCTAGAGCCTCCAGAAGAGGTAAATATTAATAAAAATCCTAATAAAACATATATTTTGCCCATTATTGTCTCTCAAACATGTGATTAAGTTCATTTCCAAACAAGCACAATGACAGTACTAAAATTTAAAGAATAAGAATGTTTTATTTATAGAAAACTATTTTTAGTTTTGCTCTTGCCATAGAGTAAGAATAATATAGAGATTGCAACGTCGGCAGCGGCCAAATAAAATTTTATACAGACTAAAATGGTTTGGAAGCTGAGAGAAAACAGGAGAAGATTGAACAAACTTCCCTGAATCTGCAAAAATTTTAGCAAATTTCCCTGATTTTTTAAATCTAATTGGGAAATCTACTAAAAACAAATTAGAGTTGCAAAGAAAATCAATTGGAACTGCAAAGAAATTGGAAAAAACCAATTAGAAAAGATGCCGAACGTTTGTAATCTGCACATATAAAAACCAAGAGTATGTTTTTTACGACGTGAGCGACATCGTCATGGTAAGCATTTACCATCTTATCGACTGATGGAATCACTTTTTGAGTCCATTTAGCGATGCACGTCCGTCCGACTGGTCATGTACTTTTGTTCGCACTCTATAGGTCCTCAATCCAGAAAAAAATTAAAGATATTTTGTACACTGTCTCGCAAAACTATGTAGTCCAAAGACGAATCCTATTTGATTATAGTGGGTCCAAGTTTACACATACATAGTGCTTCATAAAGGTGCTCAGCTCAGCGATATATGGAAAAATTTCACAATAATTTTTAAGAGTTCTATTTGCATATTAAAATTACTGATATGAAATTTGGTAGCGTTTAGATAAAAAACATGGACTGATATATTTACACACAAATGTGGTTATATATCCACACATATGCCCGAGTAAAAATATTGATCTGGCATAATATTAAATCATATCGTATTTAATAATCTTTAATATCTGCTATTATATCAAATTTATTAGAAAAATTATAAAAAAAATCTAATAATTTTTATCAGATTTCATTGTAAATCACTACTTTTTGTAAAAATACATAAATTCCAAATTGGGTAGCAGTTATATGAAAAATATTTTAAAAGTCATATGAAACTAAAACTATTGGATCCAAACAAATCGGAAGCTTAGTTTGATTTTATGGAATTTCTAATAAGACGCCTGAAAACACATTTTAAAATAAATTGTTCTTAAAATCATCCCACAAATATGATCTACAGGATCGAAAGAACCTAATAACCTCTAAAACCCGCAATCAAATGGTTTACAATTAAAACAATTATATTTAATAATTAAAAACTTATGCATTTGAGCCTAAACAGACAAATTAAACCAATTCCAGTTTGAAACACAAATTTTTAAAAATTGTATAAAAATAGCCTAGACTTACACCAATGGAAATTTTCACAAAAAATAAATACAGAAAAATATTTATTGAACTTAAGATTGATACGAGTATAAAACAATAAAACATAATTGAGACTAACGTTATAAGCAATTAATTTTTTGGGTATGCTTTGGTTTTTTAATGTTAGAAATTTTTCTGTGTCCAAGTTTTTTTTTGCCTGAATAATTGTATCATTTGTGGGGTGATGCTTACAATTCCCTAATGGGTTACTTAACGAGTTTGAATCAAAAAGCAAAAATTAGTCAATTATTAAGGATTTTCCAATAGGTACTTGACAACTTTGAATGTAATTTGTGAGCACATTATTTCACTGATCATCTAACTGTTACATTCCTTTTTTTCAGTAAACTCAAATTTTCATCAAGGTAACCCTGCGGGAAAAGGGCCTATCCCAGGACACGTCACATGACAGGTTCATTGTGATTGGGACCGGTCACGGGACCGGTCATGTGATAGGTGCTCTTTACACCTATCTCGTGATATGTTTTTTCGGAACCGGTTCAGTTTTCACCTATCCCAGGACAGGTTCCAATTCCCAACTGACCCCTTTTTTCCCGCAGGGAAAGTACACGAACGAACAACGTCTGCAAATTATAAAAATGTACTGCTGAAATTCGGAGTCGGTGACTGCAACTTTAAGAGCAAAATCATCTTCAGTGACGAAGCTCATTTTTGGCTCAATGGGTTCGTCAATAAGCAAAATATGCATTTTTGTTTGGATGAAAATCCACATGTGCTTCATGAATCACCAGTTCATCCACAAAAAATATCTGCTTGGTGCGGTTTGCATGCCGGCGGCGTCATTGGGCCATATTTTTTCGTCGACTATAAAGATCGTTATCGCGCCATGATTACCGATTATTTTTGGCCCGAATTGGAAAACATAGACTTGGACGACATGTTGTTTCAACAGGACGGTGCCACAAGCCACACAACACACGTTACAATCGATTTATTGAAGAGTAAGTTTGGTGAAAAGGACCAGTCAATTGGCCGCCTCGTTCGTGCGATGTAACATCTCTTGACTTTTTTCTTTGGCGTTACGTCAAATCATTGGTCTATGCCAACAAGCCGACGACGTTGGAAGAACTGTGACCGAGTCATCGAAAATTGGGTCCAACGAATCGACCGCTTCTGACGTACCCGCGGTGGCCATATGAACGAAGTCGAGTTCCATTTATAAATGTTTTGATTGTATTTCAAGTTGATCATAAAGTTTTGGAAATATCTCAAATAGTTTGCGTTTTATTAAAAAAAAAGTTGTCAAGTCCTTATTGGAAAACCCTATATAAGCTTTTATTTATTTTTTGTTTGGCTGTGCTAGCTTGGCGAGTTACAGAAATAATGTGGTTCAAAATTTGTTAATATAAGTGTACCTTTGTTAACTGTATAATTTTATCTAATTATAATCAAAATTTCTAGGACCGAAATAGGTTAAAATTTTGAAGTTTAAAAAAAAAATATTTATAAGAAGATAATAAGAATCCATGTAAAAATCGAAATATATATGAACATAGCAGCGTCATAAATGAAATGCTGGTCAGCATACAAAAAAATCAAAAATATGTAGTTTAATATATTTTTAACAGTATTGAAAAATATTGAATCCAAAAATAGATTTTAAAAAAAATTTAAAATAATATGAAAAGTAATGTGTAGCCACAGGGGCTGATGTATTTACCTTACTGATGAATTTTACAGGCGATGAGCAAAAGTTTATATATGGATCCATTACATCGAAGGTAATAAAGTAAGGGGTTACTTATATGGTTACGAAAATGGGAAAAATAATGTATCTAAAAATAAATTTTCATAAAAAGAATTCATTAAAAGAAAATTGTTACATATATGTTAAAAGTTATTAAATATAATGTGGTCATGATGGGAATCGGACCTAGGAACTCTGGTTGCCAGCAGAGAACTCTACTCTGGATGCATATATTTTTTGATTGCTTTAAACCTAAATGAATTTTTTAGTGTTGTTAGTGTTGTCAAAATACACATACATTGCCCTTTTGTTTACAAAAAACAAAAAGTGATGTATCTTAAAATAGATTTTCAAAAATATTTCAATTATTACTTTACATTTATAAATCATGTAATACAAAATCAATAATCGGTTACTTATTACTTTGTACTTGCAAATAATGTAAAGTTTACGAGCTATCATTACAAGGTTATGCATGAATATATGGCACAAAAGTTTTGCTGGGTTGCTATATGTTTGAAATAATGAAAAAAATAAGTTAATGCATTATTTTTTGTTTTTAAATAATGTATAAAGTAACTAATTATTAGTTACTAATTATTATATCTTTTAAAGTAATGCAGAATCTATGTTTGTATCATTAATATTAGCCCAAAAAATAATGATATGTCATTACAGCTTCTACAATCAGGTTCCTTTGGATGAAATGCTATAAAAAGCAAAATATTGAGAGAAGGCCCAACTTTAGGACTCCATTTTGATCACATAAATTTCCAAGAATTTTTATTCTACAACATATTCGAGTATCATCAATATCGTGGAGTTAAGCTTGAAGTAGCTTCCTTGTCAGTTTTAATTTAGTAATTTGTCTTACTATACATATGAAGAGGCTCGTGTGTCATTATAAATTGACCCCTCTCTAGTTAATACAGGGTGTGACCATTAAAGTAGATGCATTCGTTAAATTAAACGGAAGCTTAAAGAATGTAGGGATGTAGATTAGCTTCATTTGTTAGTTTAGCTAACTAAACCAAGACCTCTCTTTTCCAAATAGGGCTTATTTAAATTTTAAAATTATGTTTGGTCAAATCTGGTTGACCAATTAAACATAAGTATAAATTTGACAACAGCTGTTCGACAATAATTTGTTTAATTGATGACATATTGCAATAAATTTTTTAAGAAAACAATAAATGTTGCCACCATTTTAAAACAATTCTAATTGTTGTACAAATAAATAATTTTTTTTCTAATCAATATGTCAAGATCATATAATTTTCCATTACTAAAACTGAAAATAGTATCCTGAGTTAAACTCAGTTTAACTCATTAAACTAAGTTTAATTTACACCCAAAAACAAACTTGTTCGAAGTCTCGTGCTGTGCGTCATTTTATTATATTTATGAAATGGTGAGAACTGGGAATCACTCTTATCAAAGTATTGGTGGAAAATATGAAATGAAGACAATACTTTTTTTTTAAATATAAGAAACACTTTAATGTTGTTGGGCTTATCATTTATACGAGTTTTTAAAGGTTATCTTTACAATACATTAATATGAATAATATTAAACCGATGACCAACAAACAAGAACCCAGTAAAATTACACTAATGACATTATAAACAACTGCTATAAGATTGAATTAGATCTTAATGTGAAATTGAAACTTAAATTGGATGCAAATTGAGCAACATTATGATCAGGGATTATCTAACAATAGGATGTGCAGAATGAAAGAATTAAGAGCCAACAGCCACTAAACTTAAAAGCCAGTTATTGAAACTTCAATTTTAGAAATGTGTTGCGAAACTTTTATTACGTTGCTTTTAGCAAGGACTATTAGACTTTAAGGGTGTGTAGAGTTAAAAGTATCGAGCCAATCACTAACCAGACTTAAACTCTAATATAAATAAATTTTTTAAATTTTTTTTGAAATTTAAAATTCATCAATACATTTTTAAATTTATTTTTAAATTTAAAAAAAAAAAAAAAATATTAAAAAATGTTACAAGTTTAATATTAAACGTTTTGTGTCTCTTCTGAAATGGGGTAGTTCCCTCGATATGGAACCATATATAACAATATCTATTATTTGTATAAATTTTATCATATAAAAAATTGTTTTAATGTGAAGCAATATATTGAATCATATGTAATTAGATTTTATACCATATCAAAAAAAAAATCTTATATGGAACAATATATTGACTCATGTATAATTATATCTCGTACCATATTAAAAAATATTTTTAAAAGCAATTTTATAAATATATATTATAATATCTCAAATAAATAAGTGATCGCATATATAAATTTATATGGTTCCATATATAAGTGTATATGGTACTGTATAAGTCATAAATAAGTATATATGATCCTCTATAATTCAAATATAATTATATGTATATATATATACCATATATTATTATATAAAATATATAAAGATCAATATATAACCAGATGTGATTATATATATGAAACAAAAATATAAGACAATCGTAAATAAATAAAATATATAATTACATACACTCACCAGAAAAAGTCTGTTATGACAACTGAAAATTTTTCTGTTATTACGGCAAATTTTGCTAATTTAAGCCCAGCGGTATTTTTTGCTTATCTTAGCATCACATGTCTGCTGACGTGTAAGTACAATGAAATTTGTAGAAAAAATTAGCTGCCGCTACTAAATTTTAGTAAACTTTTGGTTAAAGTGGAATTTAAAATCAGTTTGCCAAAATCAGCAAAAAAATTTACTAAACATTATTAATATTAGTAAAAAATTTCAAAATTTATTTTTTTTTATCGAGCATCAAATTTTTTTATGTTATTAATTTTTTTTCAAAAAATATTTTAGATAAAATTAAAAAAAAAAAAAACAAGTAAGAGCGGCTAAATTCGGCTATGCCGAATCTTATATACCCTTCACCATGGTTGGGAGAAAAGTGAAGTTTATATATGGACATCTAGGAATGGACAGATTTATATACGGACGCCTTTAAGAGGAAATTAACATTTAGTTTGGTGATAAAACTTGAACTCGGGAAGATTTATGGTTCCAGAAAATAGGTATTTAAAAAAAAAATATGTTTTTGGCATAACTTTTTTGTATCTGAACCGATATTTCCGAGTTTTTTTTTAGCAAATATGTTAACTAAAGAATTTCGATCTTTTGCTATATAAGACGTATCTATAGGTCATATTACAACTCTTAAATAATATATGAGAAATAAAATAATATATGAGAAATAAATTGGTTTAAAAATCTTTTTATAAATTCTTTTAAATCGGAGCAAAAAATAGAAATAAAACCGTTTGTATTTTGTTTGTATCAGAGGGTTTTTATACAAATTTTTATGTTTTTAGCCTATTTATGAAATATTTAATTATTAATATAAAATTTTATTTAAATTAATTATTAAATGTTAAAAAAAAAACAAAAAATAAACAAAAAAAAAAAGTCTTAAGAAAATAAAAAAAAAAAAGTTGAATTGTGTCTTGTGTAGGAATCGAACCCGCGTTCTTAGAGAAAAAAAAGTATTTGTGACATAGCGTTTAGACAACTGAGCTACAATTTCAACAAATTGATGTGTTTGTTATGCGTAATATTCAACATACATATAAAAACAAAGGGATTTTACGGAAAAAATTAGAGGTAGTCCTGGTTTTTTGCTAATATCTTAGACATTTATCAACCGATCTGGCTGATTTTTAATAGCAAACACAAATGGATCACATGTAACAGAAATAAAATACAATCAAGTCCTCATCATGTCTGGGTTCTTCGGAAACCCCATTTCAACACACAGACGGACGGACGGACATCGTTAAATCAACTTCGCTCTTCATAAGGACCCAGAATATATATACTTTATTGGGTCTAAGATCAATATTGTAGAAATTACAAACGGAATGACAAACTTATATATACCCTTCCACCCGTGGTAAAGGGTATAACAAAGCCTTAAACATTTTAAAAACAAAAACGAATTTATCATTTTGTTTTAATTTGGTAATTTCTGTTTTAAAAAATAATTTAGTAATTTTTTTTTTTGCTTTTAAGGACAAATTTTAATTGTTTTTAGGGCTGATTTTTTAACTAAAAAAACTTTTAAGTGATATTTTAAGTGGATGTCCTATTTTTAAACATGAGTCATTTTATTCACTTCCGATCCCTTTTTTTAATCTATGTAACATTTTAAGGCAATTTATGTTTGTAGGTGTAAGTTTTAATTAGAAATAACATTTCCTTCAATATCCACTTTTTTAAAATTAGTAAATTTTTTTTTGCTAATTTTAGCAAATCATTTTTCAAAAATTTGTAAAATGATTTCTGAAACTAGCAACAAAAATTTGTATATATTCTGTAAAAATTCTGTAATTAGTAAAATGTAAATAGCAAAAAGATTTGCTAAATAATAATTTTTTTTACTAAAAATCAGTACAAAAATAGTAAAGTGGGATTGAAAACCGTTTACAAATTTTTCTACTAACTTTTTTTTTCTGAGTGTATGGTTACACATACCCACATACATATATATTTTTATATGACAATATATTATAAGATAAAGCCACATATGATTATACATAAACTTTTTTTTACTTGGGATGCTTAAATAAAGGCCGTATATCTGGTACCAAGTGTGTATACAACGCACATACAAATAACTAAGAATTGTTTATTTTTCTTTTTCGCATTTGAACAAAAAAAAAAAGAAAAAGATTTATTAATTTAATTGTAAAAATATATTCACTACAACTGAGAAGTAGACATTTATTTTTGCAATCAGTTGTTATTTTGACATTCAAGCAATATGACGCTTTTAAAACATTTCGAAATTCGTTATTTTTTAAGTCTACTTTTTATCGTGAGTTTAAGTGTTTCTTCATTAGCCGCTGAAAATAATAAAAATTCTTGGTCTTTTTCTTTGGGCAATATTAATTTATTTCATATACCAAAATTTAATCCATCTCTATCTATATTTGGTGGTTCAAAAAATAATGAGCAGAGTGCAAATTTAGTGGAAAATTTTTCAAATGAATTTGGAAATATAGATCCAGACATTGTAGAAGATTCGCTTTTAAAAACGGTTAGTGAATGAATAGTGATTAAAAAAATAAGTAAATAAATAAAATTTAATATTTTCTTTAATTTAGCCTGAATTAATTGCAAAATATGGTTATCCATCGGAAATTCATCATGTTGTAACTGATGATGGTTACATATTGGAAATTCATCGGATTGCTAATCACAGTGCTGTGCCAGTTTTATTAACACATGGTTTATTGGACAGTTCTGCAACATGGGTTTTAATGGGACCTAATAAAGGATTAGGTAAGATAGAAAAAATGTCAACTTAACGACCTATTTACTTTATGCCTGTTGAGAGAAATTATTTGATATGTGATACTATGTTATGAAACCCTTCACCCTATTATACAGAAGAGTACATTAGGGTGACAGTTGTTTAATGAAATTTAGAATTTTGAAATAACCGTTATTTATAAAGTTGATTTTTAAGGTATATGGCACTAATTTGGGAATTGGGACCTGTCCCGTGATGGGTGAAAACTGTACCAGTTCAAAAAATACATATCACAAGGTAGGTGAAAAGAGAATCGGTTCCTAAAGTACCTACCACGTGAACGGTTTAAAAGTCATGACATATTCTTTTGCTTTGATTGTGTGATTTATTCTTTCGGGTTAGTTGTGTGACATGTTCTTTTAGACCAGTCCTGTGACATATCACAGAGGGCAAGTGACCCCCCTTCAAGTAACCCCCTTCCGATGTTTTTTGGCTGTAATTAAAAAAAAAATGAAAAACTTTGATTCTTCTTGTGGATTATTTTTATTTAGTCTTTTAATTTTTTTTACATCAAGTCGAGAATATGATGTCATGCAAATGGCCGCCGCCACAGTTGATTGTCATTTGAGCCCTTTTTATGGCATTTTCCATCACTTTGGCCAAAACTTCCGGCGATATGTCCTCACATTCTTGACGGATATTGTCTTTAAGAGCTGCAAGAGTCTGAGGCTTGTTGACATAAACCCGCGACTTCAAAAAGCCCCACAAAAAGAAGTCTGGAGCGGTCAAATCAGGCGATCTTGCTGGCCAGTGCAAATCGCCAAAACGGAAGATTAGGCGCCTGGGAAATGCATCCTTCAGCATATCGGTTGTGGCACGTGCAGTGTGTGGCGTTGCACCGTCCTGTTGGAACCACATGTTTTCCAATCCCAATTCATCAAGTTGCGGCAAAAAGAACTCGTTGATCATTGCTCTGTAGCGCTCACCATTCACAGTAACCGTTTGGCCCGCGACGTCTTCGAAGAAAAAAGGTCCGATGACTCCTCCAGCGAAAACAGCACACCATACAGTGACTTTGAGCGGGTGTAATGGCTCTTCGTGGGTTACACGTGGATTTTCAGTGCCCCAGAAGCGTAAAGTTTGCTTATTTACTTACCCGCTAAGATGGAAATGGGCCTCATCACTCATGATTATTTTTGATGAAAAATCATCTTCATTATTGCTCAAATAAATAGTCACCAATATTCCGCGTTCTGGAGCAGTGTAGCGTAACATTGTTTATTAACGTGTATTTCGCATGTGTTTACTACACAAATGTCAAAACAGAACTGACATTAGGGGCCAATAGCAAAATTTATAGGATTTTCTGATAGGAGAATTACTTTTGCGCCACCTTGTAGAGTCTACACCGCATTTTAAAAACTGGAGTGGCGCACGATCTTTCACCTCTATGCCCTGGTGTCGGAAGCCCCAATAGATGCGAATTCTCCTGCCAATAGTCTGAGGCATAGAAGCAAGGTCAGTAGCCATTTGGCTGCGAAAACTTCTGCCTGAAAAATGTTGTAGTTGTCGGAAATTTTATACGACTCTTCAATACTCAGCTACCGACAGAAAACCGCAGCACCGTCACCCTACACCATCTTAGAACTATCCTTGAAGAAATTAAAGGTTTTGTGCTAAAAGCGAAGACCTGTCAGCCATCCATACTCGCTCATAGTGACAATTAGTCCCTCAGTGAAGCCCACAGTAGGGATAATGTAGTCACTGGTACAATTCTCATTCCCAATGAACCTTCAATGACTTTAACGGCTTGCCCAAACCGCTTCGGCTAAGATACACGGAATTTTAAAAATGTATTGGTTAAGTAAGGACATCTCAGCGAATTGTAAGATATTTTATGGAATTCCCGCCAATAACGAGTTAGAATTTGTATTTAAAGGGGAAAAGTACCCTCCTTAACGTCTGATTTGATTATATCTAACGATAGGTCCAAATATGATTCAACTTTCATCAAACTTCGATATTTTAGGAGGCACGATTTATTGCCCCAAATAATGTTCAGCAGATATTTACTATTTTGAGGTCTGAAATATCATTTAAGCACAATTAAGATAGGATCCTTAAATGGGAGGTAGATAAAGGGTGTCCCAAGAAGAACGCAATTTTCAAATCTGGCAACATTCGAAGTGTCATTGTTTGACATTTGAACAATTGTTATTGTTTGCTAGTAGAAGGTACGAGGTTTACTAATGGAGCGCTACACGAATGAACAACGCATTCCCATTGTGAAATTGTTTTACCAAAATAGTGAAAGTTTTGCGGCTACAGTTCGCAAATTGCGATCAATTTGGGGTCACAATAATGCTCCAAAAGAGTCAACTGTTAAGAGATTAATAGATAAATTTGCCGCAACTGGGTCTGTTAGTGATGTAAAGACAACAACGCGCCATCGACCAGGTCGATCGACCGAAAATGTCGCAGCTGTACGTGATGATGTCCCTCAAACTCCATCCACCTCAATTCGACACCGAGCTCAGCAAATTGGTGTCTCCAAATCCACTTTGCAGCGAATTTTGACGAAAGATTTGCATCTTCATGCATACAAAGTTCAATTGACTCAGGAACTGAAGCCAGCTGACCATGGACAGCGAAGGGAGTTCGTTAATTGGGTATTGGAGAGACAACATGAAAATGCTGATTTTGCCGATAAAATCATCTTCAGTGACGAGGCCCATTTTCATCTTGATGGCTTCGTCAATAGGCAGAATTGTCGCATTTGGGGTGAGGAAAATCCTCGAGTGATTCACGAGAAGCAAATGCATCCTCAACGTGTCACTGTGTGGTGTGGTTTTTGGGCTGGAGGAATCATTGGACCTTTTCTTTATGAAAATGAGGCAGGTCAAACGCAAACAGTCAGTATCGTGAAATGATAACCAGTTTTTTCTTGCCTAGAATTGAAGAAATGAATGTGGAGGGCATGTGGTTCCAACAAGACGGCGCCACATGTCATACAGTCATTTCCCGGTCGTGTTATTTCGCGTTTTGGAGATCAGAATTGGCCGCCTAGATCGTGCGATTTAACACCATTAGATTTTTTTCTTTGGGGTTTTTTGAAGTCGATGGTTTACGCGAATAAGCCGACGACGACTCAAGCCTTAAAAGAGGAAATTGGACGCTGCATTAATGAAATACCGCAGCATTCATGCAAAACGGTCATTGAAAATTTCATTAAAAGATCGCGTGCATGCCAGCAAAGCCGCGGCGGCCATCTGCACGATATATTGTTCCATACATAACCTCATTCTGTCTACTTTACGATATAATAAAGTTTCACGATTTTTTTTTAAATATCTGTGTTTTATTTAAAATTTAAAAATTGCGTTCTTCTTTGGACACCCTTTATAAGTATGGATAGATACTTTCTAATTTTAATAGGGTTGGCCCTTGGATCCATCTAAGCTTATGAATTAAATTTTAATTAATCTTTATATTTGCGACCTGTAGATTAATTACAATCTTTACATGGCAACATGAGTCGATTGGTATACTTTAATAGGTGTATAAGTCCGATATTTTTGGTGGTTACAAAAATCAACACAAACCACGTAGTAGTTTGTGCTGGTTACTAGTGGATCGATATAAATGTATCAGCCTAGCTAAAAATAGTTCATTTACTTTGTTTTCGTTAATAAAGGGTAGTTTAAATCTCGTTATAAATAAACAAAAATAACAATAAAAAAATAATAGTTATTAGCGATCCCCAATTAAAACGAAACACTGACGTAGTTTGTTGTTTCAGAAGATAATAAAAATATTAATAGAACTAATAGTATTCTATTTAAATAATAAAACACACAATAAATATGAATTAAAACTATTTTTTTTCTCAATTACAGCTTATCTCCTCTATGACAGGGGTTATGATGTATGGATGACAAATGTGCGTGGCAACACTTATTCGCGGAATCATACCAAATATACAACAAAACATGCAGCATTTTGGGATTTTACATTTCACGAAATGGGAATATATGATTTACCAGCAACAATTGATTACATTTTAGATTTAACTAATAATACACAATTACATTATATGGGACACTCACAGGGTACAATTTCGTTCTTTATAATGTGTAGCGAACGTCCGGAAATGTGTGATAAAATTATACTAATGCAGGCATTGGCCCCGGTGGCCTATCTTAAACATGCCAAAAGTCCGGTAGTGGAATTTTTGGCATTATTTAATGAACCGTTGGCGGTAAGTGAAAAAAATAAACAAAAATTTTCAAAAAAAATCTCTTCAAATTTCTCTATTTAATTTATTTTAGATTCTATTGAAATTAATTGGTGCTCATCAATTTTTACCCAGTAATGAATTCATTAAAATGTTTACTCAAACAATATGTGATGATGATCCCATAACCGAAGAAATCTGTTCAAATGTTATTTTCCTTTTTGCCGGTTTTGATAAACAAGAAATGAATGAAACGATGCTGCCGGTGATATTAGGTCATGAACCTGCTGGTGCTTCTACCAAACAAGTGCAACATTATGCTCAATTAAAACGTAGTGGACATTTTCGTCAGTATGATTATGGTTGGATACGTAATCACTGGCGTTATAATTCTATTACACCTCCAGAATATAATTTAAATAATGTTCATGCCAAGGTCGCCTTACATTATGCCATGAATGATTGGTTGGCCGTGCCAGAAGATGTTGAAAAGTTACGTCAACAGTTGCCTAATGTTGTGGGTAAATTTAAAGTAAATTTTCCGAAATTTAATCATTTAGATTTTGTTTGGGGTATTAATGCTCGAGAGTTATTGTATAATAAATTATTGATATTAATGGAAATGACCGAAAGAGGTGATTTTTAAAAAGTCTCACTGTATAATTTAAGTGATTTTTTGTATTTTCTTTTAGATTTATACTTGATTAGATATAATCCTATGCTTAGCATGTATTTGTGTTAGTTTTACCATTAAGAACAATTTTATATAATAAATAAAATTAATATAAAATCGAGCCGCATTTACACAATAGTTAGTTAGCTACTAACTGGAATTATATTTGACAACTTTGTTGTTTAATTATTTATATTAAATTTTAACGGGACATTGTGTTATCGGGCTTAACAAGTAATGATTGGTCAATATCGATCATGCATTACAGGTTGGTTGAAAAGTTCCTGTGCTAGAAATGAAAGAATACTGTTTTTGTTACGAAATATATTTTTTTATTTAATATAATCTCCTAGAAGCTCAATACACTTGTTCCAATGATCTTCCAATAATTTTATCCCATCCTTATAATGGTTTTCCGGAAGCTCTGCAAAATAACCGTCTACGGCTGCTATGGCCTCTTCATAGGACGAAAAATGCTTTCCACGTAGGAATTGTTTGAGATTTCTGAAGATATAGTAGTCACTGGGAGCCAAATCTGGTGAATACGGTGGATGTTCAAGAAATTCGTACTTTAATTCTTTGAATTTAGCCACCGTCAAAACACTTTTGTGAGCAGGTGCATTGTCTTGATGAAAAATGATTTTTTTTCTTCTTTAAACCAGGTCTTTTCTCACGAATTTTTTTATCCAGCTGATCCAAAAGGCTGCAATAATATTCAGAGTTGATTGTTTTACCTTTCTGAAGATAATCAATCAACAAAATTCCTTTTGTGAGCAGGTGCATTGTGTTTTGACGGTGAATTTAGCCACCGTCAAAACACTTTTGTGAGCAGGTGCATTGTCTTGATGAAAAATGATTTTTTTCTTCTTTAAACCAGGTCTTTTCTCACGAATTTTTTTATCCAGCTGATCCAAAAGGCTGCAATAATATTCAGAGTTGATTGTTTTACCTTTCTGAAGATAATCAATCAACAAAATTCCTTTTGCATCCCAAAAAACTGATGCCATAACCTTCTTTGCTGATCGTTGTGACTTCACCTTCTTTGGAGCTGAACAACCAGCTTCAGTCCACTGTAAACGTTCTTGTTTCAATTTAGGATCATGGTGGTAGATCCAAGTCCCATACATAGTTATAAAACGACGCAAGGAGTCGGCTTTATTCGGTTTAAAACGCTCCAAATTACGCTGAGAAATTTGTTTTCGATCCAGTTTTTGTTGAATTGTTAATGTGTGCGGCACTAACTTTCCAAACAGTTTTTTCATACGTAATTCTTCATGTAAAATATGGAGTACTCGTTCGTCTGAGATGCCTATTGGATTAGCAATATCACGCTTAGTCAAACTTGGATCTTTACTAACCATATTATGTACCTGCTCAATGATTTCTGCTGTGGTTGCAGTTTTTGGTCGTCCTTTGCGTGGATCGTCTTCAAGGCTGGTTCGACCACGTTTAGATTCATCAGCCCAAAATTCAACGGTGCTTTTTGAAGGTGAGGACTCCTTATACACTTCTAACAATTGTTCATAAATTTCCTTTGCTTTTAAACCCTTCAAAACAAAGAATCTAATGACTGCACGATATTAAATTTTTTCCATATTAAAAAAATCAATGACACGTCAACTTCAAATGGCTTGTAAACAAAGAAAGAATTGACAGAATGACTTGCAACTTTGCATGTGTTCTCAGGACAGTTATACCAACTTAAAAAAAAAAAGTTTGCAGCTAGCAGTGCCATCTCTTGGTGAGCGCAGGAACTTTTCAACCAACCTGTATGTTGTAATGATATAAAAAATATAATAAACGTTTCTGTTGAAGTTCGAGCACCTGTCCCGTGAGCGGTCTAAAAGAACCTGCCCAGTGACATGTTACATGATTGATTAAAAAGGACCGGTTGTTGACCGGAGTGTGATCCGTGGCTGATAAAAATAAAATCAACCTGAAAGAACCTACCCTGAGACATGTGCCATGACCGGTGAAAAGGAGATCCAGCACATATCAATGAAGTGGTTGATGAAATAAACTGTCAACTTAAAGTTTTAAAAAATTTTGTAAAAAAAAACCGAATTTGGTACTTCAATGAGGCCGCACTAGTAAAAACAACTCTACGGAAAAAGGGGGTTGGTTAGGAATCGCGTTCTGTCCCGTGATAGATGAAAACTGGACCAGTTCCAAAAATACATATCACGAGAAAGGTGAAAAGAGGACCAGTGCCTAAAGTACATACAACGTGACCGGTTTAAAAGTCCTGACATGTTGCGTTGGTTCTGTGGTATGTTCTTTGGGGTTAGTTGTGTTATATGTTCATTCAGACCAGTCCGGTAACATGTCACAGAGGGCAATTGACCCTCACCTAGGACAAGCCCATAACAAAGTAACCGGTCCTTTTCATATAAAAAAATAAAAAGGGCTCGAATTCGGCTGTGCCGAGTCTTTGAATACCCTCCACCAATATCCTAAAGCAATGTTCTATACTATTTTTGATGCAAATAATTTAAAAAACTTTAGAAGTAAAATTATGGAGGTGGAAAAGATTTTTTAGGTAAAAAACTTTTTATGGGTATGAAAACAAATTTTGTGGTGGAAAAAAATTTTAAGGTGAAAAAAAATTTTTGGGGTGAAAAAAATTTTAGTGCTGAAAAAAATTTCTTGAGGCGAAACATTTGAGGTGAATATTAAATATTATTCAGTTCTAAGCGACTGGTAAAAAAACAAGAGGAAACATTAAAAAATAGACATGAACTAAAAATTAATCCAAAATATTCTTTTAAATAGTTTAAAAATTTTCCTCAATTTAAGTACAATTGAGTTAAAACTTAGAATAATTTCCTTAAAATTAATAAAACATCCCTATGTTTGGGTAAAAACGAAATAGCTTATATACTCAGAAGTAGTTCATACCTTTTTTAAGTAATATTTTTTGATTTTAGGAAAAAAAAAACAAGTATATTAAATAAAAATTTATCAATTTTTAATAAAAATATCTCAGTTTTAAGAAAATCGCATACTAAAATGTAATAAAACTAAGTTTGGTAAAGAAAAAGAACATAATTTACTTCAATTTAGTTAAATGTGTCTAACTTAAAATAAGAAAGTACTTGAACTTAATATGTGTTCATTTTTTTTCTCGAGCAGTAAAATGAACTAAATTTTAGAAAGACATTTCTAAATTCAGTTTTTAAGTGTATCACTTTTAAATTTTTAAGAATTAATTTCAAAAAATTAGTTTAGGCAATTAAAAACAAAAAGTAATAAATTTTTTCCTATGTAATAATAAAATTTTTTTTTGGTTTTAGAAACTGATGAACTATTTCTTAGAACAATTTGCAACTTAGTTCAGATAACATTTAAAATTTTTAATAAAATATTTTTGATCTGTTATTTTGTAAATGAATAGTATTAGTAGGATTTTAGATCATATAATCATATTCTCATATTTTCTTATTTTTAGGGAGTTAAGTCCTAGTTTTTAGTAAAAAAAAAATACCTAATGAATATAAAAATTTTCTTAAAACAAAGGAAGCATTTCCTAACTAACAGTAAAACTTAAAATGGTGTATAAACTAATTAGGAGGAAATTTTACTGTTTTCTAATAAAAATTTACTTCTCAGTAGTAAAATTTTTCTATAATTTGGAAATTTTAAACCAAATTTTAAGTAAAATTTGTTTTATAATTTCAAGGAAAATTTTATTAAATATAGGTAAAAAGTATCTTTGGTGCCGTTTTCATTTCAATTTTTCCTCCAAATAAGTTATTTTTTGTTTTACAAAGGTTATAAAGCCGTTAATTCCAAGTGTTTATAGATAAGAAAGATTTTATGTATTGTTAGTCTGTTATTTTGGTAAATGAACGGTAGTAATAGGATTTGATATTATATAATTATATTCTTTTTATTAATTTTTTTTTTATGCCAAAGAAAAATTAAAATTTTTTTAAATTCTTAACAAAAACTGTAAAAAATAGAGAATAAATATAAATTGTTAAATTTCGTTGATGTTAGTCTAATATGGTGTTGTTTTCAGGTTTATAAATTTGTTTCCAATATAAAATAGACAATCATCAAATCATTAACCCAACAAGACCATGGATACTGAAGGAGGTTGTGTAGCGTCAACCAAAAATACTTAGTATTCTATCCTACTGGCTCTGATGGAATTCTTTCAATTTTTATTCTCTAAAATTTACTAATTAAAATTTTCGTGTTTCTTTGCAATAAAAAAAAAAAAGAATATGATTATATTATCTACACTCACCAAAAAAAGTCTGTAATGGCAACTGAAAATTTTGCTGTTATTACGGGAAATTCTGCTAATTTGAGCCCAGCGGTATTTTTTGCTAATCTTAGCAACACACGTCTGCTGAGGTGTAGTACAATGAAATTAGTGGAAAAATTAGTGGCCGCTACTAAATTTTAGTAGACTTTTTGTAAAGTGGAATTTAAAATCTGTTTGCTAAAATCAGCAAAAAAATTACTAAATACTATTAATATTAGTACAAAGTTTTAGATTTATTTTTTTTATCCAGCATCAAAAATTTTGATTATATTTTTTTAAAGATGTTTTATACAAAATGAAAAAAAAATCAAAGGCTTAAAAATCTTAAAAATTCTTAAAACATAAACGAATTTATCATTTTGTTTTAATTTGGTAATTTCTGTTTTGAAAAATATTTTAGTCAATTTTTTTTTTACTTTTAAGGTTAAATTTAATTGTTTTTAGGGCTGATTTTTAGAACTAAAAAACCCTTTTTAGTGCTATTTTAAGTGGATGTCCTCTTTTTAGACATGAGTCGGTATCTTCACTTCCGATCCCTTTTTTAATCCTATGTAACATTTTAGGGCAATTTAAGTTTGTATGTATAAGTTTAAATTATTAGAAATAACATTTCCTTCAATATCGACTTTTTTAAAATTAGTAATTTTTTTTGCTAATTTTAGCAAATCGGTTTTCAAAAATTTGTAAAATGATTTCTGAAATTATCAACGAAAATTTGTAGATATTCTGTAAAAATTCTGTAATTTGTAAAATGTAAATAGCAAAAAGATTTGCTAAATAATAATTTTTTTACTAAAAATCAGTACAAAAATAGTAAAGTGGGATTGAAAACCGTTTACAAATTTTTCTACTAACTTTTTTTTCTGAGTGTAAAATGCTCTTAATACCATTCATTTTACAAAATATTTACATAAATTTTCAATTCAAATACATTTATCTTTTCAACTTTCATAGAAATTGATTAAATGCAACAGATCAAATCAACTTAATAAACAATTTAGAAGTGAAAATTCAACACTCAAATTAAATAGTCTGTTGAAGTAATAACAAAATATGTAATAGTTAAGAACTTATAACTAATTTTTGGGGCATCATACCGACCCTTTAGTTTTTTTCTTTTAGCAAAATGTGTCTGTAAGTTTTAGTAAAGTAAAATTTTAGTAAATTCTTAACTGAAACCGATTTGCTAAAATCAACAAATCTTGTTACTAATTATTAGTATTTCAGCTTAAAAAAGCTTTGTTCTCGATTACGGAAAAAATTAGTAATAATTTCTGCAAACTTTAGCTACTCTAAGTAAAAAATAATAAGTAAAATATTTTTCTCAAATCGGAAACAAAATTTAATAAAGAAAATTTGTAATTTATAAACAGAGAATAAAAAGAAGTTTTACTTAAAAATAATTTTGTACTAATTACACAGTTCAACACAAAAAAAAAAAAAAATTACGGCGTTCCGACGATTGACTCTTGTTAAGGGGAAAAAATATACGTGAGTCGGCGTTTTGATAGTTTACATCGGAGTTTCATTTTAGAGGCGGTGTAAGTTCCCCAGCTCTGGCCTGTTCTTGCAGCATATCGGTATATATAACTATGATTTTACATCTTAGGTGTAGGGTATGTTCAACAACTTTGTAGATAATGGTATGACAAATATTTTTGTAAAACATATTAACCCTCTAACTCTCCCTCATAACGGCATTTTTTGGCTTTATTCTAACAAATTGTAAAAAACATCTCGAAAAAGGGGAAGGGCGGGGATAAAATATTCTACAAAAATGTTGGCCATAGAATTCTACTATATATGTCAGAACACACCAAAACCGAAAACTTAACACAAACACCAAAAACCAATCAAATTCAAGATTGCTCATCAGATGTCTAGTCAAATTTTTGGATGACCAACATATTATAAGTCAGATTTTGGGATCACCTACATAATATTTAGATCATCCCAAGAACTGACTAGAAATTTGATGAGCAATCTTGAATTTGTCTGGTTTCTGGTATTTGTGTTAAGTTTTGGGCTTAAGTGTGTTCTGACATATATAGTATTATCTTATGGCCAACATTTTTGTAGAATATTTTAATAATTTTGGCAGAAAATTTTTTATTAGGCTGAAGAAACAAATATTATGCACATAAGTGTATTCGCTAGACCGAAATTTTAAATTACTTAGAAAGTATTTTTTTTTTTTTGTTTGATGGATCTTTTCTTAAAACTTGTCAAAAAAAATTTCTTAGTATTCTAACAACTTTTTGTTCTAGAAAATTAGATTATAAAATTTTTTTTCTCAATAAACCTTCTTTGTAATAGATTTAAATAGTGCGTATGATTAATTTCTGAATGATTTCATATCACTCATACGTAAACCAAACGTGATCTAATCCATTCTACGCTCTTCATCGGTTTACTTCACTTGACAATATTTGATAGGAATAGAAACTTTTGCTTTATAAAATAATAAACTTTTCCATCTTATATTATCATAGTCAGAACATTTTCATTACGGCTAAGCTATTAACACTTTAACAACTTGAAAATTGTTGTTAGTGTCTTTGATATTGTTGTTGTTAAGTAACAACTAAGGTTGCGTTTACATTGTCCTCGAGGGCTACTTTACACTGGATTTCGATCATATAATTAATTATTTTTATATGGGCAAACATTTTACTCGAACTTTAATGGCCCCAAATCGTAATTTAAATTGTAAAAATTAATATATTTTTTAAGAAGGTAACAATCATAATAAACGTGAAAACGTAGCCACGTTTTCACTAGAAAAATAATAGAATTGTTTATTAATTTTTTAGCAAAAAAATTGTACTAAATTTTGAAGTGAAACTCATTATTGTGAAAAAATATTTTAGTTTTTCACATGAAACCCGAACAACTTACTATGCTTAATCGCAAACTATATTTCGAAATCTGCTACTATGAAGTTTAAACTAGATTACGAGGGTAATGTAAACACAACCTAACAGCATATGCTCTTATCACGTTTGTCTATATCCGGTCATGTTTTCTTGTCAACAGTGTGCATGTGTGAGTGTTTATATTAGAAAATCAACTTTGCATGTATGCAACCAAGCATGCATATTCATGCAAATATTAATATCACGGATACAGAATAATCATGTTTTTCTTTGTGTGTTGTTGTTCATTCATGAGTAGTGTTGGCAAGCATACATACATGCATGCATGCATGCATATTTAGTATATTCAGTCATTGATATCTTGATATTGATGCATACATATGATACACAGGCGCGGGAACAAGAAGGGAGGGAGGTCAATGGGGTATTAAAACAATTTTTTTTTTTTTTGGAAATTATATAATAATGTAAGTGATTTATATTCTATTAAACAAACATTTTTAATATAGAAATTGTGTTGAGATTTTTTAATTCAAAAATTTTTCCAGAAAAAATTCCAAACATTTTTTATCCAATAAAAATATTAAAAAACCATAAGCGATTTTTGTTATCGAACAAATGTTTTATTGAATGATTTTATTGAAAAATTCATATTTATATTTTTAGAATTATTCAAAACAAAAGATCTTAAATTCTGAATTTTTTTCCACAGAAAAGTGCCATATTCGAATTTTTTCTCATATAGAATTTTTGAGTTATTTAAAAAAAATTGTAAATTCTTTACCATTTAAAAAATATTGGATTTGAGCTTATATTTTACAACAACAAAATCAAAGGTCTGATAAAATTTTGCTCTGGTTTGAAGAAAGATTAAATTATTGTATTAAAGTGTTAAAATCCCAAAAAATTTATAACAAATTGTGAAAATAATTTGGTCTCTATCGGGATTTCAGTCTTGCCTAAGGAAGACGACGAAGCAAGTTGTAATAATATTTTCGTTGTTGTTTTTGTTTTTTTCTAGACAAGAACAAAAAATTCTCATTGAGTTTGTAATTTAATCTAACAAATATCTCTAGAAATTCTAAAAAGGTCGTCTCCTGATGATTTGATGAAAAAATGTGTATCGAACGACACAAGTTGGGTGTTTCTTATAAGAAATTGTGTTTGGTTTGAGTTTAGAATATACATTTCAAGACGGTAACTCCAATACTCTCTATGAATTTATTTCTTAAAAATCACTTTATGATAGAAGATTGTTCACTAGGTGACAGCTAGGTACACCTCAGACAAAAATCTTGAAGATTAAGGAAATCAATTAAAGTACTTATTTTAATATTTGTCATTTTTTATGAAGATTTATTTTTGAATGCAATACCCTCTATCAACCACATTAATGTTATCGACTTTTGGACAAAACGAAATTGTTTCCTGCAACTGTTTATACAACTGTCACAAAAATGCTTGTTTATTAGCGTGCCCCTTAAAAAACGTCTCCCGGATTCTTAAATAAATAGCATTTAGTTAATGGATTTTGACATGCAGATTATAAAAAATAAATAAAAATTATTACAGAGTATTTTAATAAATATTTTTTTGAGAAATTCATAATAAAATTTACAGAATGTAAAGTTCATTGATGGGAAATATTGAAATAAAATCGTTTAATAATTTTAAGTCAGCGTAGCTATTTTTTAACATTGTAATAAATGCGAATTTTGGATACTGGCTTTCTATTTTTTTTCAAATGCTACTTGGTATAATTTATGTTTTTTTTTTGCCCTTGCAATAGTGAACCAGAAATTCATTTTGTCCAATTGGTTTGTAGGACTTGCTTTTAGTTGTGTCAAATGTTGCCAAAATGTATCCCAAGTGGATAGAAACATCAAAAGGTTCTTTTTAATAACTCTCTTTCAAGCCTAAAATGATCTACAGTTGCGCAATATTTAAAATATTTACCAAATGGTGATACTATTTCAGATGACATCAAGGTAATAGTAAAATATGTAGCAATGAAAAATTTGATTTATTTTATTATTTTTTATTGTTTTGCTATTTATTTATTATACGATATGTTCAAAAAATCTTAAAGAAAACTTTGAATCTTAATAACAATGCAAATTATACCATTTGTTGTTATTATGTAAAACCCTCTATCAGCCAAAAAAATACTTGAGTTTTTTAACTGCAATATCCTCTATCAACCAAAGCGCCACAAATAACTTAAAATATTTTATTATTTTTATTCTTATGATATTGAACAAATATTTGTAGAATATAAACTGATTCAAACTTTAAGAATTTGATTGTATATCAGTTTTTTATCTCTCCTAAAAAAATTAATTTTTAGTTCATGGAGGGTATTGAATTTAAGCTCTCGATATATTTAATGACTAATTCAGTAAGTTTGGAGCTTTTTCGACACATTCGGAATCTTTTTCCCGAAGAGCTTGATTCTCCAATATTTCAAAGAATTGCTAACCTTGGGGCACGATCCAGTAATATCCCTAAGCATAAGATTTGGCCGCTTAAAAAAAAATGTGTGCAGTATATTCGAATTTCATTAAGATCGAAAAAAAACTAATCGGCACACAAAAACACACAAAAATGTTGTTTAAATTAACTCAATTCAAATTTTTGATTCAAAAAAAAAAAAAAAAAAATTATAAATAAAATATAAATTTCTTTTGATATAAATAATTTTTTTGGGGTAGACTTAGTTTTCAAAAAAATTAATCAGAAATATTTTTACTACAGAAAATTTTAAAATTTAAGAATAATTGTTTTATACTGAAAATTTTTAAAAATATCAAATTCTCAGTTGTTTTTCCAATCAAAATAAATTTTACAAAATTTTTAAACGCTTTTTTGATAAAAAAAAAAATTTTACTTTATAATTATTTTAATAGAAGTGTTTGCAAATTTAAAGAAATGCTCTTATATTTTAGATTCTTGACTTGTTTATTTTGAAAGTTAACTACAAAATTAAATATATTAAAGATATATCGTTAACTTTTCAAGCAAAAATGTTTCAAAGTTCCAACTAACAATTTTTGTGGTTTAGTGTCAGCCCAGAATAACAACGTGACGTACAACGATTGTGGCTGTGAGAGAAAATATGCCCAAAATACAATTTTTGTGGTTTAGTGTCAGCCCAGAATAACAACGTGACGTACAACGATTGTGGCTGTGAGAGAAAATACGCCCAAAATAACAATGTACTACAAGTAGACTTTTAAAAACTTAATTCCTTAAGTCAATTTTCAAATCTCATTTAAATTTGAACGAATTATTTCGCTTACTAAATTTTCTGATTGAATTATTTACTATCATAATTCAATTAACGAAATAATTAAATTTTAAATCAAATAATCAAATCATTTTTGATTTGATTTGCGATTCAAAAAAGAATTACTATTTTAATTTTAAACCCAAAAGGTATCCTGGGGATGTCTTCCGGACCTGGCCCATTTTTACTATTGCAGCATATTAATACTCAAAAATTTTGTCCGTTTTGCCTTATCTCGCTTAGTTTTCGAGATACCAGCCATTTTATAAAATGGCGAATAGGTTGGAAACTAAGCGAGATAGCGCAAAACAGAAATTGTTTTTTGCAAAGCCCGATAAAAGC